>JAODYD010000006.1:915476-983594 GCA_026262445.1 Bipolaris bicolor | reverse complement strand
CGTCCCATCCACACACACCCACACTTTCACGAGTCAAGCCCAAACCCGCAATCCTTCGATGCATTACGCAACACACACATACCCCCAGCCATAGAACCTTCATCGAAGCAAAAAGCAAAAAACCACAATCCTCCGGATATCCGTATCTGACAAGTCCCCACTCTTACCCTCAAAATTCCGCCCAGAAACAAGGAAAAAGCAAACACGATCCCGCACCATGCCGATAGAAAAAGGTAAGCATGAGTATCTGAAACACACATACCTCCCCCTTCCCACCCCTCCCCACACCTACTCTATCTGCAACATGCAAGGCCTTTTCAAACCCAACCATCAGCATCACGAGCAAAAAGCAAAAGAAAAGTTGACCATCGTGCATCGTGCCCCATCGTGCATATACGTACGCCCTGCCATGCATCTCGATCCCGTCAGCCAGCCAAAAAAAAAACCCCCCTCCCTGCTCGATTTAGCATCCGGCATCTCCCGCGTAATGTAGGATCTCGTTTGATCATCCTGCTAGACCCTAAACAACACACCCTACATCTACTGTAATCCGATGTACATCGAGGTCCGGGGGAGAGTCAGTTGGTCAATCAGACAGGCTACTATCTTCCGTTCTTCTCTCCAAGAACCCAAAAAATAAATAAATAAATAAATAAATCGGGGCATGGATTAAGCGTTGCTACACATCTTGGAAAGCAACGTATGTACGGAGGGTAAGATATTAAACCCCCGAGTCCTCTTGATGCAAAGATTCTATCGTGTAGAGAGGGAAAGAAGAGCGCGGGGGGGTTACGTATACCCGCCCCCGCCTCACCCTGTATCCTCGCTTTCTCTTGCTTCCCCGTTCCCCCCGTTATCCCTGAATCCCCCCAGGGGGGCTAGTAGGTGGTTGGCTGGTGGGTGGATCCCCTTGATGTTTGACGGTGCATGCGTATGCATCGATGAACGCACGTGGCGGTGATACAGAGGGTACAAGGGTAAGTAAGGGAGAGGAAGAAGGGGAGGGAGGGGTGGCTTTCCTGTGTGTGCCCCAACCCGCATGCATGCATGCAAGATGCAGTAGGAGTAACCCGTAGAGTAAGGTAAACGTCAGGCCAAGCAAAAAAGCAAAAAAGAATAGTAGCACCACGTAATACAGGGAGGATGTTACAATATCATGACTATGTATCAATATTTCACACATATATGCCATGTGTCAAAAAAAAAACTAAATGTCTATCATGCCCTTTTTTCCCTTTCCCCCCAGTCCCGATGCTTTGTCGAAAACGAATGCGAAGCTTACGTACTCTCCTTGCCGAGAGGAATGAGTTCCTCCTCGATAAATGCGCGAGGAGAATACAACTTCGTGCTACCGTACACAACTCTGCGTTTAGGACCAGTACCAGCTGCAGCGCTTGTGCGCTTGGCCCACGCCTGGATGTTGGTCTCCTCGTCCATGCTGCCACCACCAACAGGAAAGACAATGGCTTCTGAGAAGCCCTGTCGCCTTTGTCCAAATGTTGCATCGATTCCGCGTCCAACAGTACTTTGCTGGTTCCGCGACTGACTTGCAGGAGGTAAGGTGCCTCGTGCATTTGCAGATCGGGGGTCAAAGTAGAGGTAGTTCTCTGTCTTGTTGAGCGCACTGGTTGTGGCATTTTGAGGGTCCATTAGAGATTCAGTAATTTTGGTGATTGTAAGATCTTGGTTGGCGGGCAGATATGATTTGATGCCCGAAAGCACGCCTTCAAAGTTGGCACCCAAACCAGCTTCCTTAAACCGGTCCGTTACCCTTGATGAAAGACTAGTGAAGCCGCCGAACAGCTGTGAAGATGCCTGAGCAGGCTGTGTAGGAGCGGCAGTGGAGAGATTGCTCATTTGTGTAATCTGGCGCACTGTTTTGATGTATGCAAGGGCTTCTGTGTCTACGCCGGCGGCTTTGAGAGCGTTCTCGAAGCCTTCTAGTTCGGTGCGTGACACCTCTTGTTCTGTCTTCAAGTACCACTAGGAATTAACTGTTAGCGCAATCATGCAATTCCCTTAAAGTGCGTATCGTACCTGCAAGAAGAATCTGAACTTATCCATGGGATCATTTCCCTTGGCTGGATCTTTGAGCAACTCCATGACAGACGATTTGGTCTGCTTCTCAATCTCTTCTTCTAGTTGGAAGAACTCATCGAGTTTGCGTTCCTTGATGCCCTCCATTACAGCTTCGAGGATAGACATGTGAGCCTCAATAGTAGCCTTCCTTTCTCGCAGTTCCGGCAATTGAGAAATTGCGCCTTTGAGATGTGCAGCGAAATGGTTGCTTTCTCCTGAGAGATCGTCTAATGACGATGATCCCGTCTTCTTTGTAAGCGCGTCCGCATCTTCCGAGTATTTTGTCCATTCGTTTGTCACTTCTTCTGCGACATTTGGGAAGGGCTGTGAAGCATTGCGGTTCCAGAACTACATGCAAGGGTCAGTTAGATACATGATCAGACGTGACCTACGGATGAGTACTTACGTAATCGGTTGCTGCCAAGTCGTACGACTGCTTTTTGGTACCGCTCTCTGGCTTGTTCTTGTCCTTTGGAACAGTCACTTCGATCTTGTTCAAGTGGAAATTGCAGACGTCGTACACGAGACTCTCTATATGCTCTAGTCAGCTCTAGCCTTGGTATGGGGAAGGTGTCTGGCGTACGATATATCCAACTGTGGCTAAACATTGGATTGAGATCGGCGTTCCTGTCTACGATGACGAGCAATGGGCGGGAGGCTGTTGATGATGATGCGAAAAGGCTTTCCTTGTTGTTGAGTACATGATCGCGTAGCTTTCGGTCGAGCTTGGCAGCAATGAGTTCGGCGGCGCCGCCACTAGGAGCTCTTATGATTGGGACGACGGCCATGGTAGCGACGACCGAGAAGAGACCTGAGACGATGCGATCCATGTGCTCATCGAGTTCTGCATCTTCGGTTTTAGACGAGTTCAGACGGTAGTAAGACTGATCAATGTTGAGACTATGACCGAGTGAGTGGGAGTTGGCTCATAGTTCAGGAGATACAAACGTACCTGAACTGATCATGGCCCAGTGTAACAAAGTTCAGATACCTTGGGTCGAGTTAGCAGTTGCTGAATCTTATTCTCCAGCATCTCGTACTGATCGTAAATCTGCGCCAGATTGCCAGCAGCTTCCGGCATGGTCGCCAATTCGGCGCCCCATGATTCTAGCAAGTGGCGGGGCACACTGGAGAGAAAGTTGATGTATGCGGGGGTGTATAGGGCGTCGTTCAGATCCTTCGTGACGAGGGCTAGGTTCTCAGCAGTGGGTGCCATGAGATACTGGTGGGGGTGGTCAGTCTATGCTTTGTGGGGTCGCCATATCACCAAATGCTAGCGCGTGTTCAATGGGATGCGCAACGCATCTAGTGGGGACGGGGTTGCTCACGATTCCAGGTGCTGGGATGGGGCTCCGGCGCGACTTGAGATTCAAGTGCACAGTGACCTGTATGGTGTTCAGTAGACCGTTATAGTGCTGGGGAGAGTCTGTTCGTACGCCTGCCGCCCTCAGGTCATTGACCCGCAGAACAGAGCTGACGACGGCTTTGGCAGCATCGTCGTAGACCAGGACACCTATTCGGACAGCAGTCTCAGCACTTGTCTCTTGAAAGTGGCAGGCCAACGCTATGACGCTGCGACTTACGCCATGCTATGTCGGGATTCGTGGGCTCGTTCGACTCGTCCTGAGCAGCATCGCCATCGGCCGGGGGGTTGAGGTTAAGCAGGCGTTTAATTGAGGCTAGGATGCATGTGTCAGTGGTGCTGGCGGTGGTGCAGGCGGGAGGGCAGAGACGTGCCTATCTGGCGGTCCCGCAGTGAGACGGCCATTGTGTTCTAACGTGTCGTGGCACCCGCCGAGTGTCAGGCGTTTGGCATGCGCAAGGGGGCGTGTGTATGTGTAGAGGCAAGAGACCACGGTGGCGCGTCTGCCTTGGCCACTGCCGGCTGCGCGCTGGTTGCTGTTCGCGGGTGGGTGGGAGTGTTTGGTGATGCTGGTGGGCCAGGCTGCCTGCCCCGCCTGGGACTAGCGCGGCGCGCTACTTGGCGAGCGGGCGGGCTCTCAAAACGAGCTCGCCCCTTCGCCGCGCTCCCTCGCTCTTCAACTCACCTCGCCCACAACAACCCACCCCCTTCTTCGCTCTTGACACTCATGCTACTTCTCAGTGAACTCTCGCCCACCTAATAAGGGCATCTGATTCTGAGGCTAGATTCTACTTTCGAGTCCTTGCTTTGGGGGAAGTGTGCGCTCAGGCTGGCAGCGGTGTTTGTCGGGAACAGGCTTGGGTTGCGGAGGGCAGGCAGAGTGACCGTCATCTTCAACTTCTGCTACTAATCCCAGCTCCGTCTTTGGACTCGACAGGCTTCGCATCACAGAGAGAATCTGGCCGAGCTCCTGCGCGAGGCGGCCCACAGTTGCTCGGTGCCAACCGGACGGGGGCGCGTCAAGCAGGCCTCATCCGCCGCGTGTGTTGTGCTCTGGTTGCGCGCGCGCATGCAAAACGTCAAGTGACGCATCAGCAAGCCAGTGTGCTCCTGCTCCTCATCGCATAATACGCGAGGCAAAGTGCCAGCTCATAAAAACCAATTCTACGCTCTCGTGGACTGGCCGACTCGGCTTCGCAGGCGTCAAGTCGGCATACGAGCTCTGCTCTGCGTTCGTTGTGAGTGAGGGCCGGCTGCACCTTGGGTGTGCATCTACTCCGTCATCTGCCCACCAACCCCCCAGAGACAGCAACCTGGAAGCGCTGCAGGCCGACAGAGACAGCAACCAGACGCTACCGCCTAAACCGGTGTTTTATCGACCTTTTTTCTCCGCTTCACAATCTCCCGAACCGGCATCCTGCTACGCTCGTGACTCTGCGCCAGTCTGCTTAGCGCCTAGTGCTGCTGCATCGTCGCCTAATTAATCCCTTTTGGCCTGTCCCAGACACTTGTGCGTCATCAGCCAATCACAACCCTGCAATTGACAGCTGACACTTTGGCTAGCCAAGACATCCCTCCCCTCCACACACATACGCCACACATCATGGCGTCAAATCACGTGCCCACTGACCAGGTGCCGTTGCAAGGCCAGAATGTCTACGCCGATCCATCCTACCAGCACCTCTTTTCTTCTGTCGACCGCTACGGCACCCCCTCGTGGGAGGCCCAGCTACACCAGCACTCACCCCTGCCGCCGACTGCATCCGGCCAGAACTGGCACCCTGGCTCGTTTGCACAACAGCCCTTCAACGCCATCAGCCAATCGTACGCTGCTCAGAACCATGCTTTGCGCACAGAGTCGCCCTACCAGTATGGCCAGTTCAACCAACAAGGTCCTTTGCCCAACTATGGTCAGGCCTCGAATGTTGACCCGTCGCTGGGTATGGACCCCAATGCAGTCCGCCAGCAACAACACTCTCCTTACCAGATGCCAATGCGTACTGTGACCCCTCAAAACCATGTTGGCACGGTGACGCCGCAAGCTCTACAGCAGGACACTGCTTCGCTTCGGACTAGTCGTCCTCCGATATCTGCTTATCAAGTAAGTCCACCTCGCCAAACGCACAAAGACTCAACGCAGACTAACAGGATGCAGCTGCCCAAGCCTACTGCAGAGACATTCACTCAGCAGCGCCCTGCACCAGCCTCATTTGCGAAGCCAGTGCCTGTCCCTGAGTTTGAAATACCAAAGGGTAGAAAATCGGGTGGTCTCTATGTTGTTGATCAAGCTGCTTTGGCAAAGGCCACTAATTCTACTCCGTTGAATAAATTCGTGACTCTGGGCAATGAACCCTTTCATCTGGCAACAAATAGAAGTAAGCCTGAACGAGTAGAAATGATGCTGCAAGAAACAACCTCTGACATGTGTATAGCTGCGCTTCCAGTCTATGTTGCTCGAAATTCCCTCAAGGATCTGAAAAAGGCAGGAGCAGACAGCAAAAAGCTCCGTGCCAAGCAACTCGCCTCCAAGTCACAGTCAAAAGCTCTAAACTCTGCGAGGAAACCCACAGAGTTGAAGAGAGAAGTCAGTGACAGTGGCAGTTCCTCTGAGTCATCTGACTACGATACAGACTCTTCTGATGAAGAAGAAGAAGAGATGCCGATCCCGGCGTCGCGGCCAGAGGACCCTGACGCCGCCGTTCGATATGATGTTGTCAAGGCTACATGGCATCCTTCCACATCTTCACCAAGCTCTGAAAAGATCAAGATTAGTATGCGTGAGGTCTGGGAGGTGCTCAACACCATTCAAAAGCGGTGGCGAGCCGACAGCAAGGCTGTAACGGAGGCCGAAGAGCAAAAGAAGACAGGTGAGCTGCCGGTACTCAAGAGTCGAGTTACGAGTCAACGTGACCTTCTCAAGTCTGCTCTTGAGGCTGCATTGCAGTCTGCACATCCTGATGTGCTTTACCAGTTGGGGCAGATCAAGCCATTCCTGTATCTGTGCTACCAGTTCTTGGCGAACCGATTCCATAGTAAAGATTACGATGGCCCATTGTCCGCAGTCATCTACGAGGTACTCTCGCGATGCGGCACACTGACTTCTGAGCTCCTCGAAGAGACTAAGCTTATCAAAGCACTTGCGTCTATGAAGAAACACGCAAATGATAAGCATAAGACCTTTATACAGCAAGTGATGGACAGCGCTACTGCCAATTCTAAAAAGGCAAAAGCAAGCCCTCCGCCAAAGACTGAATCGGCAGATGGCAAGGGTGTTAAGCGACCGGCATCTGATGCTGCAAACCGTTCGGCCAATGAGTCAGCAATGATGAAGAAGCCAAAGGCGTCTGATGCCGCCGCTTCAGCCCCAAAGACTGCTTCAGCACCAGGCGCGAAAGCGGGTGCTGCTCCTGCTACAGCCACACAGAAACGACCTGGAGAGAAGACAGCGCCAGCGCCCGCACCCGTCAAGACGCGTGTTAGCCAAGTCACCAGCAAGCCTTCGGGTATCTTTGCCTCACTCAATGCAGCAAGCAAGAAGACAACACCAGCTTCGGCTACTGCAAAGGGTGCTGCATCAGCCAAAGCTGCTACTCCAGCTACAAAGGAGAAGAAGGTTGTGGCGACGCCCGCGGCAAAGCCTGCTTTTTCGTTTGCTCAGACAATGGCATCGCTCCAAAAACCCAAGGAACAAGAAACGGCGCCTACCAAATCCGAGAAACCTCTACCAGTGGAAACCGAAGAAGAAAAGGCCAAACGGCTACGAAAAGAGTCTCGTAGACATCTCCGTGTAGCCTGGCGACCGGATACATCACTGGTAGAGATCAAGTACTTCGACCACGAGGCCGACGATGAAGAGATGGACCACAAAGAACATCACCTCGTGCGGGATGCTGGCGACCTTGGCGGAGAGGGACGCATGTTCAAGCAGCACAAAGAGCTTGACCTTGACGACGATGACGAGGATTTGGATGGTGAACAGCGGTCGTGGGCACCACCATCCGAAGTTGACTTCAGTGTTGTACACCCTGAAGAACGTCAACGAAACTACGCGCCGTACGGAGGAGGTCTCCAGCAGCCTATCTGTCCTGAGAAAGAGGCCAATATGCAGCGCGAGAACGCTACATTAATGGTCTACTATTCTAGCAATGACGACATTCCACCAACTCCAAAAGAGCCTACAGAGCAGGAAAATCCATCTACTGGTCCTGTCGTCAACTTTGGACCACCGCCGGAGACGGTCCTAAGGAAATGCCCACAACCACCTGTGGCAGCGACTGTGCCAGACTTCAGTCAACTGGAGAACATTATCAAGCAATTGTCGGCTACCAACCAAGCTCAAGCCGCTCCTCCTGCCCCAACAGCTCCGGCTGAAAACACGTACACGCCGCCGCCTCCCACAGCCGCTCCTACATTCGACGCCGCCGGTCTTCAAAACCTCCTCAACTCCATCAGTAACGGGCAGCCTCCTCCCCAGGCTCCCCCACCCGCGTCGTTCCCAATGCAGACCCCACCCCAACAACCCGGTGTAAGCCTTGACATTGCTGCCTTGATCGCCAATATGCAAGCAGCGACTGGCGGTGCACTTCCTCCTCCCCCTCCACTACCTACCGGATTCCCACCATTTCCTTTCACATTTCCACCCCCAACCCAGCAAACTGATGCTGCCGCATGGTCTCAGCCGATGCAAGATACTACATCATATCAAACTCAGACACAATCCCAGTACAACCAGCAACCCAATGCTGGCACCAAGCGGCAACGCGACGATAGCAATGGCATCAACGACCGCAACCAAGGAAAGCGACCCAAGAACCGAGGAGATCACAAACCTCACAAAGTGCTCGCATGCAAGTTCTTTCAAAAGGGCCAATGCAACAAGGGCGACAACTGCACATACATCCACGACTTGAACCAATGATTTTTCCTTTTGAGCAAATACTGTTTCACTACCATGGCCTACCGCATCTTCAGCAATAGTTGCAGGATGATTTTGTGGAGACAAAGGTAGGCTTGTATAATAAGAGCGTTTCCTTCACTTTTTCATGTTTTTTTGTTTTTCATGTCACGATTCGGACATTTGCATGCATACCCGGGCGATGGAGCTGCCCACTCGGGCAGGTCTCGAAGCATTTATAGGCGTTTGTCATAGCATTCAGTGGGTAGCATTTGAGCGGCGCTGGATAGGGTCTGGCATGGACTGGGCGAGAGAGGTCTCAATGGAAATATGGACGGGCCCCAGGCCAGGTTACATTGGGCCTGTGCAGGTAGATAGTGTTGAAAATGTTTACACATTCACATCCTCGTAATTTGGCTAGCTCATGATGGCACAATTGATGTATGGGGGCTCGTAGCCTAAAACAATCAGCTACGGACAACGTTTGGCGGCCAAACAGAAATTGCGATGAAGCAGAAACAATGTGCGGGCTGACCAAGGCGATCAGATGGCGCCGATGCAATGAACAATGGTTACAAACATAACAGGGAGGGATTGTTGATGAGTGGCCTTTGTTTGAGACGGTGTGTTGTTGGTGTGGAGTAGCGTGCATCAACCGGTTCCGCGACCATTCGTTCCCGCACGGTAAGCTCCGTCATGGGCATTTTCTGGCGTCAGACATCACCCACCGAATCATCCCAGCCCTCACGCCCAACACACAATCTCGCTCCATCACGACCGCAATCGCTGCACCTGCCGGATTTGCAAACTCGGCGCTTCTTACGCTGCCGGCCCCTTGTTCCGGACGCCTTCCGCAGCCGACTCATCGCCTCGCCGTTCACGAGCCGACCAAGGACCACCCCACGCCGACTCCATCGCGCCCTCGACCTCCGCCACTACCCAGACCCCCGCAATCATGGCTCCCGCCCGCAAGAGAACCACCAACATTGCGCGTCGCAGGCGGACAGATGACGAAGATGAGAGCCAGTCGGTGGCAACGCTGGCCGACGACTCCCAGAGTGACGCCTCGGTGCTCAGCGATGTCGACGAGGACGCCGATGCCGACAACAGCGACCTTAGTGAGGTCGACAGTGCCCCCTCCCTTACTCAAGGAAAGCCAAAGCGCAAATCAAATGGCCCGCGTGATGCAAAACCTCGACAGAATGCTAGCCAGCGGCAACCTTCTCCGCCCATTGCTCGTTCCGACGTGGCGTTCTCCGCTGTCAAAGAGACGGAGATCATGATGAACGGGCTCCAGATTGGCGAGGATGGAAAGGAAGCTGACGAGATTGACTTTGAGACTGGTACGGCAGCACCAGAGACGGCGCCAGCTGTTGGTGTGGCTTCCTCGCGGACAGAGACGCTGGCGGAGCGCCGGCGGCGGGAGCACGAGGAATACAAGAAGAAACGCGACTCTGACCCGGCTTTCATCCCCAATCGCGGGGCGTTCTTCATGCACGACCAGCGCCACGCACCCGGTCAGAATGGCTTCAGGCCCGCTGGTCGCGGAAGGGGGCGGGGTGCTCCCATCGGGGGGCCCTTCTCTCCAGCAAAGTACGTGCAGGCACAGATAGTCCAGCTGGAGCTCGACACTGATATTCATCGTAGTATGAGGCCACAGCCTTCGGAGGCTACTGACTCGCCCTGGCAGCATGATCTGCACGAGACCGTCAATGCACCGGGCTCCCACGACCAGCCTGGCCCACCTCCAGCCGCTTCCCAGCAGCAACCACCGAATGCGCCCGCCTTTGCCTCTCGAGTACCTCCGGGGTCCAGCCAAAAGCCTTCACAGGCTCGTAACTTCTCCACTACGGTTCATACACACAATGCCATGGTTCGAGTGTTCTTGCCAAATATGAAGGGCCCTATACAATTCCAGAATGTACCTATCAAGCAACATACCCGTCTCCCCAACCACAGACCCCCGCTCCGTCGCGATAAGCCAGTCCGTATCTCACTTCCGCCTGCCCCGCCGCGCTACATCTTCCCCACAGTTGAGCGCTCCTTCATCTTCATCCCGCGGGCACTCCGGCCCAACCAGCAGGGCTTTGGACGGGGACGGGGTAGATTTGGATCTTTTGGCGGGGGTTTCTCGAGCAGGCGAACAAGTGCATACGGAGGTAGTGTATACTCGCCGAGCGTAGCAATGAGCAGGCGGTCATCGATTGCACGCGAGATTGGTCGTGAAAACCTGGTCTCTCCTGCTGGCTCCATCATGTCACGCAACGGCGGGTTCGTCGATCCCAGTCGTCCAGTGGTACGTCTCCCACCTGGAGGCCCCAGGATGTCAACCGGACCTTCCATGATCTCCCCTACGAATGGTGCTGTTCAGCCACCATACCCGCTCCCACAGAAGCCGGCTTTCCGAGAGAATTGGCAAGGCCAGCTCCCCATGCACCAGCCTCGTCCACAAAAGACTGTATCTGTTGCTGGAATTGAGTCACCAGCGTCGTTGAGTTTCAACCCACCCCAGCAGCAAGAACAACAGCCTTTCCACCAACAAGTGCCTGCGCACATCAATGGAGCTGCCCCTGCTCCCGATCAGTCATTCTACCAACATGGACGCCACGCGTCTTATCCAAGCCAAGTATCTACGGGAACTCCACTCAACAATATTCCCGAACGGGCTATCCATGCGCCAGCCTTCCAGCCTTATGCTCAGCCTGGCTTTCAACCGCAAGCCTTTGTCCCACAAGGCTACTATTATCCACAAAACAGCGCACAGCCACAATACATGGCACCGGCGGGTATGGTACCTATGTTTGTTCCTAGCGCACAGCAGCCCGGTTATGTCATGCCAGTATCTGCTCCTCCAGTTGCTGCTCCTCCAGCTCCTGCCGGTCAACCCAACATGGTGGCTTACGAGTCCAACGGTATGACATACTACGTCGACTCGGCTCAACTCTACCCAGCCCCACCGGCAGAGAATTACGCTCAGCCCAACTATGCTGTTCCGGGCATGGGAGGCATGATGACGCCAGGGCCCGATGGTGCCTACTACTACCCACAGCAAATGCAGCCAGCAGGCTACTATCCTCAGCAATGAATGACAGACTATATATCTCCCCTACATCTCTGAGGCCTATCGTCTTGTCTTGCACATATTGCTCACCACTATCCGAATTTCTCATTTGCAATCAGCATGGCGTATCTGGGTTCTTGATTACGATACCTGGTGTTTCCTGGACGAAGTTCGTTTCTACAGCGCATCTTAGTTATCCACTCTTAACGACAGCGAGCGGCCTCAAAAAACTCAATAGCGAACTTTGTGGGAGGCGGCATCCGGTTTTTATCTCTTTCGGTGTTCTTTATCCTTTGAATCTCTTCTCTTGTTTTATCCTTTTCTGGTTCAAAATCTTCTACTCACAATAAATGACCGGCTTATGGATGCATGGTGTTCTGCGTTGTCGCGTTTTGTGGTTTAAACGGCACGGTGGGCTTTCATTCCTTTGAGGTACATGTTTGTTGTGTTAATCAAGCATCATTTTCGTTCCTTGCCTTTTGATTTATCAGCGTGCTTTAAGTGTTGGCTTGCTACTTGTTGTATGATGTTGGCGTGTAGCGTTGTATGCAAGCACCGGAGGATGAGGCAAACACGTCTTGGGAGATTTGCTTTTAGGCATGCAATGTCTGTTTAGATAATTCATTACTGGTCGATAGCCTCATGGCTTTGAAGCTAAACAAAGTGCAATCTACGGTTGCTCGGTGACGTTGGCTGACCATGAACGAAACACGTGAGCTGCGTGGTCGGAAAAAGCAAGTGACATCAATAGCAAGGCTTGGCGCGCGGCAGGACGCTAAGCACCTGGTTCGCCGCATCATCGCCTGCATTCGAGGCAGCTCTCCATCAACCACCATCCCGCAAATCGCGTCGACCCATCAACCCCCGAGACAAGCACCCCATCCTCGAAGTCTTGTCTCTCAAACCGCCATCATGGCGCCCACCAAGGACACCATGTTCCGCTCGGCGGACATGTCCCTGACCCAGCTCTACATCGCCAATGAGATTGGTCGCGAGGTCGTCTCGGCCCTTGGAGAGCTTGGGGTCATGGATTTCAGAGATGTGAGTTTTATGGACGTGTTCTGCAGCTTCTAGTGCAGCTTGTGGATGAATGCGATGGGACACGAAGCTCACAAGCGGTGACAGCTCAACTCGGAGACAACGGCCTTCCAACGTACCTTCACCCAGGAGATTCGCCGCCTCGACAATGTAGAGCGCCAGCTCCGATACTTTCGCAGCCAGATGGAGAAATCCAGCATCCCGATGCGCTCCATCTACGACTTCAACAACCCGTTCACCGCGCCCTCGGCCTCGGAGATTGATGAACTCGCGGACAAGAGCCAGAGCTTGGAACAGAGGATCTCGTCGCTGAATGAGAGCTACGAGACACTGAAGAAGCGTGAAGTGGAGCTCACAGAGTGGCGTTGGGTGCTGAGGGAGGCTGGCGGCTTCTTCGACAGGGCGCGCGGCCAGACCGAGGAAATCAGGCAGTCTGTCGATGATGATGACGCGCCACTACTCCAGGATGTTGAACAGAATGGACAAGGCGAATCGGGCGCTGAGCGCTCCTTCACCGTCATGAACATCGGTTTTGTTGCTGGTGTCATTCCTCGCGAACGCATCGCCGCCTTCGAACGCATCCTGTGGCGTACTCTTCGTGGTAACCTGTACATGAACCAGTCGGAAATCCCTGAGCCCATCATCAACCCCGAAAACAACGAGGAGACCAGCAAGAACGTCTTCATCATCTTTGCTCACGGCAAGGAGATTATTGCCAAGATCCGCAAGATCTCAGAGTCGCTCGGTGCCGACCTATACAGCGTGGACGAGAACAGCGAGCTGCGCCGGGACCAGATCCGCGAAGTCAACACTCGCTTGAGCGACCTAGCTAGTGTCCTGAAGAACACCAAGTCTACGCTGGATGCTGAGTTGACCGCGATAGGACGTAACCTTGCAGCATGGATGGTCGTCATCAAGAAAGAGAAGGCTACGTACGAGACGCTGAACAAGTTCTCATACGACCACCAGCGCAAGACGCTCATTGCCGAGGCTTGGGCTCCTACCAACTCCCTTGGATTGATCAAGTCAACCTTGTCTGACGTCAATGAGCGTGCTGGTCTCTCGGTCCCAACGATTGTTAACCAGATCAAGACAACCAAAACGCCGCCGACTTACTTCAAGTCGAACAGGTTCACTGTGGGTTTTCAGACCATCATCGACGCTTACGGAACCATCAAGTACCGCGAAGTCAATCCTGCTCTGCCAGCCATTGTCACCTTCCCTTTCATGTTCGCTGTCATGTTTGGTGATGCCGGACACGGTGTTATCCTCACTCTTGCGGCAATGGCCATGATTCACTTTGAAAAGCGACTTGAGCGCAGCAAGCTTGACGAGCTGTTCTCCATGATGTTCTACGGTCGTTATATTGTCTTCATGATGGGTATCTTCTCCATCTACACCGGTCTCCTCTACTGCGATGCCTTTTCTCTTGGTCTGCCCTGGTTCAAGTCCATGTGGGTGTGGGACAACGACGGCAAGGGCCCAACCGCAACCCGTGTCGAGGGTTACACCTACCCATTCGGTCTGGACTACCGCTGGCACGACACCGAGAACGACCTTCTATTCTCCAACAGTTACAAGATGAAGCTCAGTATCTTGCTCGGTTGGTGCCACATGACATTCTCGCTCATGTGGTCGCTCGTCAACGCCCGCTACTTCAAGACGAAGATTGATATCTGGGGTAACTTTGTCCCTGGTATGATCTTCTTCCAGTCCATCTTCGGTTACCTCTCCTTTACGATTGTGTACAAGTGGTGCATTGACTGGCCTGCCCGTGGCGAAAGCCCACCTAGTTTGTTGAACATGTTGATCTACATGTTCCTGAGCCCCGGTACCCTTGAGGCTGGAACAAAGCCGCTCTACCCCGGCCAGGCTACCATCCAAGTCATCCTGGTTCTGATGGCTCTTGCCTGCGTTCCTGTCCTGTTGTTCTTGAAGCCGTTCTACCTTCGCTATGAGCACAACAAAGCGCGTGCTCTGGGTTACCGTGGCATCGGCGAGAGCACCCGTGTCAGCGCTCTGGATGACGATGAAGAAGACGGCCGTCCATTGAACGGTGGCCGTGACAGCTTTGGAGATGACGACGACGGCATTGCCATGATTACCCAAGACATTGGCCATGGCGAAGAGCACGAAGAGTTTGAGTTTAGCGAAGTCATGATCCACCAGGTCATTCACACGATTGGTAAGTTTGAGGCACATGTCTTGAATCAAAGGAATTGTCTGCTAACATTTGGGAACCAGAATTCTGTCTCAACTGCGTGTCGCACACTGCGTCTTACCTCCGTCTGTGGGCCTTGTCGCTCGCCCATCAGCGTCTGTCGATTGTGCTGTGGGAGATGACGATGAAGAATGCGTTTGCGTTTACGGGTGTTGCGGGCGCGTTTGTCATGGTGTTTGTGTTCTACTTCTGGTTCGCACTCACGGTGGCTGTGCTGTGTGTCATGGAGGGCACCAGTGCCATGTTGCATTCGCTGCGTCTGCACTGGGTCGAAGCCATGAGCAAGCATTTTATTGGTGACGGTGTGCCTTTTGAGCCGTTTAGCTTCAAGGTGCTCCTGGAGGAGGATCCTGTAGAGTAGTGTTTGTTGATCGCGTTCGCTCTCTTTTTGTTTTTCTGTCATCTTTTTCGTTGGGGTTAACTGCGTATGTATAAGTTGTGTATGTAGGACTAAGGAAAGACTGTATTCCCTCTAGAGATGACCAGGACGTTTTGATATTAGTCTGTTCTTTATGTGATCCATGGCTCATGTCAATTCTTTTCCGTACAACTGACGAGAAAGTCAACTGTCTTTGTCTGCATTTGTGATGAATTCTTTGTCGATCAAGTGGAAGGATGTGAGCGTAAGAGAGAGTTGTCTCAGTCCTCCTTCCCGTGCCGCTGCCAACATTGCCCAGTCTCTTGGGACGTTATAACAAGCCTTTTGCCGAGCAAATTGTCAGACATGCATGATGCACCAGCTGTACATGAGAAAGAAAGAAAGAAAAGGGGGAGAGGGGAGTAAGATTGGGCTATTGTCAGGCACCAGAAGAAAAAAGCAATGAGGCAATGAGGCATTATTTTTTGTTACACTGCGGCTTTTAGCACAGGCCCGGGCCGTGTCAGCCAGAACAAGGCGGTACGGTACGGATGCGATGGGCGGGGAGTGCACGTAGCAAGATGGGGTCCTGATCTTCTTGTTTTTTTTTTGGCGGTATGGACAGTTAGGTTTGATGATAAGTATGTAGGCGCAAGTGAATTATGTATGTATGTACGAAGGACAAGCAGAGCAACATAGCCGAAAAAGTGGATTCCCAGCAAGAATATGCAAGTTTAAGATTAGCGTAGCGAAAACTATACCATACATACATGATACACTACAGATTCCAGGCCGCCACACACACACACACAGGGCCAGACGCCAACGCCAGCCAGACGCCAATGCCCCCTCTCCAAAGATGTGCATGCAGCTTGGAATATGCAGGTATACGAATATGCGGGTATACGATGCGAGGTTCGCTGTATATGTACGCCCTTCTTTTACGGAAGCATTCGTTCCGAAAACAGTCGTGGTCGTGGTCGTTAGGGAGGGGAGAGGAGGGGGGTGGAGGGTAGTCGTGTTGCGTGCCCCACTATAAGAAAGCTACTCCACAGCCCACAAGGTACTGCCGTGAGAGCGGTGAAGAGACAGAGGGGACACATTGTTTGCAGCTTTGCAACACGTCGTAATGAACGAGGGGGAGGGAATGAGGCAAATTGATACAGGTTCGAGATGGGTCTTGCGCCACTTGTGGCCTGGGCTCTCTCTCTCCTCCAGCAACTCTGGTGCGAACTATGTCACTGTATGTTGTATGTGGCTTTAGTGACATCCGTTTTCTCCCCGGTTCGTAGCTGGAACCAAGGGGAACAAGAGAAAGGGCCCGCGCAAGGGCGGTCAGAGAAAGTTGAGTGGATTTGGGGGGTCGGACTAACGTGGTTTGTTGTTACGCCATGCCATGTAACTGGGGGGGTGGGTGTTGGGTAGTAAGCCCACCGCCCATCGCCGCCGCCATCGCGACCCCCCCCCCGGCTCCCCCTACTAGGGCTGTTTTGCCACGGGGCATGGATAGCTACCAACCAAACGACCAAAATATGCATGTTACGAGTCCGTTGGTATGCACGTTGTGCGTTGCGCGAGCTACAGCGCCCACCCGCCCCCCTCGTCCCCTCACCCCTCACCCAAACGGCGAGATATAAAGGGCCGATGCATTGGAGGAAGGTGGGCTTGTTTTGGTTCGATTGAAAAGACGCCCTTTTGTCGTTAGACAGGTGTCGTTTATTTGGCCTTGAGCTCTCAATTGTGCTTGGTTGACTTGCGTTATCTTTTTTTTTTAAACCCGCATTGTGGTTCTGGGAGTGACAGCATTAAAAGCCTCGTCTGGGATCTTGCATCTTGTCTACTCTTGTCTCTATCTCGGAAGCTTGCCCTCCGTGACTACCGATTTGGGTCCTGGCCTTTTTTTGGGCTCCCTTAATCACTTACATACTTCCTCCTCTTCCTTCTTCCGATCCCTTTTTTTCCATCGACCTCAGCTTCCTTTCGTCTCCACCTAGATCCTCCTTCCATATCCCCTAGCAACGATGTCTTTCTCGGCGGACAAGGTCAGCCACCTAAAGGGAGCGTTTTCCCAACGCCGCTTTTCGAGTTCAAAGGATCCTACTGAGAGTGGTATGTATTTTCTGTCAATTTCTTCTTCCCAAACCCCCGAGGAGAAGGCCAATGTTGGGCTGCCCTACGTCATCCTCAAGATTGAGGCCCAGGTCCTAGCATCGGAGGCTTTGCAACGTCGGTGTGGGTGTGGAGCACCTAGGGAAAATCCCGGCCATATCTGATAGAGGAGGATTTACCCGCATATTTGGGAAAGGGTTTATCCCATCTATTCACTTCCAGTCCTTTTGCCGCATGCTTGCGTAGGCTGAGTGGGAATTTTGGGGGTTCTTTGTTTTTTTGCTTTTGCTCGCTCGTTGTCCACCCCTCACTTGGAGTACTACCCCACGCCGATTTGCAGCCATGCCCCACGGACGACACGAATCAGGTCTCGCTTTTCCTTGAAGCCTTCATTCTAAAGGATACACATACGCAAGCGACGAACTTACTAACGGTCAATTAGAGCTTGGCTCCTCGATCCATCGCCAATTCCGCCAGTCACACGAAGGCCACAAGCCCCACGCCGGTCTCGACGCGACGCGTGCCTCGACAGGTGTCGTCTGGACATCCGAACAAGCATACAAGCACGGTTTCCTCGAACACCCAGAGGAATGGGCCAATCTGGGTCAGGGTGCGCCTGAGGTCGACGACAGCATCGAGGGCTGCTTCGAGAGGCCGAGAGAGGTAGATATTAGTGCTCACGGCAGAGAGTACGGTCCTACCGCTGGTATCAGGCCGCTGAGAGAGGCGGTTGCAACACTATACAATGAGCACCACCGCAAGTGGCGTAAGAGCCAGTACACATGGGAGAACGTAGGTCAAGACGGTGCAATTTGTCTTTTGGCAGAAATGGCTGACTGAGTACAGGTTTGCATCGTCCCTGGTGGACGTGCTGGTTTGATCCGTATCGCTGCTGTCTTGGGCAACTGCTACTTGGGTTTCTTCATTCCCGGTACGCTGAAGGTTTCGATGTATGCCCAGTCTCAAAATTGACATGTACAGACTACACTGCGTACAACGAGATGTTGTCGCTTTTCCGAAACATTGCCGCTATTCCCGTCCCTCTAGGCGAGGCCGACCAATACCACATGTCGCCCGACAAGATTGCAGAGGAAATCGCCCGTGGTACCTCTGTCATTCTCACATCGAACCCGCGTAACCCAACGGGCCAGATGGTCACCAACCCCGAACTCGCCCAGATTCAGAACATTTGCAGAGACCGCGCGACTTTGATCATGGACGAATTTTACTGCGGATACAACTACACCACCAACTGCGATGGTACCGTCATCTCAGCCGCCGACAACGTCGAGGATGTCGACGAGGACGATGTGCTCATCATTGACGGTCTTACCAAGCGATTCCGTCTTCCCGGATGGCGTGTAGCGTGGGTCATTGGACCCAAGGAATTCATTCAGGCCATCGGTTCCTGCGGTTCCTACCTTGACGGAGGCTGCAACGTGCCCTTCCAAGAGGCTGCCGTCGAGATGCTTTCTCCTCCCCGTGTCCGCAACGAAATGCGCGCTCTGCAAATGCACTTCCGCACCAAGCGTGACTACGTCATTGGCCGTCTCCAGGAAATCGGCTTCAAGTTCCCCTACATGCCCAACTCGACTTTCTACCTCTGGCTCGACCTGTCCAACCTCCCCGAGGGCATCAACGACGGTCTCAACTTCTTCCAGGCCTGTCTCGAGGAGAAGGTTATTGTTGTCCCTGGTATCTTTTTCGACCTCAACCCCAGTAGGCGTAGGGACTTGTTCGACTCGCCTTGCCACCACTTTGTCAGGCTGAGCTATGGCCCTCGCATGGATGTGCTGGAGAAGGGTCTGGACTCTATCCAGAGGATTGTGACAAAGTGAGTTTTTTTGCCCTTTTTTGGTTGGATGGGGTTGGTTGCTAACAGTGTATTAGGTACAGGGAACAGCCACAAAAGCACCGCGCTGTCTCACATAGGCCCCGTGGTACTCCCATGTAAACACACTTCAGATGTGTGACTGGGGGGAAGGTATAGAACTTGTTTTAAATAGGTGATTGGATCGCCTTAGAACTTGGTCTAATACACTTAGAGTAGAATACGTGGAAGAATATTTATCACATGGACTATTCACATTAATGTGCTGCTGTGATGATTTTGCTCCGTGTTTTCCATACGTCATCTTTCTCTGGGGACGTGCAATTGCCAAAGTAAATGTTATATTATGTAACGCATTTATTTACCCATGTACGCCCATATTGTCCAATGCCCTTATCACAAGAAACCCCCAAGAATAGCTACTACAGACTCTTTTGATACCCTCTAGCTAGGCTAGCTTTTACCTTCCTATAATTCTCCAAGGTGGCATATATGACATTGAGCTCCCTTTGCTAAGGCTCTAGCGAATGACCTCGTGTTGAGCAACGCCCGTATTTTAGTCTGGTAATCCCTTATCGCCATATTCCCCCGGACTGATAGACTTGACTGCACCACCCCGGCAATTTCGCTCTGGTCCACTTCTTTCATATAACCCTGACTCTAACCTACCCGGCCCGACCACCATATCCATTCAGTCGCATCATCATCTACTAGTCTTCTTCTCTTCTCTCCCTCTCTCTTGACCTGCCTCTCCTTTTTCCCTGGCAGAAATGACCATTCCTGGTGGTACAACCTGCACCCTTGTGGTCAAACAACTACTGCGAATCCATAGGTTCCAGCCGGGAGCACCCAGTATAATGCATAAGGCGCACGCAGACAGGCTTGCAGTTTCTCGATGCACTTTTTCAATACCTGTAAATCTGCTCCTGCTGCCCGTGCCCTCTTTTAAACTCCATTCGCTCCGTCAATTCAACTGAGCACTTCGTCTGCCATATCTTCAATCAAGAAGTCGTAGAGGAGCCTCGTCGTATCTTTGCTGCTGCTCCTGTGAGTCGTACGTATTTTCTTGTCCAGTCGGATGGTCGATGTTTGGCTTCTTACCACCGCATCCACGAAGAACACGGCATATGACTCCGCCGTCGATATCAAAGGTTGAGTCGTCAACGAGCCCCAAACCCCGCGGCTACGATCGGAAGCTCCTTCCTTGCTTATACCATCTAATCTTGCACTCGCCTGTAGGGGACTCGTCCATGGACAGCGTCTCCGTCTATTTGCCCTTGACCTTGGATGGATGATCCTCGTAGCTACATCGACAACCAGTACGTGTACGGAATATACGAAGTTGGCTATCAGTATGCGCGTATAATGCTCTCTTTGGGCTTAACCCAGGGAGCAATATAGTTTTTCGGTAGGGATCTGGCGGTCGTAGGTCTTGAAGGTGTCTACGATGGTGGTCTAGAATGTAGATTGAAGACGTAGAGGGGTGGCTTAGAGGCTAAAATCATGGCTGGAGTTGTGGATAATGATATGTCTGGTGGTTGTCATCGTACAGGGATAGTGTCATACGGACTTGTTTTGCCGCGCGGACAGTGGAAAGGGGCGTAGATATAAACTGAGAATGCCAGAGTACTGGACATTGAGATCGTTGTTGCGACGTGTTCGGCCATGCGCCAAGTAACACATGTCGCAGTTAGGGTAGAGTCCTGTTCAGCCGCTTTTTCCGAATCGTGGTTTCGTGGTAAGTAATGATATATAGATTGCTGTATGGAACTCGGGTGGGTGAGCTTCTTAGAGAAAGTATACCTAGCGATAGTTGTGGCTAGGGATGGTGACTGGCATGTCCGGTCACAAATTTGAGCAAAACAAATTGTCGGTAAGGTACAATCGTCTTCTGCTCCATTTGTCGTATGATCGCTTCGCGTCGAATGAGGATCTGGTTTAACTCATAATAGTCATTGGATATGCTCTCACTGAGGGAGGCAGCATACTTGTCAAGGGTCGTGACTGGGTATAGCGACTCCAGTTCTTGTAGCACCTCACTCCACCCCCGTCCATTTTGCGTATGTCGTCCTTTCCTAGTTTCTTCGAAGGTATATACTGAGCTGGTATACAGAGTAGGCGGACATCCCTCACTGATTTTTCGAACAGCTCAAGTTGGGCATGGAGTTGCCGGTTCGTGGCACGCAACTCAAGCTCTTGCACAATAACCCAAATAAGACTGTAGTGTGCATGCACACCCACAACGCCATGCTGACGAAACGACTTCGCTTGTGCCTGGTCAAGGAATACCTCATCTGAACTAGAAGGTTTTAGTAAGTACTTGAGGTTGGCATTGAGTAGCAACTTACTCTGACTGGGGTGGTTTTGGGGAGTTCATTGTCGGTTGAATGTGCTGTTCGGGAGAGCCAGGAGCAATGTTGATTTCTGTCGTCGTCGTCTCTCGCACTACTCTTGATGCTAACTGGGTCCTCACTGCTCGTTTTTTGAGACTTCGTTATGTAGAGTGACGTCCGACGGGGAGGAAGGGGGGTTGAAAAAGATGGAGGTGGCGGTGGTGTGGATAACTGGCTCGACGACGCGAAGAGAGATGTGTGAAGGTGTCTCAAAGAAGACAGAATAAGAAATAGTTGGACTTTTTATAAAACGACAGGAAAATTTCCAGCAATTTTCGTGAGTTTCCCGGCATTAGGAAAGAAATGAACGAATGCCGTGTTCATCATTGCATGAAGATATGTGTGTAAGAAATGCTATAGGGAAAAGAAAAGGTTGGTCATATAAAGGGCTATGAGCTGTTCTGTTGTTCTGAACAATATCAATCTCAGAAAGCACAACCGCTGATAAATAGCTACAAAGCAGATGGTTTGATTGGCCGCAAGTTTGTAGAAGTTTCGTAAAAAGAGCTTGTGGCAAAGAACAGAAGAACCAATAGTGGAGCAATCAAAATGTCAGAAGCACGATACAAGCACGAGTTTACAAGCAGATCACCCTATTTTCCGCAGGGCAAACACAAAATTTCGAGGCCAGTAGCGCAATTATGAAATAGCAAGCACAAAATCATTAGTAGAAGATACGGGAAACATGGGCACAATCGATACCGCAATCAGGACAACAGAAAACGAAAATCAACGCATCACAAGCACGCCAAAACAACTGTTATCACATTCACTATATCGCATGCACATGATCACAGCCATAACATCCTGTTTTTAAAATCTAGTCAAAAGCTCCCTCAGCTGAGAATCGTCTTCCGTACAACATCTGTCGTATATCGTCATTTCATTCGTTAACTATCTCGATCCACAACTACTTGTGATTTGCGTTGCGCTATATATGTGAATATCATCGCAGAGCTTCACAACAGTCTTCCATATATTGGGTGTTCACCACATTTACTAGGCAGACTACACGCTTGGTCTTTTTGATACTTCTCCAGATCTCAAAGGCGTCAAGAATCTGGAGGATATGATGAACATCATTGCACGAAACTACCCGCTGTACTTTCTACGCGTGTACATCGATCTTTGCGTCATTCTGACCTTTGGAGACGAGGCTGATTCTGAATCTCACTTGGGATGTAACCACCAAGACATGCTGTCTTGGGTTTGCAGTAGGAAGAGGGACGTGGGAAGTAAATGACATTTTGAGATTCTCGCGTTTCTCTTGTTCCGTATACACGTAGGGACTAAGTCATTATACGCATTCTTGGCTGTGCGGTCAATGACTAACGCCTTCAGCTACATAGCACCAGCGAATAATTTTTCCTCGACGCACACATCTTGGTTCATGCAGCGCAGCTATCAGACTGAAGACCCATGGAGAAAACCGTTCAACCTCATCACCGCCAAGCACGACACCAAGTACGCATATATCGAGTACAACCACGAGTTTCACGCTGCGTCGAAAGCTGTTGATGAAAAGAGCTAGACCACCCAGAAATAGAGATGGGAGGCGAACTTACAGGGCTGTGAGGACAAAGGGCGGCCTGGCGATAAGCCCGAAAGGCCTGCCCTAAACGTTGCAGATCCCGCCATACCAACCGTCTGCGTACGCCGTTCACCATAATCCTCAACCTTACCTTGCACCAAGCTCATTCACCCTACAAACTTCGTTTGGTGATCCTTTAGGGTGGCTGAAGGATGCCGCAGAAGACTGACTAAATGAGAACCCCTCACCGATCGTCCCTGGGATCAGTCCCAACTACGTTTATATACTCTCACAAAAGTTCAAGGGTTTATGTACCCCCAGAGATTTTTGGAATGCACGATTTTTGTCGCCTGTGGAACGACACGAGCTTTATGTCTCATTCGATGTATCCGGCCGCGGCCTACTACAATGCACGCATCCTCAATAAATTTCCCAACATAATCAATGCTATCAAGGAATGACTTGGCCTTTGGTATTTGCGAACCAGTATGGCAACATCAATGGCACTGTTTCCACTCCTGTAGCAATTGATACATCAGCTGCGTCATAGATGTCGGCCACATGCTACTTTCTTCGCGTCGTCACAATCGGCATAAGGCTTTGTTGACAACGCAGGTGATAATGCCATGGTCATGGATATGAACATAGATACGAACACTGGGAAGGAGACGCTGATGCATGAACACTGAATACATGGGAAGTAGTTATGGAGACTTCTCACGGACGAGAGACTATTTTCCGCAAAAGGCAGGCAGATGTTACTATGGCAGAACTTCATATGTCGTTTATAAGAACCAGTCAATGAATACTACTGCTAAAGATCATTTTTTATGCATCATGTGCCGTGACGCGATATCTCCAGCATTCTCACGAAGACGAGTTCGTGCTCCAGAGACCTGGACTTTGGCGAGCAATCTACGTGTCTAGTCACCTGGTGTAACATAGAGTGTGAACAGGAATGATCTTTTGCTAAAAAATGAGGTACAAGAATAAATATAGTACAAATACAAACTTGCTCAACCAATCATGTGTGTTTCCCGTGTTGAGACTTGTCCACAAATTGTATCCAATCCGAGTCCAACTGACATCGTCTTTCCGCATGACCCACTCATGCAGCTGCCAGAGTGCTGCGCATTACCTTTTTTTTGCCCGAGAAGGAAAGTGAGGAAATTTTATCCACAATACCTTTATCATCCGATTTTGAACACTTCGCCATTTCGCAAGTGACGCCAAAATGAGAACATTGTCGCGGCGAAATAGATGTGGCTTTTTTACCTGAGAAGGAAGGTGAAGGAGTTTTATCCACGATACCTTTACCATCTGATTTCGAACAGTTGGCCATCATGCGAGCGACGCCGAAATGAGAAGACTGCCGCGACGAAATGGGTGTGGCTTTCTTTCTCGTCTTTTTCTTTTGTGGACTACAGTAACCTTCGTCCTTATAGTCCCCATCTTTACAATCCTCGTGTCCTTCTACTTCTTCGTATTCGTATTCGTCTTCGTATCCAAAGCTATTCACTTCTGCTCTACGTCTCACTTCGCTCGAACAGGTACTGAGAGTTGGACTTGGCGCAGCAGAGCGAACCATCTGGCTAGTCTCTTGGGAATACTGCGCGAAGCCTTTCGGAGAAGAACGCTGCTTTCGCAAAAGAGGACTGTCTGGCAGACATTCAGATTGCGGCTTCTGGGACGCAGCTTTTCTGCCTTGCTCCACCAAGCCACCGCCAGGACTCAAAAAAACCTTGGGTGTTGGACATCCCCGGGCTCCTTCAATCCATCGGGAAAGCTCGGGCCTGACCTCTTGGTTTACCCATTCCTGTATATTCTTAAGCACCATGCGTAGGGCAAAGACACCCCAGGAAACTTCCAGTGAGGTTGCCCATATACATTGCATAAGGACCTTCCTCTCCTGATATATGTCAGCCTCGACGGAAAGACAAACAATATTCCTTGACTACTTACGGAAGACGTGTATGTGAGCCAGAGCTTGACATGCGGACCAACACACGTGAATGAGAAGATAACAAGAGCCTCGAGTTTAGGGTCGCTCTTTTTCGAAGCTAAATGTAGCTTCTCTCGTAGGCTAAGGGCGGCGGCAGAAGCATTCGCAGCTTGGCAATAACATACCCTTTCTGAAACGGCGACCTTAACAGCGGACTTTACCTCAACAACAGCCCAGGGGAAGCACATAAGATCTGAACCGCTCATTCGTTCGCTCGCAGACTTTGAAGAGTTCCATTGTGCTAGGGTCTTCCGCGGCGAGGATAACACGCCGGCTTTTCGGAGTTTGTGGAGCGTTGGAAGAGAGAAGTTCTCAGTCAGTCGGTGCGTTAGATATGATTCGTGAACAGGGTCATCGATATCGATAATAGGGAATCCGTAAGTAAAGTCCGGTACGGGATATGTCAAGGTGTTTTTGCCATCTTGGAGGCCAGACGGGGATGATTGATTGAACTCGGTCCAGTGAGTTTCTTGATGTCTAAGAGGCAGATGAGTAAAACGGAGTTGCATTGTATATCGGGATTTGACTTACAGCTCCCAGCGTAGCTGCATGTTGCTTTTTCTAATTAGTTATGTTTTATGCAAAATATCTCAGAACTCACTTGAAAGGGTCGGAACCACCGTTATCACTTTGATAAGCTGTGAAGATATGTTCTTGCAAGACGTTTTGCCAATCGCGCTCACGTGCTCGCCTTTTGCGTAGGTTGGCGAACTTTGTTGAGATTCCAAGGCAAATTTCCAATTCATCCAATACCTCCGAATTTTCAATATCATCTCTTTTAAAACTTTGCCTCTCTGGACGTGCAGCTTCAAAATCCTTATCGTCAGGTTGCAAATCCCAATTGTCGACAGAGCCATCGAATGACTGAGTGTTGGTCATGATTTTATACTCGGCCTTGTCCTGATCACGGAAGTTTTCAAACTGGCTTTTGAGTTTGTTTCTGATGTTGCAGGGAATCTTGGTCCGCCGACGGATGAGAAGCTGATGAATTGGGCGGAGCCATTTCGGTAGCTCGTCAGGATGGTGAACCTGGTTAAAGAACAAGATGTTGTTTTCCGCAAGGTTTTTACCACTGATGCTAGAGTTCTTAGTACTTGAATTTGGTGATTTCATCTTGAAAGGGAATGATAAATCTGTCGTGTAGCTTCTCTGGCTATGGTGTTACTTTAAATCACTTGTTACCATGTCAGGATATGAATGTAGGCCTGCGGCACAGCTATCGAGTGCGCGAGGCTGAAACAGCATCGGCTAGGTGTCTACCACACCAACCTTACGCCATAGCCTCTTACATGGAGACTAGAGTTGCTACTGCCAAATCATATCCCTAAAATGTTCAAGACTGACAATGCGCACTTGATCCTTTCACCAAGACCAATTTGATGTAATTGAAACGCGGAGTAGCGTGGCAGCACTCCGCCCCCTGAGGCTCGTGCGTACGTAGGATCGCGGTTTTTGTGATCTTTTAGGGAAGCGCTCATTCCATGAAACACATGGTTACACAAACCCAGGAACTACTTCCACTTCGGTACACGAAGAATTACATAACAAAGATAACCATATATTGTAAGTGAGCGTAGAAAGGGCGATACTAGTGCCGTACACCCCCACACCAACCACCTCTCACTCCCTTGTTCACGCCACTCAAGATAGAGCTAGTTAGGCTGTAATTTCTTTATACATAGAAGGATCTAAGAACGGATAACACGGATGCGAGTCGCAAAAGCGATGCGGAGCCGAATCCTACACTTGATTCAGCCACTTTATTGTACTGAAGCAGTCCCCTGAGCATGACCATGCTCACGCATCTAAGCCGTCATTGTTACTATCTATAGTGTATAGCGGAAGAGAACTCCGGGTCCATTGGCTACTCCCTCTACACCGATAGCCTGGTCTGATTTGCGATTGAGTTTCTGGAGCCAAAATCGAAGGGTGAGAGACGCAGCTGCGCAGCAGAGCAGCGCCACAGTCAACACAATACATCCCATACGGTAAAGACTAGATGTGTGAGTCAATTGCGTTTCATGATGAGAGTCATGTGATACTTACGGTGCACTCCATTCAGGGTAAAGGTATGCAGTAGCAATGTTCGTTGCATTAGACACAGCTGTAGCCAAGGCAAGTGCCACAGCTCTCTTTGCCTTTGGGCGCGCAACAGTGGCAGAGACCCAGGGCAAGATGAGTTGAAAAGCTGAAAATGAACCCATAGCTTGCAGAAACATGGCGAAATATCGAGGGCCAGTCTGATGCGTTGACATGGAGATGATTTGCCCAACGGCAGATATTACACACGCAGTGACGATGTGAAAGCAATGTTCGCCTGTGCGTCCTGAGTGCCATGAGTTGAGGATCGAAAAGAAGAAAGCCAGAAAATAAGGAGGCGCAGTAAGTAGCAAGGTTTGAACGCGTGGGAATCCGAGCGTCTTGACAATGGACGGGAAGAAGTACGTGAAACTCATAGAAACAACAGCACAAGTTTGGATGAAGACCAGTAGCGGCTAGATGTTGAAAAAAGTTAGTCCCATAAGTTTGAGGGCGTCTGAATCTTCTTGAGACCAAAGGTACTCACCACTTTAGGATCAGAAAACGCCTGTTTGAGACCAGTGAAAACGGACTCATCAACCTCGTCGGCTACACCATCGTTCTCACGTTCAAGACGCCACTGAGCCATAGCAGTCTCTTCAGCTGACAAAAAAGAGGTATTGGAGGGATAGTTGGGTAAAAGCATATACCCACCAAACGCCATGATGATCGTAAGCGCACCCTCGATAATGAAACTGAAAGCGATCGCGTCAGAATCTGCTCATTTGAATATCAAAACAAAACTTACATCCACCTCCAAGACGGATAGCCACCTAGCCCCTCCATCCCATCAACGATTCCAGCCGCAATAAGGCCACCAAAGGCTGATGACAGCGTGTATCCCGAGTAAAAGGTTGCAATGCGACTAGGCAACTCCTTCCGCGTGTACCAACAAGAGAGGAAGAAAATACAACCGGGGAAGTACGGCGCCTCTGTGACTCCAACTAGGAACCTCAGTGCCACCAATCCAGCATGGTTTTGCACAAATCCGGTAGCGCCAGACACAATACCCCATACTATAACGACAGTGGGCAAGTAAAGTCGCGGTTTGAAGATTGACAGAAGCATGTTTGATGGCACCATCATGGAGATATAACCAGCCCACAATACCATCACAGCCGTTTGGTACTGCACATCGTCGATGCCCAGCGACGCTTCCAGGCCTCCGAGACGAGCATTAGCGATGGCGTTTCGGTCGAGGACATTGAGCAAAAAGAGGACGATTAAGATGGGGAGAGAGCGCAAATCAATCTTCCGGACGAGTTTCTTCTCCAACGATGCTAGTTGCTCGGGCGTGTAGTGGCGCAGGATGTCAGGGACTGGGCTGTGAGTATCATGTGTAGCTTCGATCTGCCCGAATTCTATCTCTTTCTTTCTAATTGAGCTACTATCCGCATCCATGGTATGAAGATAGATGTATTTTGAGTTCGGAAAAGCAAATGAAAATGCTGGTTCAAGTTGTAGAGGATGACTACTATACAATGAAAAACTTGGGTGACGAGTTTACTATTTATGAAGTCGTTTTTAGAAAATGGTTGATGTTCGGGCATAGATAGTTCCCCGCGGATATAGCACCCCCGCATTATGCGGGTGACCATCTATGCTATACTGTGGATTGGTTGGGTTGGTAGGATCGCTAACGCCTACTATGCGCGTGAGCTGTAAGCCAAGGCTGTGGATCACGGCGTTTTGGCCGAGGTGGACAGCGCGCTTAATCTGTTCCATAGGCCCACTCTCTCCGATGATACTTGACATGTACATCACCAGAGCGTCGAGTCACATCAGTCTGAATGTTTCCTTGTTATTCTCTTATACTTTGAAGACATCTTGAGAAGTGATAATAAAATATGGTGGGAGCTGAACAGGTTACAAAGGGGACTGCAGTGAAGTAGTGGTCCTTTGGCTCGATCGTTTTGGAAATACGAGACGCAACGGCAGGCACCGTTGTCGAATATAAACCTATGTTTCTTAGGCCTGAAGAATTGGATGGTGCAAGACGTCTTTTCTTGATAATGACATTCCTAACCGTTCCCGTTATTCCTGATACCTCAGTAATGAGCATTTGTTCTTCAATAGTTGAGATGTAGGTGCGAGTTGCATTGAGAAATGGTCTCGTCTGAGCAGATCTCATGTCGGCGAATGCCTTGAGAATGTTTTGCAGTGTAATTGCAAGGGGCTCAATTTCGTGGTAATTTCTCCTGGTGAGCAGATTGTATCCTTATAGTGAATTCTGGAACTGTCCAGATGAAGCGCACACCGCCAAAAGATTATTGCAGAGGCCCAATCATTTATAAACACCTAAAGCGACGGTGGTGAGACTATTTTCCAGATCCACACTGTCTGGCGTTCCGACCCATCCGCAACAACAGCGGGTAACCATCTCAAACCGAATATCGACCATAAATACTAAGATGCAGGGCACAACATGCGCTCGATTGCTTGATGTCTAGTATACTGGTCAAAGTTTGGCGAGAATGCTACTCCAATACTGCATGAAAGTCAGAAGATGCTCCATCGTGGCTGGGGCACGAGCCAATAGAATATCCGGATCTTTTCTCGGCCCGGCACTAGCGCGCAGGTACAATATGAGTTCCAGAAACTTCTGCCTCAATGCCCCCTCTACATAATTCCATTCTCCAACCCACCTTTTTAATTAAAACTGTTTATTTTCTATATCTCAATCTCTCCTGCTCTGTGATCAGCTTCCTGGGGCACAATTTGTAAGTAATGCATTGCACTTTTCCCACATTTGAATGATGAGACACAAGCTGGCACCAGTCTGAGAAGACTTGTACTCTTTGCATGCGGATCAGCTGCATAGACTTTTTAGTCGCCCACTGACATCTCTTCGATACATGCGTTCTTCTGATAAGTTTGGCAATGTTGAAGCTGACCAATTTGTAATAGAAAGTTACTACCAATTACCCGACGCGCGCGCGCTCTCTCTTCGCTACCATGGTCCTCCATAACCCTAACAACTGGCATTGGGTCAACAAGGACGTCTCAGTGTGGACGCGCGAGTATCTTGACAAAGATCTTGCGCAAATATCTGCCGAGAAAAATGGTGTCACAGCAAAGATTGACAAGGTGGTGAGCATGGACGGAGACGTCGATGTGAGCCAACGCAAGGGCAAGGTCATCACCATCTTCGACGTGAAGCTGAAGTTGGAATACTCAGGTATGTCATTTTCCCAGTTGCACTCCTCTTGGGCGAGCTGACTCGGTCGGCAGGCAAGAACAAGGAGGGTGAGGAGACTAGCGGCACTATTACCATTCCAGAGGTCGCTCACGACACCGAGGAAGACGAGTATGTCGTATGTTCCCTGCGCTTATCCGCTTCCCCAATTCTTCTATGATGCTTTTGAATCATTACTGACATTTTGGTGTAGTTTGAGGTAGATGTTTACTCTGAGGACAGCAGCAAACAGCCCGTAAAAGAGCTAGTACGCTCTGACATCCTGCCGCAATTGCGAAAATCCTTCGCAAAGCTCGCGCCAGCGATCATGGCTGAGCATGCAAAGGATATCCAGCATGCGCCAGGCACCAACCCTAGCACCAACTTCACGGCTGCCAAGGTTTACTCGAGTTCGAGCGTGAACAAGTCGAGCAGCTCCAAGCCCGAAGCAACATCTTCCCAAAAGAGTAGCTCTGGTGCAGTTGTCAATGTGACGACAATCACAGACAGCGCAGAGTTCCGGACAGACGCAGCCAATCTGTACCAGACTTTCACGGACCCTCAGCGTCTGGCCGCATTCACACGCGCACCGCCGAAGAACTTCACAGGTGCCAAGCCTGGCGGCAAGTTTGAGCTATTTGGCGGTAACGTCAGTGGAGAGTTTACCGAGCTTGAGGAGCCCACGCATATTGTCCAGAAATGGCGACTTGCACAATGGCCCGAGGGACACTACTCGACGCTGTCCATATGGTTTGATCAGAACGACATTGATGCAGTGACTGTGATGAGAGTAGAATGGGCCGGCGTACCGGTTGGTCAGGAGGAGCCCACTAAGACCAACTGGGAGCAGTATTATGTGCGAAGTATCAAGACGACGTTTGGCTTTGGCACGGTATTGTAGATGGCCAAGGCTCAGTTGCATTGTATTGCGGCACAGGAGTACAAGGCGTTGGAGGAGTTTACGAATGCATACGAAGTGACGGACCCGAAAGGGCATGAATGATAGGCATGATGGTAGGTGTACATGTAGAGACAATACACGAGGTCTGATGACCAATGAGAGATGAAAATTGTGCATGATATTTTTGCATGATGTGAGGTCCATGAAAATGATTTTTCTGAGCATGTATGTATATTGGTAATCTCGCTCGTTGCTGCGTTGTATTACTTTTTCGCGTCTGCTTAAAGACCCGATGGTAAAAAAGGGGGACAAAGGGGTATTCGAAAGCTGTATTCCTTGATATCAGTTGCATGTGATGGCATGTGACTGTAAGTTGGATAGAAGGGGCAAATAGGCAGTGGTGATGAGATGTGAATAAGGTGATTGTTGGATGAATAAGCAGGGCACGTGTTCGTGGTGAGTGGTAAACGTCATAGGGGTCTTGTTGGTGCCAATACTAGTACGGACATAGATATCTACACATGTATTTGCATGGCACATGGCATATATGTACAGATATAAGTACGTATACATGCATATATGCGTACGTAACTAAGTATATGGGGGCAAGTATATACTAGGGACCACGACCACGACTACGGAGCAGTTACTGGTGCTGTGAGACAAGCCGGGCCCAGGCCATGGACAGCGACAAGAGGCGGACGCATGGAAACGCTGCAGCCCCGAGCTTGTTGTGGTTGGAAGCCGTTGCAGGAGCGTTGCAAAAGTGGCCGTGGGGTCCGAGTGGTGCGGGCGCGTCCCCTGCTAGCGGGCGTCGCATGAAGGCTGGGAAACAGTTGGGCGTTGCAAGGCCGCATCAGCCGTCGCGCCATGTCTGTCCACATCAACCACTGTGCGGCTGCCATTGCCATTGCCATCGCTGCTGCTGCTACATATGCACAAACCCTTACTGCCATTACTGCCATCTGAACTGCCTGACGCCTGCCTGGTTGTTGTTTTACGCCCCGCGACCAACAACTGACGCGACACCGTCAGCTTGGCTGCTATTAGCACTCCCGCTCTTAGTCGGACATAGCAGACCACCACCAACTTTTTCATTCACCCTCCCATATCCACTCGCCTGCACATGGCGTGCTCCCCTGCCCGGCCTCGCTGAGAGGCTCTCCGTCTCAGCCCACCTGTCCCTCTTGCCCTCCTGCATCCTTCCTCTCCACCCCTCTCCACCCCCCCCTCGTTGCCGCGGAGTGGCTCCGCGACAAGCGGCCGTGCGGCGACACAAAACACAAGAGATATGGCGCCCTCTGGCACGAGCATGTTTTCCAAGTTCCGGCCTGGCCATGCGAAGCGCAATGCCTCATCCGTCGCCTCTCCAGAACAGGCCGTGTCAAGCCCCACCCCTTACCCACTTCCAGGCCCAGCGTCGCAATCCACCGAGTACTTGTCATCGCCGCGTTTCCACCAACATCAACAACATGTCAGCCTCCAAGCTGCCTCGTCCCCCGTATCGCCCTTTCCACCCAAGCTGCCGCCCATTGCCCGTGTTGCCTCCAAGCTGGACAAGTCGCCCTCGCCCAGCAGTTCGCATTACACCCCCAGCCAGCATTCGGCCACCACCACCGACGGCAGCCCCAGCAACGTGATGGCTCACGATCCCACCATGCTGTCTCCTCCCCAACGGTCGCATGACTTTCCCTCGCCGGTCCACGACCCAAAGCCTCCCTCGGCCCGCTCCAATACGGCAACCTCGCCTCTCGTGTCCCTGCACTCCCTGTCCGAGACTCCCTCGGCCATTTCCCCAAGCCACTACTCCATGTTCTCCAAGTCCCAGCCCTCACTACTAAGCGGCATCAGCGATAAGCTCACAGGCAGCTCCAAGGGGACATCAACACCTACCGTGGCACCACCACCACCACCACCCCAAAAGTCAAGATCCAGGCTCAATCTACGGAGACCAATGTCTCTCCTCATGCGACGAAAGTCGGCACAGACACTGGATCCTCTGGCCGACGAATCCCTCGTCACCCAGCGCTCGCCTTCCAACCTCCCACCCATGCCCGACAACTACGACCCGAGTATTCGCGGAAAGATTGTACACGACTTCAATGCCCCCAGACTCAACAGAAACTATTCCTACAACAACTCATCGGAAGCATCAGACGCACAACCCGAGGTCGCTCGCGCCAGTCCGCCAAAAATCGACAGGGAGCATACGCCGGTCTTTCGTGAGCATTTCGACGATGACACCAGTTACGAGCAGTCACAGGCGGCGATAAGAGCAGAAAATCTGGCCAACAAGGACTTTTTAGCACGAAATTCTGTCCAGTTTCCCCCACCCGAAAACTCACCACTTCCTCCTCCCATGCCGCCCAAAACCTCCCCGGTACCGCCACAGCCTGCGCCGCCACAGCCAGCGCCATCAAATTCCCAACCGCCGCCACGGCCGTCGTTCCAAGGAATGGATGGTGTCAATTCGGTACTCTCGCCAGTGCAAGAGTCTGAAGACCCATCCGATGTTTCCGCAGACGTCACGCCACGGAAAAAGAAATCAACAAAAGCAACCATGCCCCCAACACGCTCAAGGGCCACCTCCGTCACAGATCCCTCTTTCCAGCCAGATGGACTCCCTGCACATTTCAGTAGTAGAGCTTCAAGATTTAGCTTCCAGATCTCAGGCGGCACGGATTCTGCACAGGAAAAGCTGCTCGAGGAGCGACACAAGGCAAAGGAGGCGGAGAAGAAGCAAGCGCGCATTTCTACAAATTCTATTGAGGATGAGTACGACGAATACGGCATGGATGATTACGATGACATGGACGGTGGGTTTGATGAGGAAATTCCCATGCTCGGTGACGAAGATGAGTTCACTGGCGGATTGGGCAACCAAACGCTCGACTCTGGTATCAATGGGTTTGACTTTTCATCTTTGTCGATACAACAAAACATGAACAACCCAATGAATTCTGCGCTTGGACAGATGCAAATACCCGTCGACATGAATGGTAATCCCATAGGGTTCGCCATGCCCGGTCCCATGTTCCAGCAAAACTACATGCCAGCGATGACTAACCTAGCTGGTGCGCCGAATGCGACAAACATTCAACTACATGGCCTAGGACTGAGTAATTCCCAAAGCGAGGGTGATAGCTCTTCGCTCGTTAAGCCGGCGGATGCGCCCACCCAAGCTGCACCAGCTAGCAGCGGCCAGCCAGTATCAAACAATCTCGATCTCGATGACGACATGTACTTTGACGATGGACTGATTGGCGATCAGGATGTGGGTGCTACAGAATTCGACGAAAGCGTCTTTGACGATCCCGATGGGCCACTCTTTGACAGAAAGGTCAAGCTCCCTGCGGAGGGACAGTCATCCACTGCTCAGCCTCGCGCATACGATGTGCTGGACCCCGAGACTGGTTACGAGGCCGATGATGATATTGTTCCTCAGACGCCCGACAAGTCAGCCCCTTCGCTTGCTCACAAGACTTCTATTGCACAGCAGATGGCAGTACCCAGCTTCGAGAACCTCAGTGCTTACCATAGTGCGCTTGCAGATGCGGCAGTCCGCGCCGAGGCTGCTGGCCGGTTTGACAGGAAGATGAGTGTGGATGCGGGTCAACCTAACTCTGAAGTCGAGGAACCCTCAGTCAGTCACTCAAGGCCTAGCTTGGTACCTGACGACAGCCGCTTTAGTGCGGACACAACCAGCTTTCCACTGGACGACGATGTTTATGGAATGAGCTCAGGGTTCGTCGACGATTATGACTACAGCGACTTTGACTCGGCTCTGGAAGACGATCCGATCATCGCTGCAGCAAACGCTGAAGCACTAGCATATGATGACGAAGGCTTTTACGGCCAGGAGTTCGGCTTCTATGCATCCGCAGTTGGCGAGTCACCAAGTGCTTGGGGCGGCTTCTTTGGCCCATCCGGGGTCGGTCGCACTGTTAGTGGACGGAACGCCGTCAGGGAACCCAACCTGACGCCCATCACCGAACGAAGCGAATACAGCACACGCAACTCATTCATCAGTCTTAACCAATTCCGAGATGGACAACAGCCCATCACCAGTCCTGCACTAGCACAACTCGCCCGCATGAGTCCGTATGGTGGATTTTTCGGTCAAGAGGAAGAGGACATGAGCCTGGATAGTTTGATGAAGCTGAGAAAGGGAGCTTTTGGTGCTAGTGCTTCTAGTTTGCCAGGAAGCGTGTCTAACAGTCCACGTACCTCGTCACCCATGGGCATGCAGTTCGTTCCTCGGGCCACAACTCCTGCGGGGAATCGTATGATGGAGCACCCCTCCAGCCCCGTGGAAAACCCAAATTTTTCCAGCAATAATTTATCAGGACACCAACCCCATGACGATGGCGATTACGAGGAAGGTGACTCGAGTCTCATGGACGCTGTTAATGGCGCGTGCGAGTCTGGTAGCTCCAGTGAAGACGAAGCTGGTGATAACGGACAAATGGAGAGTCCTACACTTACAAGCAGTGATTACAACAGTCTCTCGAGTCCGACCGCGCATATCATCGGAAACGAAGCGCCAGTCCTGCCTTCAATATCTGAACTATATGCTCAGCACAACTTGAGTCTGGTCATGTCTCCGATCAGCATCCCTATTACATCACCTTCACACGTTTCGCTCCCTGCATCGCCCTTCCCAATGGCACTGTCCTCGCCATTTCCGCCTCAGCCTCATACTCGCCCACCTAACCCCCCTTCTATCGACACTTCCCTTTCTTCACCAACCGCTGGCACAACCTCGACGCCTGGTGCGCCGAGGCGACAAAGCGTAGTTCTCAGTCCTATCTCGACATCTTCTCCCATCACACCAAATGGTGGTAGTAGTGCCGGGGGCTGGAACCGCGGTCACAGCAGGAAGGGGAGCGCAGCGGATAGTGTAACCTATGTTCGTGAACACGACGAGGCGGGAGAAGGGAGATGGGTACTTGAACGAAGGCGCACTGCTGAGAGTGGCGAGTTGGAGTTGATTGGAAGGAAGATTGTGGAGGGTGGACGTATTTAGATACCCCTTTGTTTTTTTGTAGATGTGAAGCGCAACTGCATTTGTATGGCGTCTTTTTGTTGTACATGCATGGCTCAAGAGGAGTTTGGCCGGTTGAACGGCTGGTCGAAAGAGCAAGAGAGGGAATGGGGTAAACGATTAGCATATACATATATACACAGCATACGATGGATGACTCTTTTGAAACTACATTTACCCTTTTTGGTATTGATTTGCTATCCGAAGCAGAGGGAATGCAGAAGATTTTGTTAGAGACACCATTTATGTTCCTCAATTATACTTTGTACCCATGCAGGGACAATCACCGTATCTCCCCAATAAAACCTTATCCAAGAACTAACATCAAATCCCAATCCAGAAAACACACTTTCATCGCAAGAACCCCGTATCCTGCTACAAAAACCAACTCCTCAAACTTTCTCTCATCTCCCTCTTTCAACTTTTCCCCCAACCCACCCCCCTCCAGCAAAGCTCTGACCCGCCGTCACATCTCCAAACCCCACGTCCCCCCCCCCCTCCCCGGTCATCCACGATTTAGATTCCCAAACCAGCCTAGCGCACACCCACCATGCACATCACGACATCCCACCCCTCGATTTCGTCTTTTGCGCAAACCCGCACCTTTACCCTTTTGCTCGCAGCCACTGCTCCTACAGACGGGAACCGTCAGAGACGAGAAAATTGATTGGCTGGGATTGGCGAAAATGTAGTAGCTTGGGTTGGCTTTACTCCAGAAAAAAAAAACGCCAATTGCGTAGGTATGTCGAAGGGAGTTGCAGAGCGCTGGCTGCGTGTTATGTGTGATTTCTCCAATCACGCAAATCCTGGTCGAACGGGGGCGGCATGGACATGGCAGAGCTAGTAGCTGCCGCTACGGCAATGCATGCGTTGGAGGGGTGTGTATGACGGCAGAACGGGGGCGGGATGCGAGGTTGAAGAAGGTAAGATCGATGGAGGCGAGGGGGGGAAGGGGAATCTTGCATCATTTGGGGGGGGGCGGGAAGGGAGGGTGATATGCGGGTTTTGAGCAAGGGGTGTTTGGATCTTAAACCGAATGTATAAAAGCCTCGCCTTGGTCGTTGCTGATAAAGTTTGTCCCCATTTCCGACGTTGCTGCTCTCGAATTTGATTTCGCCTTCGCCGATCCGGTTGTAAGCAGACGCTTTGAGCTTGATAGATACAAGTTGGGATTCGAAAGCAATGGCGGAGGATAAACATGATGCTGAGCATGCGCTTAGCGATTCAGATACTACGACCGATGAACAGCAGGTTCTTGCGCAGACGAGTGAGGCAGAGGAGAAGAGGTTGCTGAGGAAGTTGGATTTGAGATTGTTGCCTGCGGTGTCGATTTTGTATTTGTTGTCGTTTTTGGATCGGAGTAATGGTATTTTTCTTCCCCTCTCCTCCTCCTCCTCCTCCTCCCATTTTCCCTTTGCCGTTCCTCAAATCTGTGGCGGGAGGATAAGATTGGAAGGAAGAAACGCTGATAATTGAATAGTTGCCAACGCACGCATCGAGGGACTCACGAAAGACTTGAAAATGACAGGCAACCAGTACCTAACGGGCCTTACACTCTACTTTGTCGGATACGTTCTATTCGAGATTCCGTGTAATATTGTGCTGAAGCGGACGACGCCGCGGTTCTGGTTGCCGACGCTGACGGTGGCGTGGGGGGTTGTGGCGACGCTGATTGGTATTGTGCAGAATTTGACGGGGTTTTTGATTGTGCGGTTTTTGTAAGTAATATTCTCTCCCCTATATTGTTTTCTACTTTATCAGGCTGGTGGGGTTTGAATTTTGGAAGATGAAAGCAGGCTAACAAGGGACTGTGAATAGCCTCGGTGTCACAGAGTCTGGTCTATTTCCCGGGGTCGTATACTATCTGAGTATGTGGTATAAGCGGAATGAGCGGCAGTACCGTATATCGCTCTTCTTCAGCTGTGCGTCGCTTGCTGGAGCTTTTGGTGGTGTATGTGGAATTACTCCTACTTCAAAAAGGAGAGGTGAGAGCATAAGCTGACACTGAAATAAGATCCTCGCATATGGTATCGCGCACATGCGTGGCGTAGCTGGGCAGCCAGGATGGCGGTGGATATTCATCCTCGTACGTACTACACGCCTCGCAATCTATTGAATCATATGAAGACTAAAATCCATTAACAGGAAGGTATTGCCACCGTCGTCATTGGTGTAATAGCATATTGGTTCATCTCCAACTATCCATCCACCGTATCATGGCTCTCCCCCAAGGAACGCACATTCCTCCAAGCCCGCCTCAAAGCCGACAGTGACGCGACAAACGACGAGGCCTTTTCCTGGGACCAAGTGATTCTCGCAACTAAAGACATTAAAGTATGGCTATATGCATTTGGATTCCATACAATGAGTTTACCACTGTATACTCTATCTCTATTTCTGGTACGTCTCTCCCTACCAAGAACTAACCAGTCAAATTAACAACACAACAGCCCACAATCATAAAAGACATGGGCTACACCTCCGCCCAGAGCCAACTCCTCACCATCCCCCCCTACGCCCTCGCCACCCTCTTCACAATCCTCATCGCCATCCTCTCCGAACGCTACGCCCGCCGCGCTGCCTTCATCCTCTTCACATCCACCCTAGCAATCATCGGCTACATCATCCTACTCGCAAACACAAATCCGCGCGCACGCCCCGGCGTATCGTACGTGGGAACTTTCTTCGCCGCCGTCGGCATCTACCCGTCCGTCGCGCTCGTGCTCTGCTGGCCCGCCATCAACGTCAGCGGGCAAACCAAACGCGCAACAGCGAATGCACTGCAAATCAGCATTGGCAATCTGGGTGCTGTGCTGGGTACGCAGCTGTACCGTGCGAATAGCGGGCCGAGATATATTCTCGGACACAGTTTTGCGCTGGGGTATCTGGTGATTAATTTGGTGGTTGTGAGTGCGTTGTGGGTGGTGCTTAATCGCGAGAATGCGGAGAAAGATAGGGTGCTGGAGAGTGAGCCGCATGTGCCTGGGTTCCATGATAGTGCTGAGGATTTGGCGTTGGGGGATAGGCATCCTAGGTGGAGATTTCAGGTTTAAAGGGAAAGAGAAAGATAGAGAGAGGTAAAGAGTGTTAGAGGGGAGGTTGGACATAAAGAGTCAACGAGGATGATTTTTTTGTTATACATGTAAACCCCCCCTTTTGCGATTGCTCAGCCATCTACCTAACAATCCACCACATAAGCCGCTTTTTTTTTTTTTACAAAAATACTCCCCTCCAAACATACCCCATCTACTTTACCAAAGCTTAGGGAAAAACATAGGCGTCTCCCTCTTCCAGCGCTGATACTCCTCATCCCCACCATACTTCTTATCATACTTCTCCTCACTCAACGGCACACCACTAATCTTCAGCAGTAAAAAGCTCACAAAAGCTGGACTCGCCGCACACAGGCCCGTCACCAGCATCTTGCCACTCAACCCGCCATTAAGTCCCAACGCCGTCTGCGCCGGCTGCCTAACCAGCAACCCGGCCGCCGCAACCGCAATGCCCGACCACAACGTCGCCTCACCAAAATAATTCGGATGGCGCGACACAGCCCAAAGGCCATGTGTCAAAAACTGCTCTTCATGCTTCTTCGCCTTCTTCGCCTGCACCCACGCATCCTTTTGCCGATCAGCCACAACCTCGAATCCTAGCCCGAAGACGAAAATCGCCAGGCCCAGGATATCCGTTAGGTAGGGTTTTGAAGAGACGGCTTGGCCGAGTAGCGAAGAAGCGTAGGCGGAGCGCGGCACGGAGTTGACGAGGATAACAGGGAGTGTGCACAGCGAGACCCATGCTGCTTGTGCGAAGAAGGCAACGAGGAATTTGGGGGGAGAAGAGCGGATGGAGTCGAAGCGTGAGTCTTTGCCGTCGTCGCTGGAGATGCGGCGGAAGAGGTATGATCCCACTATTCACGTTATCGATGTTAGCAAAGAAAAAAGGTTGGTGTTGATGTTGTTGTTGTTGTTGTCACGTGGAGTTCATTCCAGGGGGAGAGGGGGAAGGATTCAAAGCCTGGTTCACACATACACCTTGTAGCCCACAGGCCTACCGCTGCGCTCAGCAGGGCTTGTCTCCACCACCACGTTGTTGCCTGACCGAGGCCTTGGTTGCCAAAGTAGTCGACGAGGCCATTTGTTGCTGTTCCTGCGGCTCGGGCGCGCAGGTACGGTAGTGTGAGGCTGAGGGCTGTGCAGGAAAGGTAAGTCAGGCTGCCGCTGAGGTCGTAGTAGCGCTCTGTTTGCGCGGCGATGGAGGGGATTGCTACGGCGGCTTGGATGCCGTATGCAAGGGCTACGGTGGGGACAAGTGTGCGTAGCAATGGGTTCTTGAAGGCTGTTGCCCTAAGCAGTGTGTGTAAGAGTGTCATTGTTGGCGATATCACTATAGTAAAAAGGTAGACTACGAGCGAGAAGACTCTTTGCTTCTTCGCAGGCGATGGGGGGGTGGTCAAGGGCTTATTTAAAAGGCGTTGGGAATACGCCGGGCGTAATGGCTTCAGTGGCTTCCATAATTTGCTTGTTTGGCTATGCACTGGGTTGGCCTGAAAGTTTGTTTTGGAAGGCCGCCGAAAAGCCCGTGAAACAGTATAATGAGCCTCAAGGGAAGATCATTAATCTGCCCTATGCCTAACACAGTGCATGCGATCTGCCCGATCTTGACTACAAGTAGCGATCAATATCGTCATTACTCGCTACTGCCCAGGCTAGACGGGGGGCACGCCCCACCCCTGGAAGACGAGTTTGTTCTAGCCCGGTGTACTCGGAAGCCGGTGGACGTGCGCCCAGACATGTGAGCATCCTGGTCATCGGTGTATAGGACAAGTACGCGTTGGCGGAAGAATCATTGCACCGTTCGACGAGCCCTCGAGAAATAAGCCGGGGGAGATAAGGCTCGTAGATTCCAAACACATGTTAGCTATCCTGTCCTGCCTGCGCTGAACTGAACGCCATGCAAGCCATGCAGTCCAAGAGTCTCCGTTACCGCATTTAAATCCGCCAATATACACATCCTCCAGAACAACACACCGACGCAACGTCACAGCCCAAGTCCTCGCAAATGCAGACTTCCGCTCTTCCGAAGACACTATCTCTTGAACGCTGCGTCAATCTCCTTGCTGCCCCAATCAATTTCCACCTCGCCACTATATACATCCTGGTTGATCGTCGTCATCCGCTCCGATACATTCATGTATGTCTTCTCGCATTCCTTGAGCACCTTGAATACGAGATCGCGACTAATCGATGGATCGTCTGCGTCACCAAAGTGCTTGTCCACTCGCTTCTTGAGCGATTCGATGCCTTTTCGCAGCTCCTTGGCATCGTGCGAGTGCACCAGCTTCTTGAACACGGAGCGAGAGTGCGAAGAGCGTTGCGAAATGGCTTGAGCGCTCGCGCCTGGCTGGCCGAGAAGTGTTTCGGTGGATTCGATAAATTCCTGGGCATGGTTAGACTAACCCCACAGCTTAGCGTTGCATGTGCACTTACCAAAAGCTTGCCCAGCGGCCGCCGGATAACGGCATCAACATAAAGACCCATGTGCTCATTGTACTCATCCTGCGCCTTGCCCTTCCAGTACTCCAGCACCGAAACGGAACGTGCATCCACCTCCTCCATGTAGTGATTCATGTTTTCGATAAGCAGAATGTGGTAGTTCAGTGCCTCCTTGTCCTCGGGATCGCCCTGTCCTTGCGAAGCCATGACCGTGGGAGACTCCTTTGCAATCACCTTCAAACTCTCAAACATGGCCTTGTTGATTCTCTGATACCCGTCGTTGACCATGCGCCGGATCTCCAGTTGGTCGCCGCCCTCAGCTGAAGATGGCAGCATGTTTTCGATGGCGACAGAAAAGTGGGGAAATGTCTTCATGAAGGATATGACACCCTTACGTTTCTTGATCTTGACTTTGGTGTCTTCAATTGCCCGTATTTGTTCGTCCAGGAACCGGCTGAAGAGTCCTTGCAGACGCTCGTGAATCTTTTGTAAGTTCCTGGTCAAAAAGTCTTGATTTGTTTCCTCAATATCGAGCAACTTCCGATCAACAGCACAAAGAATGCCTACGCCTTGCCTGTGAACAGTTAGTATCATGAACACGTGCTATGAAGACAAGACTTACAGAGGATCGGCTTTCGTGGCCCAGTCCACAAGACTGGCAATTTCCGCAGGCCAGAACGAGAAAATCTCCTCCATGACTCCAGTAAGATGCTTCGCCATGGCCCTGTCTGGCTCGAATTGCTTTCTGATCCAAAGGTTAGGTCCTTGGCGATTCTCTGGAGGTGCTGCTTGAACCGCGTCAGGGAAATCGAGCGAGTCAGTTGACGTAGCGTGGAAGAACTCTGTGATGAAGTTTTGCTCAGTCAGTAGCACAGGACCTGTATCTTCTAGGACCCTAGCAAAGACATCGTATGCATGCAGCTTGCCATCTTGAATTGCTGGCTTTGTCTTGCTCTCTTTGCCATCTTTATCTCCAGAAGCCGCTCGTAAGCCACGAGCCAAAGTCTGGCTTCGCTTGACAGTCAGCTTCCTGGCAGTCCCCGTGATACTCTCTGGCTCCTTTTCTTGTGCGGTGAAAAGCAGCTCTTGCTCCTCGCCACTAGGCTTCCGAGCAAATTTCCTCCAAGCCAGAATGTTATCACGAACTTCCTGTTGATACAATTGCGCTGCTTGGTTCTGGTACATCCGGAGAAGCATGTCCCATGAAGCCCTGTCGATTTCCTTGGCAAAGAGCATCACCGGACTTAACATCCACAGCTCGCTTCGACCAGTATCGTGGGCCTCAATGTTCTTCCTCAAAGACGGCATGGAGCCCTGGTCAAGATTCGAAAGAGCGTCTTTTGTTGACAGGAAAGCGGCACCAAAGGTAATCTCCATGTGCTTCTTGAGTCGCTCAAGGAACATGGTTCCTTCGCCAAGATACCTGTCTCGCTTTTCTTGCAGAGCCTGCATTGTTGCCAAATCACTGTTGCCTATACCTGATCTTCCATTCAACGTGTTGAGGGTATCGTTAACACCAGCTCGGCTCCCTGCCACAAATGACGGATCAATCGTAACCAGTGCTTTGTATAGAAGAACCAAGGACGACTCAATGTCTTTGAGGCCACTAATCTTTCCTATTGGAGCACGTCTCAAAGGCTCTAGTTGGTCCGATGTGATTGAGATGGTATCGACGAGTTGCCGAAGTTCTTGCTGCAGCAAACGTTGGTTGGCCGTCTGGACTTGCAGACCCTGACTCTGTGCTTCGATGAAAGCAATGTCGTCGTTTAAGCTACTCAGTTCAACGTTGTACAAGGTCAACAGGCCTTCAAGTTCGTCGCATTCAGCAATGGCGCGATCCAGCATACGTTCAACAGCCTCCACACGGTCATCTTTTTGCTCTAGGTGGTTGAGCCAGCTCCCTGCTTCGACACGAGCAATCTCGCGTTTGATATCGGCTTCGAGGGATTCGATGTGTTTATGCGAAAGCTCATTACTGCCCCAGCCTAGCTCTGATAGTAGATTGTCGAACTCAAGACCGCGTTCATCAAGGATGCTAGGATCAATACCAAGCTTTGAGATGTTCACAATCTGCTGATTGGACCTACGCTTCTTACGTCGCACTTCAGGCTCCGTCTCAGCGCTTCTTGCCGCTGCCTTTTCTGGAGCTGGTGGAGGAGCTTCCTCCTCTACCTCTTGCTTAACCTCGGGCAAAGTTGGCGCCAAAGGACCAGACACAGTGACTGATGGTACAACCTCGGTACTGATACGTGGTCGCTCCTTGGATGATCGATCTGGCACAGGTGGAGGTGCCTCCTCTGGCCTCCTCTCTTCCTCTTCTGGCTCCTCCTTTGGTGTTTCTTTCGGGGCCGGCCGTTGAGGTACAAACACTGCACTTACACCATCAGGCTCGTCAGATGCCTTCGTGTCTTTGTTGAAGAGTTTTGCTGCGGCACCGCCTGCACGGGGCTTGAAAGCTCCTGCTGCTGCCGCAGCCTTCCGGAACTTGTTTGCTGCATTGTCGGCGACCAATGGTTTCTTTACCATTGGCCCAAGACCAGGACGAGGCGAAGCCTCGGTCTCTTGCTCGTCTATCGGGCTGCTGGTATTTTCAGCGGGTGCAGCTTGGGGCTCGGGCTCAGGAGCAGGTTCAGTCCGCACTGGTTGAGCTTGTACAGGAGGTGCTGCTACCTCCTCTGGTGGAGGCGCTTGTGGCATAGGAGCTGTTGGTATCCGTGGTAGCGGGGAAGTGGGTGGTGGAGTGGGCTGTGATCTGGATACTGCAGGGTCTGAGCGTGCAATGCTTTCTTGAGAAGATGGCTTTAACCGCTCTGGCGTCTCTTGGGGTCGTCTTCGAGGCGGTACTTCCATCGGCGGAGCGGGGGATGCCGAAGGGGTGTGGAAGACTGAACGTGAGTCTGTGCCTTGGCTGTCGAAGCTGCGCTGCGATAGCTGAGACGGACGCGTCTCCATTGTGGGTCTTCTCCGCTGTGGAGGTTCGTCTGGAGGCATGTCATCATGTCGGTTGAAGTTTGAACTGGCGTTGCTTTGAGAAGTACCTGGCCGAGCACCACTCTGGGCTGTACCGGGTCTCAGACCTCTGGGAGAAGGATCTCTCCGGGGCGAAGCATAGTCTCTAGGTCTGCGCGTGTCTGGTGTTGAGATACCTGGTGCTGCACCGTCTATTGATCGTTCGTCAAACGATCTCTCTGGTCGTTGAGGTGGACCATCTTCAAAGGGTGGTCCGCGTCCGGGGCTAAGATTTGTCTGGTATTTCGCAGATTCCGGCGTTTTTGGTCGATTGGCAAATTCTGAAGTTGAAGACTGCGGTGTCAAGTTTCGCGGCGCAAGCGGCGACGTTGGTGGCATGAAATTCGGGCCAGGACCAGGGCCAGGACTGGGGCGGGGTCGCATACTGTCCCCGCTAGGTCGCGCTCGAATGGTCGGATCCATGGGTTGCTTTTGCCTGAGGTTAGGCATGGATGGAGCAGCTTGCATCTGATTTGGCAGAAATGGTGGGCGTCTGCGAGCCTCGTCGCCAGTGTTTGGTCTATCATCGTCTGGCCGGCCTGGCCTTCTCGGACCCTGGAATTCTCCTGGCGGTCTCCTGAAATTGGGATTCGATCCGGGTGGCGGCGGCCCTCTTCTACCATCCTCTGTTGCGGGGGGTGGCATTTCTCCAGGTCTTCTTGGGGGAGGTCCGCCTGCTTTTGGAGGCATGGGTCTCTGCTCTAATGGTCCCGGTCGCTGTGGCCCTGGGCTACCGCCTGCCGGACTGCCTGCTGCCGTTGCGGCCCGGCCCTCCGGTGTAGCGAGATGTGGCTGTCCATTCGTAAGGCTGTTGAGTTCGGAAACACTGAATCCTGTCAAGATGGGAAAGTCACCCTTAGTATACTTATTGTAAATCTTGACCATACTCCCTATGAAAAACTCCTTCTCTTTTGCGGTCCCAGCTTCCCAGTAGTATGGCTTGGTGATGGTAACAGTGAAGCCTTTGTCTCCGGCCCACTGCTTGCGTTGCGCCTCTTCTTCGTTGGCAGGGTTGAGGTGGACGTAGTTCTCAACCGCGGACAGCTCTTCCATAGGCCAAGACTTTCCAATAGAAAAGGTGCCGTTGGCGTTCTCCCTAGCCTTGTGCAGCTTGACTCTGCCTGTGTTGCGCACGGATATCATGATGATTCTCGCCTTCTTGTTTGAAGGTGGTGAGTTTGGCGGAGGGGGAGCCTGCGGATATGCGCCATCTTCCTGGACACGAATGTGGGTAATGTAGGATTCCTGAACTGGGACATGTCAGCATAACTCGCGCCAAGTCTAGGAACCAGCAGGATAGGCAAGACCTAGACATGTATGCCAACTGTATTTGTGGTGGTGTCCAGGAACACGTACGCTGTCCCTGCTCGTCCAACTTGGAGAAGCAGCTCTCAGTAATCCGACGTCGCTCGTCGTCAAACCGCTCGGCGCGCGACATGCCGGAGGGTGCAGAGCTCGAGCTGGAGGCAGAGGGGGCTCCTCTCGAGCCCCCGGTGGGCGGACGCATTGGGGGAGCTCGAGGGTCCCCGCCTCCGTTGGTATAGTTGCGTGGCCTCCCGTCCATCTTGACTAAGGTGTTGGTAGCTACGCCCTGAAGGGTCCCAAGTCTGAGCAGATGATGTGCCGACTACTTTCACCCAGCGGTAGCGAGGGTTCTTCGTGGTAATGCCATCAATGGTGAATCGTAGTAGTGGTGGTCCTTGCGATGCTGAGCTGGTTGGTTCGTTGGCTGGTCGGTCCTCCGTGAGCGATGGGATTGGGCAGCAATATGCGATACACGTCTTGGCCGTATCCGCTGGAACTGAGTCGGATGTGTGCAAGTGGAGATAGCGGAGACGGCGAGTGAAAGGCCCAAATACCACCCTGCGCAGGTGAGCGACGTTTGGCGTCGTGTACTCACATATGAGACGGCAGGCGCGCGGGACTGGGATCACACTTGCGGCCTAGCGCCATGCGAGGTGCATTCCGCCCGCCGTAACTTTTTTCTCGCGCGCGACCTGCAACCTTTCGATTCTCCACAATCCATCCCCGTTACTACTACGCGATACAGGGCTCCCATTGCTCATCATGGCTGCCGACAAGAAACTCGTCAAGAAGTCCAGCTCGGACAAGAAGCAGAAGAAGGCGTCTGCTGCAGCAACATCAACAACCACGGTCGCTCAGGTAACACTTGACCTTGTCAGAACTTTCCTCGAGCAGCAGGGAGAAAAAGGCGCCGCTAGCAAGCTCAATGAGTTTGAGAAGTGGCAGAAAAGCGCAGGCGCATCCAATTCCCCAGATGCGCCCGAGCCCATGGACGTCGACGAGGAGAGCTCCTCCAGCAGCGATTCCAGCAGCGGCTCCGATAGCGACTCAGACAGCGACTCCAGCAGTGAGTCAGAGGCTGAGAAGAAGCCCCAAAAGGCGAAGAAGGCACCTGTAAAGAAGGATGATTCGAGCTCGTCGAGTTCGGATTCGAGCTCAGACTCTTCCGACTCGGAATCGGAAAAGGAAAGCGCCCCCGTCAAGCCCAAAGCAAAGAAGGCCAAATCCGTCTCATCATCTTCTGCTTCTTCTTCATCCAGCGACTCTAGCGACTCTAGCGATTCGGACAGCAGCGATGAAGAGGAGCCTGCCAACGTACCTCTGCCCGATTCCGATTCCTCGGCCGCATCAAGCGATTCATCGGACAGCGACAGCGACAGCGACTCCGGTAGCGACTCCGATAGCAGCTCCGAGTCAGAGGCCGAGAAGAAGACAAGCAAGAAGAACAAGGGCAAGAAGGCTGCTTCAGTATCATCTTCGTCTGCTTCTAGCGCTTCGGACTCCAGCGATTCCAGCGACTCCAGCGATTCCAGCGACTCCAGCGACTCCAGCGACTCTGAAAGCGAAGCCGACGCAAAGTCGACCAAGACAAAGGCTAAGAAGAGTGGAAAGAAAGCAGCCACGCCTTCCTCCGATAGCTCCTCAAGCTCCTCCGACAGCGATTCGAGCTCTTCTGACAGCTCTGATTCCGAGTCAGAAAAAGAGTCCAAATCTGCTGCGTCCGAGCGCAAGGGTTCCGCCAGCGACTCTTCCCACACCCTTCCCGCAACATCGCCTGCGCCCGGCAATAACAAGCGCAAGGCTAGTTCTCCTTCTGCAGAGGCCCCGAAGTCAAAGCGAAGCCATGTCGAAAACCGATTCCAGCGCATCAAGCCCGACACAAAGGTTGACCCTAGGCTCGCAAGCAACGCATATGTTTCATACGACTATGCAGACCGCGCTCATGCCAAGCTGATCGTCACAAAGGGCAAGGGATTCACCAAGGAGAAGAACAAGGGAAAGAGAGGCTCCTACAGAGGTGGTATGATTGATACCTCTGGTGGCAAGGGTATCAAGTTCGAGGATTAAATGACTGGTTGGACCTAAGAGTTTGATCCAGAGTCCTCAGTCCTTGCCGTCTCAACTGCGCCACGCACGCGCAGCCATTCGAAATATTAGGAGCGATATTTGCGCGCGTATGCCTGGGCGTAGGGAAGCAGCAGAGGCGCGATCTTGAACCTTCAACATCGCATGGAAAAGATACGGATCATTGGCGCGTACGATTTCGGCGAACTGGAGTTATCATGTACACCAAAAGCAGCATACCCTTCGATGGCAGTACTTTATATTAGATTTTGAGCAGTTGACAGACTGTCAAATCAGTCTGGCTGATCAATAGACGTCTATATATTCTACATTCACTCTACATGACCAGGTCTCCCTGACTCTTCATATGTGATCTTGACTTCGTACGCGAGGTAGTAGCATTCAAACACTTCTAACGTCACAATAATCTGAATGCACCCTGCATAATCCTGTTTATAAGCCTGTCATCATCCCAATCACCAATGCCTAAGAATTCCTAATCCTTCCCGTCTGACGGTACAAATATTCCATCCCACCCCTCAAGCCTTCTCCCCCTCCTGTCCAAATTCTACCGGAAGATTCATACCCACTCTCCGCGCACTCAATCGAACCCTCTCTTCCTCCGTCATGCCCATGCCAGGATTGTATCGCTCCAATAACGACGCATATGTCCGTTGCGCCTGCACGTATTGTACGAATTGCTCTGCCTGCTGTACCTGGCCGTGTGTACTTGAGCCGGATTTCGGTGTTGCGATAGCTGACCGTATGGTTTTTTGGAGGACAGACGGGGCAGAAAGCTTTTGGTGCTGGGTCCGGCTGGTTTGGGGGGTGGAGGGGAGTTCGCGGAGGAGACGGCGGTAGAGGGAGCGGATTTGGGTGGGGGCTGATTGGGCCATTGTGGGAGTACCGTATTTGAGCGATTAATTGAGTGTGATTGGTATATACGGCTAGGGAAAATATTGGGTTGTGGTTGCAGTTGCAGGCGATATTGGTGGTTGAAGTTCGCCGCGGAGGTGCTGCGGCGAAAAGTTGCGGGTGCGCTTGGACCAGGTGTGGACTTTGGATTTCGGATGGGGTTGTAGAGAACTCTTTGGAGACTGCGCGCGATGAGTGGTTTTTCGCTGAGGCCAGGCTACGTATGTAGTAGTTGCATACAGAATATTTCCCGCAGGAATTCTGGACTATTTACTCGATCTCAGCTACGTGCACAATCGACCAGTGCTTTCCCACAGGATGCGCCGAACCCAAGGCTGCGGCTCCAGAAACACTGGAGTGGAGATGCCAAGTCTAGATATAGAGAGGAACCGCCAAACCAGAGTATACTGCATACGAGTAAGACTAAAGGTAGCTACCGACTGGAGTTGACTGCAAAACAAATCTCATCTACGACCGAGGGTGATCCCTTTCCAGAGGAACCACGACCACTTTCAATGAGAGAAAGACGACAACGGAGAAGAGAGGGCACTTTGAGGTCTTCAACGATACATGTGGATCCAGCTCACCTTCCTGAGCGAGTGAAGCGAAAATTGCAGGACCAGCTGGAAATCTCGAAGCTACAGGCAGTGGAAAACGAAGTTGTGTCTCCTGAGCCCTCAGTACTACAAGACTTTGAAGCCAGTGGCTCAACATCATCAATCAAATTCCCAGAGTCATCACCAACGCTCAGAAGGGATGTCCCACGACGTTCACGGAAAGGAAGGGCCAACGAAGTCATAGAAGACCTCCAACCATCCCCACCCTCGCCACCACTCGGCTCGAGGCGCAAATCCGAACCCGCTCTCCCATCCATAAAGCCCGAACTCCCTTCCAGCCACATCAAACTTCATTTCAGCAAGCTGGAAGACTTCCATTGGTACTGGGAGTCATTCCCACCAACCATCGCGCAAAAAACACAGGCAAACCACTTCTTTACAAACAACAGCAAGAACGCAAAGTTACTACGAAGCGTAGCACAATTCCGCCTGTTCCCAGAATCAGACGTACCGGAAGTAGCCTTTGTTGGTCGCTCCAATGTCGGCAAAAGCTCGTTGCTCAATGCCGTTGTGAACGCAGATATCAAGGCGCTGTTAGCACGCACATCGTCAACACCAGGCTTTACCAAGACAATGAACCTCTATGGCTTGGGCGCCGGAAACGGTGTAACCATCAAAAAGCAGCCCAACGGACGCGACAAGATTGTAGGCATCGGCGGTCTGACCATCGTCGACATGCCCGGATACGGCGAGGGTTCACTTTCTGCCTGGGGTGTTGAAATCATGAAGTACATAAGCAATCGCAAACAACTTCGCCGTGTGTTCGTCTTACTCGACGCCGAACATGGTATCAAAGATAAAGACCGTTCGCTGCTGGCTACTTTGCGTCTGGCTGGTGTGAGCCACCAAGTCATTCTTTCTAAACTAGACAAGCTTTATATTCCCAATGCCAAAGATATCAAGCGCTTTGATGGCAAGTCCGCCCGCCGCCTGGCCCCAAAGGGTACGCCCGAGGATCTTAGGAAAACTATGGAGAAACTGAAGAATGAGATTCAGCCACCAGTTGGAGGAGGTGCATTAGGAGAGATTCTGGGTGTGAGTGCGGAGACCTTGGTTGATGGTAAGAGACTGGGCATTGACCATGTGAGATTTGCAATTTTGAAAGCGGCAGGCTTGGATGCGAAGTTTAAGAAGGACGTCAGTACGCCTTGGGCCAGAAATTGCTGAGAATTCCATGATTGGCTATTTCTATTTTTGTCTTCCATAATTCAGATCTTCTACAAAGTCCAATGGTAAGATTCTTACAGTAATGTGCAAGTCAAACGATGCTCGTAATCGCCGACCTCAACGTATGTCGAATACATTCAATACTTACACCGATCTCGGGCATACTGAATATATCACTCAAATCTGGTAGAAAAAGGACTCATCAGAGTTTACATAGTAAGACCGACTGTGGCTGTGACAGTCGATCTTAGGTTTACGAGGAAGGTTTCGCGCATGCTGATCTGCCGGCGTCTCCATGCGGGGAAGCGGATTCGGCGAATCTCCGACGGTATGTTTGCCGTGAGGAACCATCATCCCTCCCTCCAGTAAAGACCCGACCCTATAAGAATGCAGACGGAGTGAGATGCACCGAATAGGTTACTAAATTGAGATCAGTATCAGATTGGTCCACGGCCCGTAGATAAGTTCTGGGCCAAACATCGGCCGAAAGTACCGCCCTCTTTTCGTGTATATGAGCAGTTCAGCATCTACACAATCTACACGATGTTTCCGCAATCACATTTCAGACTTCAGAAAAAATGCGAATACTTATTACCGGAGCTGCTGGTTTCATTGGCCAACTCGTAGCGAAAAAGCTACTCGAAGATAAAAATGCCGCTCACTCACTCATCCTCACTGACATCATCGAACCTCCCGTCCCAAAGTCCGCTCAATCATCCAACAATATCCAAGCCATCCGCGCAGATCTATGCACTGAATCCTCCTCCGTCGTAACTCCTAATCTAGACGCCGTCTTCATCTTCCACGGCATCATGTCGTCCGGCGCAGAAGCCGACTTCGATCTCGGTATGCGCGCCAACTTCGACGCCACCCGCGCTCTACTCGAAGCCATCCGCAAAACCAGCCCAGGAAGCCGAGTAATCTACGCCTCAAGCCAAGCGGTGTACAATAACTCCGTCACATTGCCAGTTACAGAATCACAGCTTCCAACCCCAGAGACCAGCTACGGCGCCGAAAAAATGATGTGCGAGTACCTTATCACAGAGTACACGCGCCGCGGCTTTATAGACGGAATCTCGCTGCGCTTCCCCACTGTGTGCGTGAGACCGGGGAAACCCACCGCAGCAGCGAGTTCCTTCATCAGCGGTATGATCCGCGAGCCCATGAACGGTATCAAATGCGTTATCCCGCTCTCCGACAAGCAATGGCGTCACTGGCTCTGTTCGCCACGCATCCTAGTCCAAAATCTCGTCTACGCCGCTACACAGTTCGACACCACTCGCCTCGCTACTTTTGACCGCGTGCTAAATTTCCCGGGCGTTGGTGTCTCGATTCAGGATATGATGGATTCACTTGAAAGAGTAGGCGGGAAAGATAAGTTGGCGCTGCTGGAGATGAGGGACGATGAGGGATTGAAGAGGATTTTGGAGTCGTGGCCTGCGGAGTTTGATAATAGGAAGGCTTTGGAGCTCGGATTTCATAGGGACGAGGGGTTTGATCGGATTGTTAGGGATTATGTGGAAAGTTTGAGGGAGAAGGTGGGTGAGGAGCAGGTTGGGGGGAAGGCGGAGGGAGTGAGTGTTAGGACTGTGGAGGTGGTGGTGTAAGAGGGGCGATGGATCGAAGAGTATTTGTTGATTTTTTTGTTTATATTATGGATAGATTATGGATATACCTTGGGTGGGCTGAACAGATACGTAGGATGAATTTTGATATGAGTTTTGGTGACTTGGCTGTGTGGCTTTGTTTACACCTGTGACTCGAATGACTGAGCCATTTATCACTCAACAATGATGTCAGTGATTGATAAATAAACAAACTTCCAGTGAATACCATAAGTTTCTGAGGTGATCTACGGGGATATCTATTGTAATCGCCGCTGATACCCGGGTTTCACAAACGAAAATGAGGGATATACAAGTCCCAAGACCTTTTGTAGCCTTGAGCCCAACAAAACTCAGCCTCGCAAACCTTTTGATCCCGCACGTGGGCCTAGATAACCCAAGGAAATTACCACTCGGACCAACCGTGCCTACGTCACTCCTTCACTCCCTAGTTGAGACAAACACGTCACCCCTTCACCCTCTCTCTCCTCCTTGGCGCTCCCCACTCTCTATATAAACCCCCGCTCCCACCCATCTACCACCCTCTTTCCTCACCCAACTCGAAACATATTCTTTACTCAAGACATTGTTACACTCTCATAGGGGTGGATCTATCCAAGAGATCCTCCTCCTCCACCTATTTTTATTCTTATTCGGTTGATTGATTGGGAGGGCTTTTGGTAGCGTAAGAGTTCCTCAATCATTTTTTTGATGACAACAATCTAACGTCCTTGATAGAAACCCTTTCCGACTCTTCCCTGGTATATCCAGGTGATATACAGGAGTCTGGAGGTGTCTCCTGGAGGCAATGCACCAATACAGCCTTGTGCACTACTCTCTGGAGTCTTTCCCCGGTCTATCCGGGTGATATACGGGACTTCTGGGGGTGTGCCTGAAGAAGGTGGATCGTATCCTTCCCCTTTACCTCTGGGTGATACAAAAGATACTCCGGCTTCCTCAACCACTGCCGAGACTCCTCCCCTGTATGTCCGGGTGATATTTGTTGGGATTTGGAAGTCATATGAGATATCATCACACCCTTCTCTCCCATCTCATGGCGCTGCGTGCCAACTCCCGTCTGCCCCGTCTGCCCCGCCTGCCCCATCATTCCCTGGTACTCCAGGTGATATACAGGAGTTCGGGAGTCTTTTCGGGTACCCACATCCTTCTCATCTACTCCCAAACCATACGGGCGCATCGCCCGAATCACACCTGATCTCTTCCTTGCCATCCCGCGACATGTCCACTTCGGGCAGCTCGCCACCCTCAGAATATCTCGCCCGAGATAACCTGCAATTCATGGCTACAAGCGTATAGTACGACTTCCCCCACTCCCTATTCCAATACCGTTCTGACATTCGCAACAGATGTATCCCAAACTCTTCCCCGGTTCGCCGGATGATGCACAGGAGTTCTGGAATCCCAGCCGCCATCCCTGGGTGATGTGACGACGACGACGACAACGACCCCAGCGACGAGAACCTGGGGGCGTCTATCCGAATGCTTAGTCACTCTTGACTCATTCGGGACGTTCCTGGGTGATGCAACAACTATGACATGACCATGTTCAACTGGGAGAGACGAGAGACGTCGGTCACCAAGGTCATTCCCATTCTTATTCCTTCCCCGATATCCTCGGGTGATATCAGGACTCCTCTTTGCCTCTGGACAACCTCACAATCCCTTCCCCGGTATCCTCGGGTGATACGACAACGAGAATGGCGAGGCCGACGGGCGGGCGAGGCCACTGCATATGGCAAAGAGCAAGATCTTTGAGACACCGTCGGTTCCAGCAAGCCTCAGCATTGGTTTTCTCCTCAGTGGAAACATGGTATTTCCCAACCTCACGGATATTCGCCATTGCGGTCCTTCCCCGGTACCCCCGGGTGATATATGGACCGCACCAACGCCGATGAGGATCGTCGAGCAGGGAAAGAGTGATGGTTCCTGCCGGGAAAAACGTCCCCAAACTTGAAAATTGGGCGCGCGATCCAGCCCCGTTGTATGGAGGACGGGGCTGCGCAATCCAGCCCCGTTTTTATAGGAGGAGCGGGGCTGGGCACAACGGTATGAGAGATGGATGCTTTGGTTAGGGTTAGAAGGTGATAGGGTTTTCTTTCTCACAGTTCGAGGGAGTGGTGTCATGGCCGGTTCAGGAGAATCCCTTCTGAGGTTTCATGTGTTTGTATTTGCTTTGGAATATTCAATAGAGAATTATTACTACTTCTGAGTCTAATGCTTCTGATTTTGGTAATATGTTTTCATACTGTCTTTCTCATGTGAACACGATCTTGATGTGAGTTTTATAGATGGAGAGTTGCTCCCTTACATTTCTCTAGCAATCGATACGACATGCGCCGTCGAATCCAGGTAGGTCACAGCAGTTTTCATATGTGGACAACGAAAATAACACTGGCAGTAATCACTTCATAGAAGATTGAGAGGAGAAAAGGGTATCATTCCACACATCTATTCATCCAACAAATCCATCACTAATTGCGGAATAACCTGCACACCCTCCCCCTTGATCGCACTAATCGGCACAGCCTGAACATTACGCTTCCACGCATGCTGGCGATGACTCGGGTGCGGCAGGGTCCCCTTGGTCACTCCATCCAAATACTGGAGAAGCGACTCAAAATTCGCCTGCGTATCTGGCAAATCCGCCTTTGTCGCGACAACAAACCACGGCTTGGAAGATATGGGAGTCGTAGTGATGAATGGGAGCGGTTTAGGAGATGGATCCAACTGCGGCGAGTCGATGAGGTCGGAGGTGTCGCTGGGAGGGGGACTGTTGCTGCTACCAGCAGGCATGTAAGTGACCATTCTGCGTTCCGTCTCTGCATTGAGCTCCTTGCCGCGGAGGGTCTCGTACTCGGAGACTTCGCGCCAGAGGAGCTGCAGCGCTTGGACTGCGTCGCCGGCGGAGAGGTCGATGACAAAGGCGAGGACTGCGGCGCGTTCAATGTGGCGCAGGAAGCCCAGTCCAAGTCCTTTGTCTAAGTGGGCGTCCTCGATAAGCCCGGGCACGTCAGCAATGGTGAAATTTTCTCGCAGTTGGCCATCGGGCCTGCGTGACTTGACGAGTGGACGGCCCTTGTGGTTGTCTAGCACAACTGTGCCGACATTTGGTTGGAGGGTTGTAAAGGCCCAATTACCAACCCGCGCACGGCTGTTGCTCAAAGACCGCAGCAGCGTGCTCTTGCCTGCATTGGGCAGACCCACAAGACCTAGATCAGCAAGGATCTTGAGTTCGAGCTGGAGGGACAACTTCAAGCCTTCGTCACCTCGCGTGGCCATCTTAGGGCGCGAGTTGAAGGGTGTCATAAAGTGCGGATTGCCCAGACCACCCATGGCGCCCGCTGCTATCAACATTGGCGTCTCCATGTGCTTGTCTAAATCCAGCCACAAAGGTGCCTCGGGCTCGAGAGCGGCAAGGTGGGATCTACGTGGCGGAGGGAGCTTGGGAAACTTGATTCTGCTCAACTCCGAGGCCATGGTGCCAGGATATACAAGCCACCTATCTCTCCTATAGCTAGGCTCGCCCTGTTCGAACTCTTCCTCTTCGGGATTCTGCTCCATCTTCCAATGCTCTTCTTCCATGATAGCAATAGGGTCATGCCTCTGCAGCTCGCGCACAATGGTTCCTACAGGGACGGTGATCAGAATGTCTGTGCCTCGCTCGCCGCCCTTGACTTTGCCCTGGCCATTGCGCCCTCTTCCAGCCTTGATTAACCGTCGCCGGGCCAGCTTGTGCAGGGACGTCTCGCCGCGAACGGCTTGAATGTACACATTGCCTCCGCTGCCGCCATCGCCGCCGTTGGCAGGCCCTTCTTCGATGTACTTTTCGCGCAGAAAAGATACACATCCATGTCCGCCCCCACCAGCCTCGACTGTGAGAATGCAGCGGTCGGCAAAGGGTGTGAGTGAGTAATCGTCGGGCGTGGGGTCCAGTCGAGAAGTATCAGATGTTGAATTGCATCTTCGCTGCGGCAGACGTGGTTTGCGAAGCAGCCATCTGCGTGCAAGTAGGCCTAATTGCGCCTGGGACACGGCGGGGTATAGGAACGGCGTCAGCGTACCGCTCAAGCAGCTGGATCGAGCGAAAGACATGCGTCGAGGGCACAGTTGGGGCGTGAATGTTCTGTGATATCTCACGCCGTAGATTTCTCGAGTACGTACATCATCGCGCCGCCGAGCTAGCCAATCGCGACCCGGTGATCGACGACGCTTGCGCGCAACTAGATCCTTGGCATCTTCTTCCTCTTGTCTCTACGTTCTGTAACTTGAACGCTACGGCTACATTGCCTACTCTAGCCTATAAACGACGGTTACATACCTGTCTCTAATGACATGATCTATCCGTGAGTCGTTTGTCCCAAAACCTGCTTCGGAAGTAGACCCGCCGACCCAGATATCTTCGTATCCACAACTACCTCGAGATACATATAAGCGGATTCGCAGTATATTTTCTTTTCTTTACGTGTTCGAAACCGCAACCACATATCCTCTTGGTTGCCATTGAATCAGTGCCTGGCTTGGAGTATCGGGACTTGCACAATTTCTGCATACTCCGGACTCGACCTCTTTCGCCAACAGCATATCCGCCCCGCCCCCACCATGATCCAGTGTGCCTTGCTCGCCCTGGGGGCGGCTATGCTCCATGCCAACAACACAGTGTGGTCAGATCTTGGCAGCAAGCTCGGTCTTTCTAGCACCCTTGCCGCTACCCTTCACTGGTTTCTCAAATGGGCGCTCTCCGTGCGGGCTGTTCTCGAAGCGAACTGGACGTTAAACCGCTGGGCCGACAGGCGATGGCGTTTTTCCACCGACAAAAGCGTCTGGAACTGGAAGTGTGAGGTAGCTGTTGTGACTGGAGGCTCAGCAGGCATTGGCGCCTGTGTTGTAAAGAAGCTCGTTTCCCATGGTATCAGGGTCGCAGTTCTGGACGTTAGCCCCTTGTCAGATGTTTTTACTAAAGGTTAGTCCCAGCACAGATCCAACCCCTTCCTTGCTGATAAGGAACCAGATGAGCTCGCTCTTATTCGGTTTTACAGCTGTGACGTCACTTCACAAAACAACGTCCACCAGGCTGCGGAGGCTTTACGCTCCGACCTTGGTCATCCATCCATTCTGGTCAACAATGCTGGCATCGGGAACGCGTGGAGCATTCTCGACATGCCCTACGCCCGTCTCCAGAGCATGTTCAACATCAACCTAATGAGTCATTGGATCACTGTGCAAGAATTTCTGCCCGACATGCTTAAGAAGAAAAAAGGCCATGTAATGACCGTCGCAAGTCTCGCTTCCTTTGTCACCGTAGCCGGTGCCGTCGATTACAGCTGTTCCAAAGCCGCCATCCTAGCATTCCACGAGGGACTTACGCTAGAGTTGAAGCATCGGTACAACTGCCCTGAAATCCTGACTTCCATCATCCACCCCAACTGGACAAAGTCAGCCATAACAGCACACTCGGCCATTGCACCCGGGCTGGAGAAACAAGGTGGCCAGCTATTGGAAGCAGATGATGTCGCCGACACCATGGTCAAGCAAATCATTGATGCGAAGAGCGGGCAGATATGTCTTGGCCCGCGATTCGTGTCCGGAGTCCGTGCTCTACCTACTTGGCTACAAGAGGTCATCCGTGATAGCCAGGCCTATATTGTTAGTGGCAGTGGCTCAACAAGGAAAGGGTAGGTGCATTAGAAGTCTTTTAGGTCTGACATGGATAGAGTCGGACGGTACCCAGCGGGTGCAACAGACGTAGACGCATGGGGCTGGATATGTAATTGAGAAGAGGATATGCTCAAACATGAATATAGGGTTGCAATCTTAAGAGTTCGTGGGCATCTCTTCACTGCGTTATGTCTCTTTTGTTGATCTTCACGCTTGTTTCTAGTAGGCGAGATTCAGTCTGGCCGGTGCAATTCGCATCTGATGCAGCAACTTGACTCGGCCAACTCAACACACAATGTCGAGGTCCTTGCAGTTGGCCCAACGACCGACAGACCCAGGTACCACCGTATCTAATCTCGTCAAGCGAGCCCCAAAAGCATGCCTCAACACGAATACATATTTATCGCATCATAATTTCAAACACAAAGCCTCCAAAAATCGTTCATGCACTCTTTTTAGCCACAGCCGCATCCTGCGCTAATGTTAGTAGTTGGCGCTGCGTTATTCTCGGACTTGTTGTATATGGGCGACTCAGCCCCAAAGGCCTTACACCACGCTTACCCTGTTTCGGCCCCCCGGGAACAAAGTACTCCAATAATAACGAAAGGGCCCTTCCATCGGGTCTTGGAACCAACGACCTTTGGGTTGGGTGAATAATCATATGTAGTTTCTTTGTTGTCCGGTTTCATCGTTTTTGCCGCGAAATTCTTGTTTTTGTGTTATGCGATTCGATCGTGTTCAATGTGGGTGATTTGCCTTCGGGTTTTTTCTTCCCAGTCTATGTCGTTTCATATTTTTGGGTTGATTTTGACTGCGGATATGCGATGGGTTGGTTAATAGAAGGTCTCGTCGCTGTTTGTACTGCGTCGTTGATTGTTGGGAGTAATGGGGCAGAGGATAGACAAAGTAAGTGGGATGGAGACGTGTAGACTATGGGGTTATTTGATACTTACATGTTCGATAGATGCAGGATATTCAGATACCCACGATACAAACCGAAGACTCTCAGTATTACCACGTCAAGTTCCGCCTTTTCATAACGTTACTAGGGCGTCAGAGACACCGAGCGATACTTCACGCGCGTCGACTACATATACTGCTTCCGTCGTCTTTACGTCAACTGAGATAGACTGTTCTTCGACACCGATATCCGGGGAATATACTTTTCCTTCTACGCTCTCACCCTCAGAATCAATATCGAGGACACTGTCTAGAACGAGCAGCAATGCACCTTCAACATCATCTACTCCATACATCTCAGGGACAACATTACAAAGCGTTACGAAAGGAGCAAACACGCCTTCAACCACTTCAGTACATATTGTAATTTCATCGCCTGTACCGCAAGCTGAATACCTATCCCCGGCTTTATCTGGGATCCGATCGTCGACCACTCAACTGCCGGTAACTGCGACCGACCTATTCGATATGGTACCGGGCAGTCCTTCTCACACTTCAAGTTCGAGCCGTTCAGTAAATATCACAATGGCTAGTGTTACAACTAGTTGTACATCTTCAACTCTTAGCTCAGCACCACCATCGCTTCCTATCGCTTGGAGAAGCACTACAAGGCTTCCATTACATGCAGTGTCCGATTTGGTCAACTGGTTGTCTCCAGCATCCTCCACAATTTTCACCAGCAACGACCGAGGCAGCTCATCTACTATAGCAACAACAAGCACACCGACCATCATCTCTCAAGAATCAACTTCGCCTTCTTCAGAGACCTCGATAAACTTCTCTATATCACCAAACACGGTACCCCACAACACCTCAACTGTGTCTCTTCCTTCTGCTATCAGTTCCGAGGCGAGTGTGGTTAACATTGACTGGATATCACTCGTCTTCACCCGACCCAACCCCCAAACCATTACCCCGACAAGTTCTGTTATGCCAGCAAGATCTACCACCTCAACATCTTCTAGCGTCTTTTTGAACGGCAACTTTTCAGGTTCCATGAATACTGCAAACCCGGCCGTACCAACTCCGCCATTCGTTTCGGATATTTCGAGTCCAACCACTGTTCCATTTCCAGGGAACAAAACCTTTTCCTCATCAGAAATTACCTCTACGTTTGTTTTCAGTACAGAAAGCCTTGTGAGCAAAACCGGAAGTGTCACATCTACCCAGACGACGCAGACGAGTTTACAGCCTTCGTCTATGTCAGAGCCATTCACGCTCACTTCTCTAATACCCACAACTACTCAATCCTCAGTATCTACAATTGTTACAGGGACATTAGCCGGACAGTTGTCATCAAACATTATCTCCTCGGTACAATCAGCAACTACTTCAGAAACAGGTGCTACTTCTTCGGTTGCACTTCTACCATTTCCAGCCATCTCTTCAGTTTTCACCGGCTCGAGGAACGCTTCTATATCTAGAACCACTCAAGCAAGTCACACTTCTACTAAACCAATTCTTCCAACTAGAGTAAGAAGTAGCTCCAACATAAGTGCCACTCGTAGCTCGTACATGAGCAAGGCATCTAGTTTACGTTTTTCATCCATCAGCAGAACAACGGTTCCCTCCACCTCCGTGACACTTAGCAGCTTCGTGACGAAGACGAAGACACTAAATTCTGAGCTACCATCACAAACGATATCGGAAACAGACGGTATTAGGGAAACCATGAAGGGTCCAAGCACAATTCTTCCTCCTACGAGTAGCGCCACTGAAACAGAGGCCGCAGCAGCTCCACCTCCATTGAAGCCAGCCGAGACTGCTGGGGTAGTGGTGGGCAGCACAGCTGGAGTTCTCCTAGCAATTGTCGCTGCAATCTTCGTTGTCCGCCGCTATCATGCATTGAAACACAACGATGAATCCGGACCATACCCTGAAATGGCCTACCTATACGACCCTTTCCCCGACAGTTCTGAACGTGACGGCAATGCCAACGAGACTTCAAATCTAATATCCAGAAGCGCAGGTATCAAACCATCCGCATCAAGCAGAAGCAGACCACTACCTCGAGCCCCCCACAACTCTCTCGACGACGAATACCATCACATCCACAACACCAACGCCATCCGCTACAGCGACCCCGGCAACCCCTTCACCAACCCCTCGGACCCCTTCCTCGATTGGCGCAGCAGCCGCGTAATCAGCACCCCAACCGACACTGCCTCTGCCCTCGCCGCCGCAGTAAAACACTACAGCAAAGGCCCTCAGAAACCTCTCCCGCCTCTCCCTCGCACCCGCTGCACCCTAGCCGACCACATCATCCCCTCCCCAACACTCAGCTCCCTCCCCCCCGAATGCAACCTCCACCGCACCCCCGCGATATCCGCCCGGAACAGCGTGAAAAGCCAACGCTCCCTTCGACGCCTGGCCTGTCTAGATCGCGCATCAAGATCCTACACACCCCTCCCGCAACACACAAAAGACTCTGGTTGGAATCGGATACCAAACCACGACCTACCCCTCCCCGTAGATATCCGATCAGAAACTCCGGATTCAATCACGCTATATGCTAATCCGTCGTCGTATCACCTCTTCCCCACAGTTTTATCGTACACGCAGTCTCTGAATGGGTCGTCGGAGAGAACGGCGGTGTCGGCGTCGACGACTGTGAAGGTGGTTGAGACGCCGCGGTCTTCGCTAGCGCCGTCGATGGATGGTAGTGTGGGGTATGGGGAGGAGGTGGCGTATACGGATTTTCCTTCGCCCCCGGGGACTGAGCCTCTATGTTGGCATAAGAGAAGGGGGGATGCGATCGATGTAGCGGATGATTACAGTGTTGTGTCGCCGCTTGTGGCTACACCAGGGTATCGTTATGGTGCAGGGTATTGAAGAAGGGGGAGCCAGAGGGTAGTGGGATGATAAAGAAGTTTGGTGGAAGTGTAGGTAAGGCTAGGGGCCCGCCTCGATTTTGTATATTCAAAACTTATCTTTCCAACTCTTTCTTTGCTCTATCGCAGAGACTAATTTTCTTCTTTAGTTTTAACTTTGTAGATAGACCTGGAGATGGATATTGCAGTATAACCATCTTCAACCCGGAGTATCAATATCATAATAATTTTTTTTCATCACTTGCATTTCTTTTGGAGGGAGTATCACAATGACATAGCATTGCTGAAAGATAGATATTACCATGGAGATAGCCGGGCGGTGGTAGCATAACCTTTTCTAGTTATATTCGATATAAAAGTCACTGGAAAGATACCACTACGACGTACCAAAAAAACCAGCATTCAAAGCGACCAAGTAGGATAAGAGGGAATGAAGTCCGTACAAGGCAATGCATTAGGTATTTAGATAGAAATCTACATCATACCACCTGTGCACCACAGCTTCGTCCAGCCTCACAACCCCAACACCCACAACACTGCGAAAACGACGATACAAAAGCTCACGATCGAAAGGCAACCCTAACCTACCTCTCCAAACCCCAAGGCTAAACCTACCTACCCTCTCCCCTCACCCCCCACACCTCCAACCTCCCTCCCCCCCTCAGCCTCATCCAGCCAACCCCCGACTAGCTCCTCCCCTCCCACCACCAGCAGCACACCCTCCCCCCAGGACAACCCGTCGCCTTCGCGCCCGAACCCAGAGTCTGGATCACCCGCAAGACCCAAACGGAGAGTCCCGCAGCGCCCTCCGTGCATCGTGTCCACACACATGCATACACACACACATACATGCATACACACACACATGCATACACACACACACATGCATACATGCATACACACCTCTTGTCTCTTACCGCCGACATCATTGAAACCGCAGCAGTAGTAGAAGGGGCGCACATATATTGGAAAAGAAAAGAAAAGCGAGAAGCGAGAAGCGAGAAGCGAGAAGCGAGAAGCGAGACAAAGAGACAAAGAGGCAAGAAAACCGAGAGGACTCGGGGTAAAATACCGAACGACTTGCGATGTACCGGTTATGTAAGTGTGTAGCCGTGGTATAGCAACATGGAGGTGTAGTGGTAGTAGTTAGTACACACACACACACACACACACACACACACACACACACACACACACACACACACACACACACACACACACACCCCACACCACCACCACCATCTTGATCTCTTTTCCGCTCCCGCACAAACCACACCACATCGTCTCTCATGTGCGTCTCCGCTTTTGCTCCGCACCCTCCGCCTCGTCCGCTGCTTCGCTCCGCTTGCGCCTGGCGCCCCCTCTGGTTAAACTTCGGGTTATGGAGAAGTCCCTCCCCACCTCGCCCCATTTACATTGAGGAAAAAGAAAAGACATAAACGCAGAGTAAGCGAGAGAAAAGAAGGAACAAGGGAGGTGGAGACGGAGTGAGAAGGTGGACCAGAGAATGCGCATGAAGGGGAAATTGGTCGTGTGTCAATACAAGTTCCAATGTACATAAGGGGAACGTTATCACACAAAGGGGGTGCGCACATGTGGTACAACCCATGACGTGTCTATGATCCCTTTCCTCGTTCAAACCCACACGATTCTTGTTTTTCCTGTCGTGTGACCCTGCGCGGTTCGGAGAGTAGATTTTTAGGAAAAAAAAAAGAGATGAAAGGGAAAGAAAAAGAGGGGGTGTGGTACCTAAGTGTGTGCGTGTGTGTGTGTGTAAGTGTGCAGGGACGACGGGTCAAACGGGAAACCCCAAAATCAAAAAAGGGTTTTCCCGTGGAACGAGAGTAAAGGGAGAGAGACTAGGGGGAGGCAACAGGGATCGGGATGTTTCTTTTTTTTTCCCAAAAAAAAGTAAAAAAGGTGAATAAGAATGCAAGAGAAAAATTTTGTTCCCTTGGGAATGCAGGGTAAAGAGAGCAGGACGGTGGGAGAAAAAAGAAAATACCGGAAAAGAAAAAAAGAGGCTTAGAAAATAGTAGAGAGAGAAAGTGTTCAAGTCGGTTATTACACGCATCTGCATACTTGCATCGTGTATGCAAATGAATCCTTCGTTCGAAAAAGGCGGAGGAGCAGAAACCGATAAACGAAGGAATCGAGGATTACAAAAAAAGCAACGCCCCACTGGTTTGAAGGGAGGGGAAGAAAAAAAACGTGGTAGCAAGGTTAGCCTTGGAAGAGAGGGAGAGGGAGGGAGGGGGAGATTTTGCATTACCAACCACCCAACCCATCCGTTTCCTTGTTCAGCCCCGACAGGACGCATTACACCTACATTACACGTCTGACCCTCCCTCGCTCCCCCAGTGGCAAAAAATCAAGGCAGGCGCTTTTTTTGGTTGCATTGCGTCTGATGAGATCGCGAAAGGAAAGAAAAACAAAAGTAACAAGTTGGAAGCAAGGAAAACCAAGGTTACCTGTTCATGTAATTTCTTTTTGCTTTCTTTGCTTTTGTTCGCCTGCTTCTCTCTTTGTTCAGCTGGCGTGCATACACACCTCCATAAGGCATGGTCGCCAGTCGCAGCTGGGGGGGTGCTAGGGTGACACAGGCCTTCCTCTTTCCATTTTGAACTACTTTTTTTTCTTACCGGGCCAGTATTTTTTCTGGGTACCGAACTTCGCTTTTGGGAAAGGTAGGGGAGGGGGTGGGAAGGGAAAAAATGATGTGCCCCACGTCTGTCGCGTGGCTGACGCGGAGTCAGGTCCGGTATGCACGCTAGTGTACGCCGCACAGCCTCGTCTCGACGTGCAATCGTTTCCCTCCGTGGCTTTTCCTTTTTATCGCCTGTGGGCCTGGATGAGTCCGTGTGTGTGAGGGTGTGTGTGTGCCGTTCGAAAAAAGAAGGGGGGTTCCTCAGCCGGCATCATCCGGAAGGCACGCTGCACGGGCGGTGTGAGGCCCAGAAAGTGAAAAGTTCCGAAACGAAAAAGCAAAGAGTACAGGACGTCATCGAGTAAGTGCTCTGCAATCTTCAATGTGACTGCACGGGCATGGGTTCGACGAGATCTCATCTTGCATATGCACGTGCGAGCATGCACGCCTATGCACTAGGGGTCCTTGGATGTGAGAACTGGTCCGCTCTTTTCCTTTTTTCATGTATGTATTATGCATGCTATGACCTAGGTGTAGTTATTGAACATGCTAATATACCGCCATAAAATCTGGGGGCCGTGACTGTGACAAACCCACTATCTGTGCTTATGACTGTGGGAACTCACGCCCTCTCTGTTTCTGATTGGTCCAGAACCTGGCAGCCTGGCTTGTCATCCAAGAGGCCGTTGTGGAACACCAGACTCCCGCATTTGAACTGCTTCCATATTGTGGATCCTTAACGGTCGAAGCAGAGCAAGGACTTCCTACTCCACCCTGTGGTTGCATTCGCTCCTGCCATCGGCCCCTGTCATCTCCATCACAATGCGAATCCGGCCGCTAACTTGGGCAAAAGAAAACGAAAGAAAAGAACAAATGCACAAGCTGCTGTGTCATGCTTGCAGAGCTCTTGTTCAGTAATCTCCATCCCGTCACTCACCTACGCATACCCCCTTCTTCATAGACGGTCAGACGCGTCGATGCAGTCGCACTTGTTCTTCCGATGGTTCCACAACTCCATCAGCCACTGGTGGGGTGTTTCAATTTCAATGGGGCCAGGACACAGCGGAAGCTTTTGTCGGCATTGTTGCTCGTACTCGCGAATCGTCAAATGCCACCGCAGTTCCTCAATCATACACTCAATCAGCTCCTTGGCTTGTTCGTTGCTCTCACCAAGTGCACCAAGGATACTCTCAGCCACAGCCTTGGCTTCGTCAGGTGAAGCCTGGGTGATGTGGTAGAAGTATTGGCGCCTGTAAACCTCCAAGGATGGATCCCAAGGTGGAGCTAGACCGCCCATCTCGCTTATGAGGATCAAAGGGCTCTCAGTGTAGTTCCAGGTTCGCGATTCGTGTATGGAGTTGCGATACAATACCTGCACGTCAAAAAGGTGTAGCCTGGTCGCACCTACATGCGCAGAATTCAACAACTCCTGTCTCAAGCCATTGGCATCCAGGCTCGAGTTGAGAATGGGATTATCAGAGTCCAGATTGATGCTTCGGGCTTCGTTCATGGTGACGCGTACTTTGACGAATAGCGTGTGCACTTCTCCCAGATACAGCTGAGGAATCTCCTTATTCCCGTAAAACTCGATAAGCTCGCAGCCTGTTCTGGCCCGGACATCGACGCTCAAGCCAGTCAGCTCTCCTATAGGCCTGGTGCATCGCGCATTCCGTAAGATGCGCTTGATACGACTAGGAGTTGACTGATACTTGGACCAGTTGCTTGCAAATACATTATTACAGCAGGTATCAGTGCAGACCGTATCCTGAGACTCCGGCTGGCGACGATACGGAAGTACGGCTGGGTTGATTCTATGAAGATGGAGATCTGCAAAGTACTTTGACACATCATGAAGCACATGGGCTGCGGGCGATAGTACGATAATATGAGTACGGCCAGCCTTGAGACGTTCAACCTCAAGTGACCTAGCTATGCCAAGGACGACATCGACCATAGATGGGTTTGGCCGAGGTGGATCCCAGACTTGGGTACCGGAGCGTAAAATCGTAGCTGTAAGTTCTCGGATTATTGACACCGTATCTTTGCTGACTCTTCGTATCGGGTACAGCATGTCTGGTCGATTGCCGGTCACTTTCCGGTGAGTGCAATGCGTGGTATACAGCGCCAACCGGTCCCCAGAGCCGAGGTGATACTATAAAAAGTAAGCACGGGAAAGCTAGCTAGTTTACTTTTTTCGCCAATGCAGCCTACCAGAGCTCCATTGACTGCTTCTAGGGACTTTTCCAGGCAGGTCTGGGTCACATAGTATCTATGTCTTGCGTTAATTTGCATCTTCGAGACCGATGTATGTATGTGCACTTGCCCGTTGTCTATCACAAAGACCACGTCTATCGCGGTTTCAGAAAGAGATCTCTGGTTATATAGAGTTCCCTCAATATCGATTGCGACGGTAACCTCCTGCACGTCCTCTGTAAGCACCTTGGCATCCGGGAACAGTCTAATCGCCGCTCGTAGAGTGGTTGGTAGCGCGAGAGGCGAGTCCGGAATATACGCATCAGCCACCTCTCGGTCGTAGTCTGTCGGCGGGGGCATGTGCTTCGTGAAGAGATCCATGAATGACTTGATCTTTTCCCCGCTAAACACCCTTAGTATTTATTTATTTTTTCCGCGTCGCAGGACGGAATTGACATACTTGCGGGCATTTCTTGCCAAATAAGCCATGATGACGCTTTCATTCACGCCTTGCAAAGATGGCCTTTCCTTGTCCTCATCGTGAGTTGTAAATGTTGTTTTGACGGGCGATGAGACTGTGTCAGACACAGTTCTAGTGCTGACGCTCGTATCCCCAGTACCTTGACGGCGCAAAAGAGGAAAACCATTCGTAAAGAGGCGCAACTTACTCGACTTGGGCCGTTTTGGTGGTTCGTTACGAACTTGGTCGTTTTGGATCACACCTTCTAGAGCCTGTTGAGCGCTCACACCCTCAGGACCCTTGGCGGGACCTAGTACCCTTGGCGCATGTGTAGATTCAGACAAGGGCCCATCGAGTAAAGGCCAAGGCATGGAACCCATGGTGTGCGGAAAAAGCCCTGAGGCGCTATTGACATGCTTACCTTGACTGCTGTTGCGCGAATGCGTCATTGGACCCCCAAAGCTCGAGCTTGAAGCTGATGAGCGACTGTTCCTGCTCTTCGGTATCGTCAGAGGATGATGGCTTGGAGTACGACTGATGGGCAGAGGTAGCGCGGTGCACGATGGTGGTGCTTTGACTGGACACGCCCAATCAAGGACAGACAGGTCGACGCTATCATCGAGCGGCAACTCCTAAATATCGCTCTTGATCTCGTCGATGATATCGTCTAATGGCCCGAACACGTACTGATCGCCAATGTCACTGTGGGTGGACTTACGAAAGATGCGTCGGCGAAACGTCGCTTTGCGCTGCTTTTTGTGTATGTGTAGCGGGGATGGACAGAGGTGAATGTGGGGAGGCAGGACGCTGCCGCTTGTTGTTGCAATCATCTTGAGCGGGCCAGTGTTGACAAACGTAGGTCCAGTCACCTCACCCTCACGCATCCCACTCTCACTCACCGTGAACTGCTGTAAGTGTGTGTGCGTGGTCCAAGTCCAAAGCCAAAACTTGTTGCCTTACATATGAAGATGATTAAGAAGAGTAAACTAGTGCACGGGTTGAGATGTGAGATTTGCACGCAAAGTCATAGATAGAAGGCGGATGTAGAAACTAAAGGAGGGGAACTAGCTATCGTTTAGAGAAGGTATGACAGCGGGGG
>JAODYD010000006.1:890007-915381 GCA_026262445.1 Bipolaris bicolor | reverse complement strand
CGCAGATCAACAGGATCCTCGCTCTTGCCATCTAGCAATAGCGTTTGTCCTTGAGTGTACACCGGCCGCAGTGACATCGAAGAGCCTTCCTGCCCATTGTAGAGGCGTCGGGGTAGCTCTTGCCAATGTGGCATGTGCACATTATACTTCAGCAGTACGAGCAGCAGCCATCTCTAGGTGCATCTTCATTTTCTCCTGCATTTCCTCGTCTGCTTCACGGAAGCGAATCTAAAAAAGAAACCAGTTAGTCATGTTGCCTTGCATATTGTCGGTGTCGAGAGCTTACAATATCTTCTCCGGCGCCTGTGCCGAAAAGTACAGGCTCAGAGAGACTAGCCTTGACTGCTTTTCTCACACGCTCCTCCCAGACGCCCTCCCAATTCCACTCTCCAGGACGCCTGTTTGGGCCTAGCGCATTGCTGCTTTCTGACTTGTCAGTTACCGGCAGCTCTGGGCTAGGCTCGGTGGGTGGAGATTGCTGAGCTCGCAGAACAGGAGCACGATGGGCCCGCCACGCATGATAGGCTCCTGGATTGGCAGCGGCATCGAGCGGAAGCGAGTCCAATATTGACTCATCACTGAAGGTGGAACGTATGTACTCTATCATGCGCACAATGGATATTTCCTCTGTCGAGCGGGCCGCGCCAGGAGGAGCACCCGAGGTGACATTGAAGTCGGAACGTGCGGGACTGGCCAAGGCAGAGCCACTGGGGTGACGAGAATCGGGCACAGAGGATCGAGTTCGTCCAAACCAGTGTGGGAAGCCGTGACGCAGACTGAATCCACCCGGTGGTAGGCGCTCCTCATCCGTAGCACTTACGGTATCCGACTCAGCAGATCCAGTCGTGTACGTGTACGTGGTAAGCGGCGTGAGCAAGGGGTGAAAGACATCGGTGGAAAAGGTCACGAGGGGGGGTATGGCAGGATAGCTTGGTGGAAAGGAGATTTGGAAGCGTAAGACTGCAGGCGCATATGGTCCTATCAAAAGGTGAACAAGGGGGCCAATCTAGATGGGCAAGGAGCACCAGGGGAGTCGCTTAGCCCTATGGAACACCCTACCTTTTCGCACGAAGATCACACCGACCCACAGTGATGGGTCGCCAGGCGTGATGCTCAGGAAAACGCCATCAAGTTGGGCATAGCGAAGGCGCGAGCTGTGCGAATGTTAGGCATGCACTAGCAGGCTGTGTGAGGCGTATGAGATAGAGAGAGAGAGAGTGTGTGTGTGTAGCCTACGACGTACAACTCGACAAGGAGATGTTGCTTCCGAAAGGACGGCAAAGCCGATGCAGAGCCTGACAGCGGCATCTTTTGACCAACAGTGACTGTGGTAGTGATATGTACAGTGGTTCGGCAGGCCCTTGAAGCACGGCGGATGGGCGCTTGGCACTGGCACTAGCGCTCGCGCTAACTGATTTTACGCGATCATGTACTTTGGCCCCCTTATCGTGCACTTCGGCCTCATTTGCAACTTGGTTTCATGTGCGACATGAGTTGTGTATACCTTGTGATGTATTCTTCTCACCGGCAAGGCAAGTGAAGTGGGCGCACAGCAGCAATTATGACGGCGTTCGGGGCGGTGCGCCGACGTGGCAGATTAGTAGTGGTAATGTTCAAGAGTTGACCAGGTCATTTGAGGAAGGGGCATGGGGGGAGTGAGGCGCCGATTATGGTAATATTACAAGTACCGGCCTTGATTTCCCGATAGTGCCGGTCCCCCGCCTGATCGTCATCGTTCATCTCTGTCAGACATTTTTAACTCGGGACGCGGTGTGAAGTGCGCCCGGGGGTGGAAGGATTGAGGCCGAAGGATCTGTGCCGGACAACATGCACCGGACCGAGTGGGAGCAGCAAGAGGGCGAGACGCCAAAGCCAAAACGGTATATACAAGCACAATATGACAGAGGACGTGGTAACTGCATTTGGACCGTTGCATTATTGACGGGCCAGGGCGCCGTTGCGGCGACACGGGCACGTATGTAGTGTGGCACGCCATTGCCAGAATCTGGCAACCCGGGGGGGGCGTCAGGTTACTGGAACCGCCCTGCGAGTGCCGAGCCCGCGCATGTGCGGACATGGAGTTAAGGAGAATGAACCCGGCCTAGGGTGGACAGGGAGTTTAGGCGCGAGAGTGCAATCGCCGTGTGGACGAGGTTGCTGTCGTGCGACGTTGAAGTCAAAATGTGCTGGCTCCAGTCAGGGCGTCAAGGGTAGCCTTACCGTGACTGTATCACAATGGGCGCCAAGCAAGGCGACCGAAGGACCCCGGATGTGCATGTGGAGTAAGTACGTACATGGAGGACTTACTATACATGGCAGGCAAGAAAAAGAGGCGTCGTGGCGCCCAAATCGAGGCGATGTCGTGGGCAACACGATGAGAGAGGGGAGGGGGGGTCGGAGCAGGGCCACTTCTGATCGACCCAGGCTGTCGGAGTCGAGGCTGTCGGTGAGTGGATGTACAGTGGACAGCAAGTACGTGTGCAGGCTTTGTAGTGAATCATATTGCAGCCGACAAGCGCGTGAACTAGGCAAACCCCAACCCTCTGAAACCTCGCAGACCCAAGTAGACTCGTGTGCTGTGCCGTTGACAAGTCTCGGACGCTGCTGCATGGTGAGGTCGAGCAACAACCTAGGAGCAAAAGAGCATGGCGCCATGTTCGGAGGATTCCAGCACGACAATCAGAGGGCCAGGGGCATGCGTCGAGCAAGGCTAAAAAAGGCGGTGGCTGTCTCAGGCGCTTCCATGTGCTAGACGGCTAAACCCTGTCCTCGCGTGGAAATCTGCAGGCCAGCCTTAGATATCCACACCGCCATGGCCGCTTGGGCCACGGCCCACACTGGCTGCGTCGAAACAGCCGTTATACTTTGACACCTTTGGCTTGCGGTTGCCCCGGCCAGCACAAGCAAAGCATCGCACGACGGGCTGCGACGGCTGGCTGACTGGCTGGTGGGCTGGCTGGCTTGTTGTTTTGCTGGCTGGCTGGCTAGCTAGCTAGCGACATACATAGCCAACAGGCTGGCGGCTGGCACGAGGCTAGGGGGGTGGGGGGCCCACCAGGCGAGGTGGCAGTGGCAGTGGCAGCAGCATGGGCAAGGCAAGGCAAGGCATAGCATGGCCATGGGCATCTATGATGTACGCCCGTACAGACGCAGTTTAGAGCACGATACGTGTGAAAGCGGCCATGTATGTACAAAGCGTGTCCAGCGCACACGAGGTGCGGGCGGAGGGAGAGGGGTCAGCTGACGGTGGGGGTTTTTTTGCAGAAAAATGCGAGCAAATGCCAGGGCTGATTTGATGGCGGCGGAGGGGCAATGACGGATTGTACCATGTAGACACGTCCAGCTAATAGGCGTCTAGAGTAAGTCAGGACAAAGTAAGAGATGGGCATGGGCAACGGGCAGGCAGGCTGAGAGGGAGCAGGGATGTGGGAGCGATGGGTAGCTGGGGCAGCAAATGAAGGCGGCGCTGCGCAGGGAGCCAGGCCGCGATCTGAGGGACACGAAACGCGCTGCGTCGTCGTCGGCCAGTCGAGCGGCGCGACTCGTGCGTTTGCAGTTGGAGTGCTGACGGCAACCGGGATCGTCGTCGTGTAAGTAGAGTAGTATGTATGGAGCAGCGTGCATGGCATTGCGACTGACTGACTGATGAGTGAGTGAGCGACGCAGGTCTGATGCGCGTCGCCGCGTGACCGGCCGGCGTGCAGTGTCTTGGAGGGCTTGAGGGCGGGCGGGCGGGCTGTCGCGGGCTCTACAGGCTGTCGAGGACCGTACAGGCCCATACAGGCCCATACACCGCCCTTTTTTGGGGGGACGAGTTGGTGGCGGGCCGGTTGCAGCAGCGCACAAGATGCGTCGCCGTATGTGCGATGGCACCGTGGGTGGTGGGATGTGTACACATGTACAGGACAGGACAGGACAGGACAGGACAGGCCAGGGCAATGATCTCATCACTGGCGCGCAAGCGCAGCCTGACCCATTGCCCATTGCCCACTGCCCACTGCCCACTGCCCACGGCCGTGCGCGCCCGGCTGCGCACTGTGGTCTGAGCTGGGCTTCGAGAAATTCTTCGGCGCCTCTGCTGACTCTTGGGCGCGGCCGTGGGCAGTCTGGCCGGGCTCTCTGGCTGGCGCTGGTGCCCCTGAGGCGCGGGCTGGGCATGGTGGTGGTGGTGTTTGTCGCGGGCTGGAGGGCGTGGGCGTGTGGGCAGCAGCCGGCACCGTGTCCCATTTGTCGGCCGGGGCTGCGGACAGGTTACCGGTTTCCGTTTACGGCATGTGAACGGCCAGGTGCGGCGCCGGCATGTCGTTCCCATCTCGACCGGGGACCCCGGCCGCCCAGGGCGTGTGCCTGTGCCCTCGCCTGTGCCTCCGCCTGTGCCTCCGCCTGTGCCATGTCTGCTGCAAAATGCAAAAGCCCGCCGTGGGAAAAGCATGCGGGCCCTCCTCTAGCGCCGAGCCTTTGGGTCCCGGGGAGTCGGGCTGCGCTGGTGATCCTGTTCCTCTTACGAGCCACGTCCAACGCTCTTGTAACTCTCCCCTGGTCCGCCTTACTCGCTTCCTTCTAGCTTCGTCCAATGTCGTGGGTTCCGCCCAACCCGAACCACCGCCCACCACCGCCTGCTGCTGCTGCTGCTGCTTCCCCAGTCCCAGCCCTGGCCCTCCTCCCCTTCCCTTCAGGGGTTGTTGGAGTCGCCTCCAGCCCAAGCCTGATGCTTGCTGCTTGCTTGCTTGCTTGCTCCTGCGGCGCACACACACACTCACACGCACCATCATCTCCACTTGCTGCTCATGTCTGTCTGTATGCCTGTCTGTCCGGTGACGCGCACAAACAAACGGCCTAGCAGTAGCAGCAGTAGTAGTAGTTACACGTACGTAGTTTGCTTGCTTGCTTGCTTGCTTGCTTGCCTGCCTGTCTGCCCGCCTGCTTGCCCGTCGCCCACTGTGCGCCCTGTCGTAGCAACCATGCCATCACGGATCCGCTCCTCATTTTACATTTGCTGGTCCTTCCGCTGTCCCTATCCGCCCACACTACGTATCCATACCCACTGCCATCACCGCTTCTTCTCCGTTTCTTCCCCGCCGCCACCATCCTTGCTCACTCCCAGCGCGGGCTATCCGTTTTCAGGACGCCACTTAAATCTTGCTGCTCCTTATATACCCTGTGACACTCGTCTCCTTCCAGCACGCTCCTCTCGAACCCTGGAGGTACCCATCTGTCCCAGCCCTCGCACATGTTTTATCTCTCTCCGTCTGCCACTTGTTGTTGCTGCTGCCACCACCATCGCCTTTNACACCAAACATTGGTCCACATATCCACCCTACCACCACCCAACACCCCGTCGACAAACTTGAAATACATTCGCGCCCCCGACTACTATTACCATCACTACCACCACTACCGCCACAATGCCTCGGTATGGCGCCCCAACTGCCATGGGCAGCGCCAAAACACCCTTCCCTACTCGGCAGATGGCCGTACTTGGTGAGCCGACCTCCTTCCTCATCGTCGTCGTCGTCATGTGACTCGCTAACCGACAATCATCAGCCCTGTGCCGGATATGCGAACCCATCGCCTTCATGTCGATCTTTCCTTATGCCTACTTCATGGTCGAATCCTTCATGAGTGGCCAGAGCTCAGCCCAAATCTCAATGTACACGGGCATGGTAACTTCGTCATTTGCCTTCATGGAATGCATCAGTGGCATTTTCTGGGGCCGACTCAGCGACCGGGTCGGACGGAAGAAGGTGCTGCTCGGGGGCCTCCTGGGCACCGGGCTGAGCATGCTTCTTTTCGGCTTCTCCCAGAGCCTGCCAATGGCGCTCATTGCCCGGGCTCTCGGGGGTTTGCTGAACGGGTGAGGTCATAGTGTGGTTTAGCGCCAGAGCCTCGCTAACCGAATATGCAGGAACATCGGCGTACTCCAAACCACCGTCGCAGAATTGATCACGGATGAGCGACACCAGCGTAAGTTTGCCCTAACCTTTAATTAACAACGCCGATCCGAGCTGACTTTTTGCTCCCCCCCATAGCTCGCGCTTATTCCATCATGCCCTTTGTTTGGTGCCTTGGGTACGCTTTCCTCTTCGGCTTCCCCCATTTGTCCTTGGCTGACCGCTCATTTTGCAGCACCATTATTGGCGGAGCCCTTGGCGGCTTGCTTGCCCGCCCTGCCGACGTAATGCCTTTTTTCAAAGCCACCATCTTCGAAACGTACCCGTTTCTTCTTCCAAACCTTGTATGCACTGGTTTTGTTATTCTCGGACTCACAGTCGGCATCCTGTTCCTCGAGGAGACTCACGAAGATCGCAAGTATGATCAAGATCGCGGTCGCGAGGCTGGCCAATGGCTGCTCCGCAAGCTCTGGAAGCGCGATGTAGAGCAAACCTTTGACGACAAGGATGCCTCGCTAGACGAAATGACATCGATGCTCAACGATCACGACCACAATGCCCAGACATATCACAGTACCGAGACCTCGCCCACGCTCTGCAGCACCCGCACCTCCATTTCGGAATTGCCCGATTTCTCCCTCGACAAGGAACTCGCACCCGCGCCTACGATCCGACAGGCTTTTTCCAAGCAAGTGTGCATGAATGTTGTATGCTATGGCATCCTCGCATTCCACACAATCTCGCTCGAGCAGCTTCTGCCCATCCTCATGTCCAAGAAGCTGCCCTCGGGCGACAACCAGCATCTTCCCTTCCACTTTGAGGGCGGATTCGGCTGGTCGACTCAGACTACCGGGGCCTTCCTTGCCGCCCAGGGCTTCCTCCAAATGTTTGCTCAGGTCATTGTCTTTCCCTGGCTTAGCAAGAAGCTTGGCAGCCTTCGCACCTTCTGGATTACTCTTTCCTGCTACCCGATCCTTTACCTCCTAGCTCCCTACCTAGCCATTCTCCCCGAGAGCCTCCGCATTCCTGGACTCATGGTTTTGCTCATCGCCAAAGTTACCTTCCAGTCGCTCTCGTATCCCTCTCTGGCCATCATCCTCGCAAACTCATCTCCCTCGAAAAAGGTTCTCGGTACGCTCAACGGCGTTGCCATGTCTTCCGCCAGCATTGCGCGCGGTTTCGGTCCTACTGTATCCGGCGCCGTTGACAGCCTAGGCACTTCGCTCCACATGTCGGGCCTCGCATGGTGGACCATTGCTGCAGTGGCCTTTCTCGGCTGGCTTCCCGGATTCGCTCTGCAGGAGGGCAACAAGCGACCCAACTTTACTTGCCAGGACGACGAGGAGGCCCTTCTAGACAACGACTCTGACGCCGATTCCATCATCACTCTTACTCCGGATGAGACGGTAGACACCGTTCTCGCAAAATAGACCTCGAAAAGTTCACGACCTACACAACACGGCGCATTCGTATATATATATATATCTTTCAACCTCTTCTTTCGCCTTCTGGATCACAGCCCCTGCCATGGACTCGACCTTTACGCGCTGGCAGCGACCCCTTTGCTTTTCGCATTCAACCTTGGGAATAATAGACTTTTATTGGTGGGTTCGACGACGAACCTCTTTGTACTCTTTTTAATCGGCGTATTATCATGGGAGCGACTTAGCGACATGACTTATTTGGGCGGCACATTTGAACAACATTTTTATTAGACGGAAAAGCTCAATTGTATTCAGAGACCAGCAATGGTTGTTGAGCAGGCGTTTGTTTCAAGAACAGAATACCCCGGCATGTATTATTTCCCCATCATCACACTGTATGTATGTATGTTAGTTAGAATAGCTTGCTCAGGCAAATGGATGACATGAATGATTCTCAAACACTAGCAGAGTTACTTTTTTTTCATTGTTAGTTCCGGACTACGTGTGCATAAGCATGGGTGGGTGTAACACTGCCAGGCCTGACTCGGACAAAGAGTGCAGCGGTGAGTTGGCTGGAATGAAGCCGTGTGTGGGCCCCGCGCAGAGTCAGGATGATCTACGCGAGGTTCTGCGAAACAAGTCTAACAGCATAAGCATAACCGAAGGGACCGAAGGGAGCCCCCCTTGATGTTACAGATGCTTCCTTTTTGCTTCTACACGTGCCTGAATCGGTGTGCTTCATGCGCATCGTAATACTCAGGGTCCCGAGTCAGTGACCGCCATGCTAAGAGTGAGGATCTCCGGCACAATGCTTTCCAAGACTGACTGTCACGGGGTGAAGCAGCTAGCACCGCGTGGATTCATACTTAGGCGAACGTCTCGGTGGTGATTGCGCCGGGGGGGGGGGGTGCAAGCAGTAATTTATGGCCAAATCTCAAAACATGCCTCACCCACGTACTTTGTAGCAGTCATGATTCCTGAGGTGTGCCGCAGTATTAGTAACCCACGTCCTGGCCCACGCAGCCTATCTACAAGGCACTGCTGGAGAGATAAGGGCCACGGCACAGCCTACTAGCCATGCAACGAGCGACCAACAGCCATCGATTGCTTTGCGGGGGCAGGCAGAATGGCACCTGCACGCCCACCGCGCGATTTCTTGGACACGCAATCGCATCCCACATTGATATCTTGGTCGGCCACCGTGGTGTTGATGGCATTGGTATTGGTGGTGGTGGTTGACTGACGCCTTAATGTTCAAAGTGCGGGGAGACTAGAGAGAGCTTGCCCGCCCCGTCGTCTTGAGTGAGCTCGGAGATACGCCGCCAAAGCTCTCACTAGCCGAAACCCTGACATTTCTTGCCATGCGCCCTGATGAGCGGTCTCAAGCGCTCTTTGGAGGAGTCCTCTCATGACGGCGACAGGCCCTCGCCCTCGGACTCCTCTGTGTCCACAGTGAAGCCCGCATCGCCCGCCGCGCCCTCGTCCGCGAGCTCGTTCCGCAATGTGAGCGCGTGCAACCGCTGCAGGCTCCGCAAGAACAGATGCGACCAACGCCTTCCCTCGTGCGCTTCATGCGATAAGGCCAGCGTCAAGTGCGTGGGCTATGATCCCATCACCAAGCGTGAAATTCCGCGTAGGTACGAAATTATCACACACACACGGGCTGAAGCCTTCTTTTCTGCATTGGCCTCGGCTCAAACGCTGACGAGTGCGATAGCTATGTCTACTACCTTGAAACCCGCGTCGCATACCTCGAGACAGTATTGCAAGAGCATTCCATTACATTCCAGGAAGCAGAAGACTTCAATCCGGCCTTTGCGCCCAGCGCATCTTCCTCGTCAAAGCCCGTATCCGCTGCTGCTGCTGCTGCTGCTGCGCCGCCGCCTCGCAATGGCACTACAAAGCAGACATCCGCCCAGATCAAGGAGGAGAGTGACAAATATGATCGCGAGAAGCTGACAAAGCTTGTATCGAACATTGGAATGGTCTCGGTGCAAGGCGCAAGTGACCCGCGGTACCTGGGCTCAACCTCCGGCATATCCTTTGCAAGAGTAGTGTTTGCTGCAGTCAAGAGCTCAGTATCAGGCTCCTCCTCTGAGCGCGGAAGCAACCGCGGAGGCAAGGTGCCGAGCAGCGCCGTCGACAGCGGCACCTCGATGCGCGACTCGTTCTTTGGCCTGCAGACCAAGCCCACTATCCGGCAGGCACCCTTTCCTGACCGAGAGCTTGGGTCGCGTCTGGTGGAGCTGTACTTTGAGCACGCAAACCCGCAGATTCCTATTCTGCATCGTGGCGAGTTCATGGAGCTGTTTGAGCGTGTGTACGCCTCGGGGGAGCGGAACCGCACGTCGCGAGAATCGTACATGCTCAATATTGTCTTTGCCATAGGCGCTGGTATCATACTGGGCAGTTCCGACTCTGAGGGCTCGCCGACGTCGGACCACGGCCGTTTCCCAACCAAGTCACGATCATCACCACCGAGTAGTAAGAAGCGGCGACTTGCAGGTCACCAGCATCATCCCGAAGAGTACCATGCTTCCGCGATTGTGCATTTGGAAAACTTTCTGGGCTCGTCCCCTGCTGCGGACCGGCCCGACGGCTTCGGCGGTGGACTGGAGGAACTACAGGCTGTGCTACTTCTTGCAGGCTTTGCACTTCTCAGACCCGTGGCCCCGGGTTTGTGGTATATTGTCGGCGTTGCTGTCCGTCTTGGTGTTGATTTAGGGTTGCATTACGAAGATGGTGTGGGTATTGATGGGGCAGCATCGGAAGACCCGACTGCTGGGAATTCGACCTCCAAGACCCAAGGTAACGGCAGTGCAACGGCTACCAGCAGTGCCAATACCTCAAAGATCGACGCCAAAGAACGAGGCCGCAGGCAGTGGGTGAGAGACTTGCGGAGACGGTTGTGGTGGTGTGTTTACTCTCTTGACAGGCTTGTGAGCACATGCGTTGGTAGACCATTCGTAAGTACACTTTTTTCTTGTATGTTGTGTTTGTGGGAATCATGAAACAGTAGTGGCTTAGTCTCGGCTCTCTTCTGGTCCCATGGCATGCAGTCGAACATTCAAGAGCTAACAATTGGACAGGGCATCACAGATCAGATTGTGACTACAGAGTTTCCCTCACTGCTTGATGACCGTTACATTACCAAGGAGGGATTTCTAACACCACCGCCCCACCAAGAAAAGCCAACATACAAGATTGTGGCTCATCATTATTTCCGGCTGAGACTACTGCAGTCTGAAATCTTGCAGGTCCTGCAGCATAGGCAGGCACAGCAGGCAAGAGCAAGTGGTGCAAACAGACAAAACGAATTTATGCATACCAAGCTGCCTTCTCCATTCCTGGTCAACTTTGAGTCCTTCCGAGCCTGGCGCGTCGATGTCGACAGGCGACTGTTGGAATGGAAGGATTCTGCGCCTACGCAGCAAGACGCTGGCGTGCAGTTTTCCCCCCTCTTTTTAGAGCTCAATTATTGGCAAGCACTCATCATGCTGTACCGACAGAGCTTGGTAGTGCCATCTGGCCTGCAGGACGAACTTGGCAACACTGGCTCCGACATGGGAAGTCCGTCGATGAGCAGCCTTGAAGAGAGAGAAGATGAAGATCTCGTCTTTCTCAAGGTAGCTGAAGCTGGACAGAAAGTGCTCAAACTCTATCGACAGCTGCATCGGGTGCATCTGGTCAACTACACGTTCCTCGCTACGCATCATCTCTTCATGGCGGGTAAGTGCATTTTAGGTTTATTGCCAGCAGTCTGCTAACATGTTTCAGGCATCTCCTTTCTATACGCAGTATGGCATAGTGTCCACGTACGGAGCTTATTGGTACGTCGGTGTAATATGCCCGTGATACAGGGTATATGCGTATAGTCTGATCTAGCTGACCACTGCAGTCACTTGACGACGTCGACTTTACCGTCCTAGCCGCCACATCCGTCTTGGGCGATTTGATCGACAAATGCCCGCCTGCAGAAGCGTGCCGTGACGCATTTGACCGAATGAGTAAGGCGACGATTCAGATGTGCATGTCGACGACTGGTTTCGGGCCCCAGGCTCTGCGCTCTATGCCGCAGCTACATCAACACTATCATTCACAAAGTTCGCCAAGCAAAACCCACTCGTCTGCAGATGCAGATACGAGGTCCGACACTGACATGCAGGGTTACGGCGCAGCAGACACAGCGGGGTTCTTCAGCCAGCAGCAACGCCAGCATCAGCAGCAATCTCAGCAGCCACAGCAGCGGCGCCCAATACCACGCTTCGACATGAACCTCAAGGACCTCTTCTCCGACGATGAAACAGACAAACGCTCCTTCAGCCGCGTCAGCAACCAGGTAAACGCCATGCGGCCCCCACCACCGCCGCTAAAGCAACAACTCCAACAACCCTTTACCGCCGACCTCAAAATCTCCCCCCAACTCCGCCATCCCTCTCTCCAACAGCAGCAGCAGCAGCCGCAACAGCCCCCTTTCTACCCCCAAAGCCCAACCCAGCAATCATCTACTACTAACACCTTCTCCACCACACCCCCGGCAAACCCCCCAATGCCCTCTCCCTACCAAGTCCCTTCCTACCCACCCTTTTCCCAAAATCTCAATTCCTCTTACCCCGACCTAGCAGGCTTCTCCGACCTCGACTTCCTAGAGAGCTTTCCCTTACAAGGCGCAAGTGGCGGCGTAGGCGGAGCAGCAAATAGCGACGGAAGCGCTACGAGCGCCATGCAAGATGTAGGTATAGGCTTTGGTATGGGGTTTGGTGATGGCACGCATGATTGGAGTGATGGGAATGGGTTAGATCTTTTTGATGGGTTTTTCTTCGGTAAGTTCCTTTCTTTCCTTCTCGCTTTTTTCTTCTTGTTTTGGCTTTAGGTGTTTTTTTTTTGGCTTGGGTTGGGTTGGGGGGTTGTGTCTACGGGGTGCGCGGGGAAGAGCAGCTGAGGTTCTTCTTCACCGATGAGAGTAAACACTATAGCTTTGATCTTAGTTGCTAACGTTGTATCTTAGGTCCCGGTGGAACTGGTGGGTAGGCTTAAGCAAATATGCATGTACGCATTATGTATGTACGTGTAAGATCAGAGTCAATATGACGTCGTCTTTTTTTTTTTCTTCTCTTTCCAAACTTTAGTTTGTGTGCTCAGCTGCTTGATCGCGTGATGTTTGCATATCCCCCCTCTCCTGTTCTATTTTGAGGGGAGATGGAGGGAGGAGGCCCAATTACATCCCACGATACTCACCTCCCCCATCACCCTGCCACTAACCGTCATCCCAGCGTGGGGGAGGGGGGGGGAGCCTTCACCCACAACAACAATCCACTCTCCACACACAGCCAAGTCACAATGGGGGCCATCAAAGCGGTGAACTCTGCGGCTGAAAAAAAAAAAAAAGCCCCGAGTTTCGCGTGTTTTTTTTTGGGGGTTTGGGGGCCAGAACTATGCACGTGCTGTATCGCACACTGCGTAATCTGTGCATTTTCTGGGGAACAAAAAAAATGAGGCTGCTGGTTGGTGGTAATGTGAACCCCCACCCTGCGGTTTCCTTTCTTTGATCTCTTGCGTGCCGCTGCCGCGGCCGCCCCCCCCCCCCTTTTTTTTTTTACAGTGGCGGATACCGCGGGTACCCGAGTACACGGTCGAGTATGCGTGATTGCGAATACATGGTAACGGCAGTGTGGTTGGTGATAGGGAGGGGAGATGAGGGTTATGTAGGATCTGCCAATGGGGTTGAGGATGTGAAGGGGCTTGCTTAGACCTGCTTTGCAAATGGATAATTGGGGAAAATTTTTGTCTGTCCTATCACGTTTGGATTCGGGCATCTTGGTGTTCTGCCCCCTTTTAATGTGTGTGTATGTCACATTGGTTCGGTGATTGGAACGTTGTATAACTCGCGCGATCAAGTTGGGTGAAGATCAAAATTGTACATAAGTGATTTTCTTTCGCCTTCTTTTGGGCTGGCTTGTTAGAGAAAGTGGCTTTATTTGTGCATGATATATGTTCAGGTATGGAACATGAATTTTAAATTGATTCTTCTGCATAAGATCATGATAGGAATGCTTTTATAGGCTTGTACCTATTTCTCCAGTCATTGGGTCTTCTTTTGTCAAAGCACACAGCTACACAACAGTATACACCGAGCTCATGCTCGAAATATGATCCAAGTCGTCTGTCTGATCGGACGTTTCAAGGAATAAGTCAAGACAAATTGAGCGAGGAAAATTTCACAAAAAATGCATAGTCAACAATCACACACTAGACACTGAATTCTCAAACAGCAGATATCGTACACAGCTTGAATGGAATAAACTTTTGAATTCCTTCTTCAGCTAACATGCAGAAGACTTGTCTAAGCTAACCAGAGCATGTGGCTCGGCCTGCCCTCCATCCTCTTTTGAGGAGCGGGCGACCACTGATCGTAATCTTCATGGTATCGTCTTGAAGCTAACCGTTACTCCACCCCAATGAACAAAAGCACAAAAACTTAGTTCATCTGCCTGACGAGCTGGTTGATGAACTCCTCACGGTTACCAAGGTCACCACCCTCGATGAAGTGCTTGAACTTGCGGGTGCGGAAACCACCGGTAGGGGAGGAGAGCTTGAAGGGCCAGAGGAAGTTGGAGACGGCCTTGAAGTTGGGGCCGACGGTGTAGAGCTCGTGGATGATGTCCTCAATGCAGGTGATGCCGTACTTGCCGAGGTTCTCCTCGATGAGGGCGTTGTCGGTGATAGGCAGGCGCTGCTTGTTGACCTTTCCGTAACCGCGCTTGTAGACGAGCTCACGGACGGTCTTGAGGTTGGGGTATCCGTAGGTGACGAAGGGCTCGACGATCTTCAGCATCTCAGAAGTGGCCTTGGTGAGCTTGACGAAGACACCGTTGTTGATCTGGAGGAGACGGAGGAGCTGGAGAGTCTTGCGCTTCTTGGGGTCGATCTTGTTGATACTACCAGGAATTAGCATGCGAATAGCCGTTTTGCGAAAATTTTACATACCCCTTGATACGGACAACAAAGGCGAGCTTGGCCTCGGCAGGGACGTAGAAAGAGTTGTCGCGCTTTGCGGCACGCTTGGCCTCGATGATGTCCCTCTCGGCCTTGACGTACTCCTGGTTGTACTTGGCGGCCCTCTCCTTGATGACCTCGCGCTTCTGCTTGTTGGCCTAAGGAAATCTTAGCCAACTGTGCTACTCCTATCTGCTTACGCAGGTTCTGGGAGATTTTATACCTCACGCTTCTTCTTCAGCTCGGCAGCCTGGGAGTCGGTGGCCTTCTGGTGAGCCTTCTGCTTCTTGAGCACCGACTCGGGGACGGCGATGTCATTGTGGGTGGGGACGCTGAAGCACAATTAGCATTACGACGAGTCTGCGATGGCATTGAACTCACGAAGTGCGGGCCATTTTGCTGGTGGTTAGTGGGCTGCCTTGTTGTTGTCGAGACGCTGAAGAAACAAAGTTCGGCTGGGGGAATCGAAATTCATGTGCGGACGCTAGTGGGCGCGCCAAGACATCGAGCCGCGCTAATGCCCCGCTCCATTGGTCCACTCTTCGCCGCCTTCGACATTTTCCTGAGAGCTACCAACTTGCGACAATTGCTGCAAGTTCGCCAAGTTCAGGCTCTACATATTTATATACCTAAAAATGGGACGAGGAGGAGGTCGCGTGAGTTTTCGCAGCATGCGCCACATAGAAAACCCCACTAACTTAATCTAGGGCGGCGGTCGCAAACCATTCCGCGGCAAGAATAAAGGTGGACGCGGCGGCGGCGGTGGAGGACGAGATACTCGCACTGAGCCATGGTCTACAATTGAGCGCAAGAATGAGCTCTTTGAGAGCTACTATCGTATGGGAGGCTTCTTGGACGAGGCAGAATTTGAGGAAATGTGGAAAGCTCTCCAAGCAGACTTGCCCAACAGCTTCCGTTTTACCGGTACAAAGTCTGATGCTCTCGCTGTTCGTGAGATCTTCAAGCAGCGATATGTTCCAGCGATTGCGTCCAAGCATTTCGAGGGCAAGCCAGTCTCGCCCCCCGAACCAGTAGTGGCCTTTCCTGACGAGCTTGTATGGCACATGAAGACTCACAAGAAGATCATTCGACGACATGCGCCTTTTGCCGATTTCCAGAAATTTCTCGTTGCCGAAGCCGCCTCGGGAAACATCAGCCGACAAGAAGTTGTCAGTATGATCCCACCACACTTTCTGGATGTGAAGCCGGGTATGGTGGTTCTCGACATGTGCGCAGCACCAGGTAGCAAGTCGGCGCAGCTGGCTGAGATGATTCATGGTGACGAGGAGGAGAGGGTGCAGCGTGTGGCGAATGGCGAGTCTGTCGATCTCAGCGCGGACGGTGACTACAGCGACGATGGACGCTCGACAGGTCTACTCATTGCCAACGATTCTGACTACAAGCGCGCCGGCATGTTGGTCCACCAGGTCAAGCGACTCAACTTCCCGAACCTGATCGTGACGCAACACGATGCATCGATATTCCCCTCGATCGAGCTACCCAGCCAGGGCGGCAAAAAGCAGTACCTGAAGTACGACAGAATCTTGGCCGACGTGCCCTGCTCTGGTGACGGCACAGCTCGCAAGAACCCCAATGTGTGGCAGAAGTGGACACCCAAGGACGGCCTTGGTCTGCATGGTCTTCAGCTTCGCATCTTGTTCAGAGGCTTACAAATGCTGAAGAAGGGCGGTCGTATGGTATACTCTACCTGCAGTATGAACCCTGTGGAAAATGAGGCCGTCGTTGCAGCAGCCATTGAGGCCTGTGGTGGAAACGCCAAGGTCAAACTCGTCGACTGCTCAGACCACCTCCCGAACCTCAAGCGCAAGCCGGGTCTTAACTCATGGAAGGTCCTCGACACGTCATCCGTGACTGCCGGTGGAGAAAAGACTGCTCACATGTTTACCAACTGGGAGGCGTACCAGAAGGCAAGGGCCAAGTACGAGACTGAGGAGCCTGAACGCCAGTTCTCTACCAAGGTCACTCCCAGCTGCTTCCCTCCTATTGCCAAGTCCGAGGAAGAGCGCATCCCTCTTGAGCACTGCATACGTGTCTACCCACATTTGCAGGACACTGGTGGTTTCTTCATTGCTATTCTTGAGAAATTGGATGATATCAAGATTGCGCAATTACAAAGCCCAGAGACCCTCAACAAGGGCGATAGGGCACAAGCTGAGACGACAACCGACTCTTCTGTTCCAACACCAGCGGAGAATGTCATTGAAGTGGATGCTACAAAGACAGACACCGCAGATGACGCCTCTGATATTTCGGCCCCTCTCAAGCGCAAGCTGGAAGAGGCCGAAGACACTGAAGCGCCAAAGAAGGTCAAGACCGACGATGCTGCGGAGAATGGAGTTGCATCAGCCCCAGCCACCGAGTCTGCTACAAACGGCTCCAAATCCGCGGTTTCCAAGGGAGCCAGTCTCAAGCCTGAGAACCAGAACCAGGCCAAGGAGTACTTCGAGTACCTTTCTCCTGATGACGCGACCATTGCCTCCATATTGGACTTCTTCGGCATCGACGAGCGCTTCCCGCGCGACCGCTTCATGGTCAAGAACAAGGAGGGTCTCTCCCTTAACAAAATCTACTACACTTCTGCTTTCGCAAAAACCATCATCTCGCAGAACAAAGACCGCGGTATGAAATTCATCCACTGCGGTGTCGTCATGTTCGTCGCACACAAGATCAAGGATCTAGACCGCACACAAGCCCCATGGCGCCTCCAAAACGAAGGTATCCGCATCCTCGAGCCCTGGGCCAAAAAGCGCATCGTCAAGCTGGAAAAGAGGGAAACCCTTCACCAGCTCATCCGCGAAATGTTCCCCAAGCTCCCCAAAGAAGGGGACACTGGCCTGGGTGAGGTCGGCGAACAGCTCCAGAAAATGGACGTCGGATGCTGCTTTGTCCGCGTGGAGAAGGACGAGGAACAAGGTATTCCATTCCGTATGGTACTGCCTCTGTGGAGACATCCAGGCAGTGCGAACCTCATGGTTGACAAGGATGATCGCAAGGCTATGCTTTTGAGGTTGTTCAACGAGAAGGATACTGAGATTATCAATCATGTGGCTGATAAGGCGAAGGCGGAGATGCAGGCTAAGGAGGCGGAGGAAGCGGCTGAGGAGGCTGCTGAGGAGGCAAATGGAAGTGATGAGGAAGAAGGCGGTGTCAGTCTTGATGCGGCGGACGGAGAAGATGTGAAAATGGGTGAGGATGCCTAGATGGCGTGACCTCGTGAGTTGAGATATGCATGGGTGTTGGCGTTTTTTTTTCTTACTATTTTTTTCATATACTTGTCACGTATAACTTCAGATATTCAACCACGCATGAATGGTATCATGGATTTATGAATTATTGTGTCTATTGTCAACATCAAATTATCACTGTGAGAATTTATTGTACGAAACATCAAGTAACCACTCTGAACTAAACTTTGCATCCATGTCTTATCCTGTAGTCGTGTCCAGAGTATCAAGTTCACAAGCACATAGGCACATAGGTACAAGCACAATTCTTTTCTCAAACACCAATCAACCCATAAATTCAAACGGATATTAAATCCCTAATCGTACAAAAAACGTCTCATCTAGCATAACATTCTTCAGTCAAAACCCGATCATCAACGATAATCATTCGAGTTGTAAGAATTGCGGTTGCCCTGGTATCCTCCACTACCGCCACCACCACCGCGATGTCCACCTCGTCCGCCCCTGCCGCCACGACTTCCTCTATCGTCTCTGGGTGGACGATCACTGTAAGGGTTGCTGTTGTTTTGGTATCCACCGCTTCCCGGTGCGCTGCGCCCGAGGATTTCGTCTGCGGGACGGTAGAAGCGTTCGTCGCGAAGGGAGCTGTTGTTTGGGGCCTGGCGAGGTGGCGGTGCGCCGTGTTGCTGGTTGGAGTTGGCCATCCAGGCAGGCCGTTGGCCGGCGGGTGGTGGAACGGATGGAGCTCCGTAGGGAGGTGCACCGCCTTGCCAGCCGCCTACGCCGGGTGGAGGGACCCAACCTGGGGGTGGGGGAGGTAGGAAGTTTGCGCCGGGTAGAGGAGGAAAGTTGCCGCCCGGGAATGGAGGCGCAAAGTTGGGAGGTGGTGGTGGATAGCCGCCAGCTTGGCCGCCACCGTAGCCACCTCTGTTGTTGTTATCCCAGTTGCCGCCTCCACGACCATTCTGGTAACCTCCTCGTCCACCGCCGTTCTGGTAGTCGTTGCGGTTGTTGTCGTTACGGCGATCATTGTAGCCTCCCCGACCACCTCCACCTCCACCTCCACGACCGCGGCCACGGAAACCACCGCGCTCGTTGGAGCGACGTACCGACTCAGCCTCACCAGGACTAAGGGCTGGTTTGGGGAGCTTGACACCGTCAAGCAGAACAGACTTGTGTGCTCGAGCAGAGGTGACGGTCGGCATTTCGTAGTATACCCTGCGTGTTGTTAGTGATTGGCTTCAAAGATGTACATTTACTGTGACATACCTCATTGAACGGTCTTGGGTGATTTCAAAATCTGTTACGCCGTCGGCGTCAAACGGTGGCACAAGTTGGCTGTCCATAACAAACAAGTCATGTGGCTCAACGTCTCCATGAAGCGCTCGACTCTTAGCGGGATCGATCCTGTACTTTTGCTGGCCCTTGCGATATAGAGCCTTTTCTACGTCATCAAAAAGGCTACATTCTTGTGAGAACATGAGAGTCTCCTTTCCAAATTCGTTTCGCTTCCTCTCATCGTCTGACAGCTCAGGGTACTTCGTGGCCATGGCGGCAAGCAGTCGCTTCTCGTCAATAAATGGCAAGACGGCGACACCTTGCCAGGCGAACTTCTTGCCATTGAGGTCGATGGGAAAGTCCTCGGGGTAGAAGTCAACAATAGAGCTATTGGGGTCTTCCATAAGTACACGGAACGGTTCAGGGATGGCATGGTTGGATGCGGCAGGCAAGACACCCATCAGTTGCTCGTATGGATGGAAAGGCTTACCCTTCTCGAACAGCTTGCGAGGATCCATGTCTTCGAGGCCAACAAAGTCGGCAGCGAATGGGGCATAGTGGTGAGGGAAGTACCATGTCCACGAAGGGCAGCCTTGCATATAGTAGGCTAAGACCCAGCAAAGACCTTCAGCATACTGGCGTGCGACTTTGTTGCGGAAGGCAATATCGTTGGGTGCAACACCAAACTTTTGCTCGTAGTAACGCTCCTCGTAGCCTTCTTCCCAGAGCTTGATAGTATCCTCTGGGGTGCCATCATCGTTTTTCTTGGGCTCGGTAGCCTGAGTTGGAGACTCGGGAACGACTGGTGTGTTACGCCCAGGCGTCCCGTTATCGAGATCCTCTATGTCATCTGCCTTACGCTTTCCAAGGTGGACAGGTGTTTCAGCACCAGAAGCGGATTCGGAAACTGGCTCAGACGCCGGGTCCGACTCAGGCTCCGGGATAGAGGTACCCTCAGCCTTGGCCTTCATCAACTCCTTGAGCTTGGCAGCCGCGCTTTTGTTGGCTTGGGAATCCCGAGTATGCATGATGTCCTTGTGAACATCGCGTACCTCCTTTGACTGGGCCTGCTTAGGATCAAAGAATACAATGCCTGCACTTGTGTAGGTGTCTGTTGTCTCCTTTGCCCGCTTAAATCCTGGGGCTGAAAGGCCATTTTCGTCGGTTCGTTGGCGTTTGTTGGCATTGTTGTGGGCTTCACGTCGAGCCCTGTTAGCTGCTTGACGGTCTTGGACTTCCTTACGCTTTTTGAAGATGCCAGCCTCTCGAGTGGCAAGAGCTGAAAGAATCTGCTGGACGCGGCGCATATCAGGAAATCCATCCTTGGTCACATAGTCATCCATATCAGCGGCAAGATCTCGCCAGATGCTAATGAGCAAATCGATACCCTGGTCGCGAATTTCAAGACTAGGCAAGTGTGGCAAGAAATCGTTACCGACAAAGAAACACATAAAGACCCAATCATCGAGCGAGCGCTCCAAGTCATACTTGAATTTGCGCTTGGGCGTGTCCATTTCGACAGCCAGATACTCTCGCAGGATGTTGGTGTGCAGCCAGATGAAGGGCTTGAGCTGGTGTTCAGACGTAGCCCATTCCGCATCAGCTTCTTCTTCAGTGAGCTTCTTGCCATCATCAGGGAATTCACAGTTGGTTCGGATATGACCTTTGCGACCACAGCGGGTGCAGACCTTGTCCTTACCGGAGTCGAAGAAGACGTCTTCTCTGAGAACACGAAAGTAAGGCTCATGAGTGGCAAGACTCAGCATGATCAAGTCGGCATCCAAGCCGTAGATGACGTGCGAGGTATTGGGGTCATGTGTAGGCATAGCGCGTTGAGAGCGAATGAAGTTCATGATTTTGTGTTCTCCTTCACCAGGCACAGATGCATCTGAAATGATGACTTTCATGTCCTTCCACGAAGGGTCGGTTGTGAACTTGTACGCACACCAGTATTGAAGACTCTCGGCAAGAAGATGCATGAAGGGTGTACCAGGGGTGATTGCATTAGAGTCCCAGGTCTTTTCAACGACCTCTTCGAGACTATTAATGTCCTCACCACGGCTGGCCTTTTGTGAGTTGAGGATCTTCTGAAACTCTGCACGCTCATCATCCTTTTCCTTTGCTTCTTTGGCTGATCGGAAACGACGCGATCGCTGCTGGTTCATTTTGGCACGGGGGGCAACACCATCGACGGCCATGTAGAGTAGCTTACGGGGACGCACCATGCCGAGGACGCGGTCAGTGTACTCGAAAATGGCAAGCATCATGTCAGCCTCAGTTTTGGGCGCGGGCTTGTCTTCGGGATGCGAGCATGGATGCACAATGCCGTTCATGTCGAGGTACAGGTTGTCGAACTCCTCACCGTTGGGATTGGGTCCAGTACGGTCTACGGGGATGACGGCATCACCGACTTTCTTGGGCAGTTCCTCTTGCACGCTTGATACAATCTTGGGGTATTTCTGGCTGAGCCAGCGAAACATGGCGGGAACACCCATTGTGGCGGAAAGCGCTCAGTGGCGCGCTGTGTAGGGGAAGGGTGCGAGGGTTGTACGTAGAGGAATGGGGGGAGTGCGGCGATGGCGCAAACGCGTGTGCTAGTGCTCTGGAAGTGTGGGTAGTATTGCGAAGATACTGAAAAGGCTGGAAAGAGCGGCGACAGACGCTTCTATCGATGAAGCGCCCCTTAGAAAGAAAGAAAGAAACTGCCTGGCGGCGAACACTGTGGCCCTCCTACTGTGTGGTGGCGCTAGAGGCGATATCTAACAGCAGCAACAAGAAAAAGAGCCTCCTGGGATCGCAGGCTTCTTTGGCGCGCTGCGGCCGAGTTGCGCGTGGGATTGATGGGGATGGGGGGAGGAGGGGGGTTGAGTGTTACGGTGAGAAGTCGACAAAGACGCGCGAGGGTACAAGATTCACTGCCAAGACCGGAAGCCGGGGCTTAGCCGAGCAACGTGCGACCAGGGTGCGGTGTGAGCGAGCCGCAGCCCGTGCGCCGAATTATACGTGGAGCTTCAAGGCACGGGTGAATGCTGTCTTCACCTGTGCGGGCGACAGTCACGTTGACTGAACGAGGACGCCGGGCTGATCCGATGGTTCCTCATACATATACTACATACACTCGCATGAACATTCGCCCAATCGCTGCCTCTATCCCTGCCATGAAGCCATAGCCCGCCCAATTCCTTCAAGATGATGCGAGTACTCGAGGCCAACGCGCCTCCCAAGCAGACTGCCACGGATACTATCAGCACGCTGAGCGGGCGCCTGACCAGCGCAACCCTTCTCGAAGACCGCCGCGCTGCCATTCTCGGCCTCCGTAGTTTTGCAAAAGAATACCCCGCCTCAGTCGCATCAGGAGCGCTGCGGGGACTCATTACGTCTCTTACCAAAGATGGTGACGATGTGGACACGCTCAAGGTGGTGTTGGAGACACTGCTCATGCTCTTCCACCCCGACGAGAACAGTCCAGAAGCGTCTGAGGAAATAGCCCTGTGGCTGGCCGACCAATTCTCTCAAGTATGTGCTTCCTTTTGTGCGCGTGCCTGCTAGTGCTGAGCTTATGGTAGCGACAAGACAACATCACTTTGCTCGTCGACCTCCTGGAGAAGCCTGATTTTTACTCCCGCCTGTACTCACTGCAGCTAATTCGCGCCATCTCGCAAGCACGACCCCAACGAACCCAGGAATGCGTCCTCACAGCGCCCGGCGGCATCGAGCGCCTCGTCGCAACCCTCGATGATCCACGAGATGCCATTCGCAACGAAAGTCTTGTTGTGCTCAATGACTTGGCGCGCTCCTCATCTGAACTGCAAAAGCTATTTGTTTTCGAGGATGCTTTTACCAAGATATTCAACCTGATACATGCCGACGGCGGGCTCACACAGGGTGGCGTTGTGGTTCAGGATTGTTTGAGTTTGCTAGCCACTCTTATTCGCTTCAACGTGTCCAACCAGACCAACATTCGAGAGATGGGTCATGTCGCACGATTCTCTGCACTACTTCCTGGGGGAAAGAAGCCGAAAAAGGCACGTCCCACGGTAGAAGGCGAGGATGACTGGGTCAGTCCGCAAAGCGATAAGAATGTTTGGGGTCTGCTTGCCATCATGCGCATGTTCCTTGTCAAAGGGAGCCCAGGTACACTGCAGAACCAAAATGTTTTTCAACAACATGGCCTTGTCCGTCAGCTTCTCAACATTACTTTCGATCCTGTAACTGCAATGCCCATTAAAATCGAGGCTCTCAACACTTGCGCCGACCTCATCAGAGGTAATCCCCGCCTACAAGAAGACTTTGCCCAAGAGCAGGTTCGGCCCATTGTCGAGCCCACTACAAACGGCGTGGCTTCTCCAAATGGGACCGCGCAGGTATACGTTATCGAAGCGCTTCTTAACCTTGTGCTCTCCCCTGCGCCCAACGATCTCTTTGATTTGCGCAATGCGGGATGTGAGTGTATCAAGGCTTATTTTTACAATCACGTACAGATTCAGGAACATTTCCTCAACCGAGCTATCGGTGGCCACGAAGGTGGTGATGAGACGGCTAATGCGCTGACTATATTGATGGCGGGTCCGCAAGTTCCTCCAACCGGCGACCCTTACAGGATTTGGTTTGCAGCAACCCTCATATACCATCTCATTTTCGACGATTACCAAGCAAAAAACACATTGATGCAAGTCAAAGAAGGCGACGCGGAAAGTGGCGAGGAGGTGGTCACATGTATACAGACATTGACTGCAAACCTGATTGCAAGTCTGCAGCTCGGTGAAGACGAGCGCATCTCAGTCGCCTACCTGATGCTTTTGCTAGGCTGGCTTTTTGAAGACGCTTCGGCAGTAGATGATTTCTTAGCAGAAGCTAGCAGTTTACAAAGCTTGGTCCAGGCTGTGTTGACACCGGGAGAGGATCGTGTGCTGATCAGAGGTCTGTGTGCAGCACTGTTGGGCGTCGTGTATGAATTCTCAACAAGGGACTCGCCGGTGCCGCGACGCGAACTCCAGCCAATACTTACCTCGAAGCTTGGTCGCGACAAGTACCTCGACGCCATCACGGGACTGCGACACCACCCTCTTGTGCGCGACTTTGAGGTATTGCCTCGCAATGGCGGAGGCGGCGGCAGTTTACCTGATGTGTTCTTCGACGAGACCTTTATAGACTTTTTGAAAGACAACTTTAGTCGCTTGTCTCGAGCGATTGATCGGAATCCGAACATTGAGCAGCATCAGTCACATGATGGCGTTGATCGAGACGTAGTTGATGCGTTACGTGGCGAAAGAGAGGAAAAGGAGCAGACCATCCAAGAGCTTCAGGCACAACTCATGACTCTAGAGCAAAAGATAAACAACGAACAAGCCGAGCATCGCAAGACGCAGCAAGCAGCGGAAGAGCAAAGAAATACCCTAAAACGTATCAACGACAAATTGCACGACGACCTTGACAAGGAAATCGCAAACAAAGATCGCGAGTACCGACAAACTATACTTGAAACGGAAAACAGATACAACCTTCAAATTGTTGCGCTTAACAACAAGCTACAACAAGCCACCAAAGATGCAAACATTGCCGTTGCAAAAGTCAAGCAAGAATATGACGGGAAACTGCTCGATGCAAACAGGACACGGGCTGAGCTGGAGAGTCGACTGGCTGCCTCAGACAAAGCTCGGCAAGAGGCTTCGGAGAAGATCCGCAGCCTTGAGCAATCACTGAACCAGGCACGTGGTGAAGTGGCTACTATCACAGAAACCCTGCGTAATGCGCAATCGCAAGCCCAAAAGAGCGAGGGCGAGATCGAGAAACTCGCGGAAGAGAAGGAAGTGCAGATTAAGAAGCTGAAGGAAGACAAGGAGGCACAGATCAAGCAACTAAAGGACGAAAAGGAGGTGCAAGTCAAGCGACTCGAGGAAGAAAAGGAAGCAAACCTCAAGCAATTCAAATCAGAAAAGGATGCTCTGCAGTCGAGCGTCGACAAACTCAACAAAGAGAACCAAGATCTCAAGACCAAGGTACAAGACCAGACATGGAAGGTCAAGGACGCAGAGGAGAAGCTGCGGAAGGCCGAGTCGGGCGCGAAGTCGACAAAGGAGAAGGAAATCAAAGAGCTGCAAGAGAAGCTACGCAAAGCCCAAGAGAACGAAAAGGAGAAGACGACCGAGTTGGAAGATCTCATCATGGTTCTCAGTGATCTTGAAGAGAAGAGGAGCAAAGACAAGGTATGTTGTAATTTGAGGTTGGATACGGACTATGCTAATGATTATAGGAACGTCTCAAAGCTCTTGGGCAAGAAGTATCTGACGACGAAGAGGATGATGATGATGACGATGACGATGACGATGACGATGAAGACGAGGACGAAGACGAAGATAGTGACGAGGAAGAGGAAGAGGAAGAAAAGAAGAAATAGGAAATTTGTCGTCCGCACGTAGCCGTAGCTCTGTGATAGCCTTGACAGCAGCGCAGAAATACTCATACATGTTATTGGCAAGAACACTGACTTGAACAATTGATACATCAACGTCACATATCATTTGAATGCCCATGCACTAACTCGGACTGCAGGCCTATTGAAGCTCTGCTTAAGACTCA
>JAODYD010000006.1:876717-889981 GCA_026262445.1 Bipolaris bicolor | reverse complement strand
AAAACACCATAGCCCCTCCATCAACAATAATATCCGTCCCATTAATATACCTCCCCGCCGAACTACACAGCAACACCACAGCACCGGTAATCTCCCAGGGATGCCCCATCCTCCCCATCGGATTCCTAGCATTCCAACTCGTCCTCGCCCTCTCAAGCCCCTCGCCCTCATTCAAAATGGTATCCATATACCCAGGACTCACACAATTGACTCTAATGCCAAAGCTACTCCACTCCGCCGCCAGACTCTTCGCCAGCGAGAGCAGCGCCGTCTTAGACGCATTATAGGCAGCCTGGGGCTGCGGGAAGTTCGTATGGTGGGCTGATATACTAGCCGTGAAGACGATACTGCCGCCGGTTCCCTGCTCGCGGAGCTGGCGCGCGATGGCCTGGGCGCAGAGGAAGGAGCCGGTGAGGTTTACGTCGTGGGTTCTGCGCCATTCGTCGGCGGTCATGTCGATGGCGTGGGTGCAGCCGACGACGCCGGCGAAGCAGAGGAGTGTGGAGATTGAGCCGAGGACTTTGAGCGTGTCGGTTAGGGCGGACGCGATGGCTGTGTCGGAGCGTACGTCGACGGCGATGGTCAGGATGCGGGCGTGTGGGAATTGCGTGTGCAGTGTTTTGAGGCTGGAGAAGGCGGCGTCGGGGTTTAGGTCCCAGAGGGCGAGGCCGGTGGCGCCGTGTTCGAGGAGGGCGCGGGCGGCTTCGAGGGCGAGGGTGCCGGTGCCGCCGGTGACTTGGGGGATGTGTTAGGGGGATGTGGTTGTATAGTGAGTAGATGGAGACGTACTGATTGCATTGCCCTTGACTTGGAACCTGTACTGAGCTCTTTGTGCTGCAGTTAGCCCCTCTGGCGGCGGCTGAGGCGCAGTAAGAGGATTATCTGCTGTTGACAGTGTCATTTCTGGCAGCTGTCTGTTGACGAGCGCTGCGCGGTCTTCTCCGTCTCCAGCCATTGTGGTGTAGTATAGATTAGGCAGATGTTGTAACAAGAAAGGAATTGCCTTTTTCCTAAACTTCTCTAAATAAAGTCTACATTTCGGAAGAATATAGAGGTGGTTTTTATATTTGGTTGTCGGACGACAGATGTCCGCGTTTTACTGAGGTCTGGTGGAGCATCCTTCGAGCTTGAACATGACGTCGCGAGGGTTGCCCCACCCCCACCACTAGGTGTACGTTCATCCGTCTGGAGCAGTGGAAGGTTTGCCGAGCGTCTAGGGACAACCTAGAATGGATAACTGTGTGCTCGGCTGAGCGATCATGGTTTTCTTAATGTGTCATGTCCCAAAACTGTGCGGATGCCGGCTTGCGCAGAGGCAGTGGGCTGCCAATCTGGACTGGATACAAATGCAGAGTTTGCAAATGTACACAGACAGTAGGATACACAATGTTCAGGAACTGTGGACAAGAATGCTATCAGCATGACGAGTTTATACTTAGAAAAAGAGTTGCATATTCTCCAAGGAAGGACCTGTACATGGCCTATGAATTCAGATCCAACTCCTTGGTTGACGGCGCAAAAAGCACCTGTACCAAAGCATAGACATGTAGGTGTACTTTTTTGTAACAAAAGCCAAGCTAGGCGCATGCAGCCACAAAATGCCAGTGTGCCTCAAAGGGGCAATTTTGCAAACACCCATGGATCACCGGTGCCCTTCGGTGCCCCTCGTCCCCTGTAACCGGGCACCCAAATAGAGGCCGCAAGTGTGCCGTTGAAAGCACCCCCAAGTCCGTCGAAGATACTGGATTAGGCAATTATCAGGATAACCGTGGATTACGTTTGCCCTTCGTGCCCTTTTTCGAGCAACCCATGCTCCCGGGTCGCCCAGCCCACCATGTCGACGAATAAGCATTGCATGCCGCTGTCACGTCCACCCACCCCTCGGTGGCCCCCTTCACGTCCCCCCTCATGCCCCTCATACCCATTGATTCCAATCGTACGGTGCCCAGATGCAGCCATATCTCTGCTTGAACCACTGCCAGAGCTGCTTCTCATCCAATACAACAGGCCGCCTCCGCCTTGCGCCCGGTCATTGCGCCCGGCCAAGCCTCTCACCGATTCTTGCTAAACCCCGCAAACAATAGACATCTGGTCGATAACCCTCACCGCAACCCACGGTAGAACGCCCAAAGTAGGAGTTAGTCGCCCAGCTAGGGATTAAAACATGTCGCTCAAACCTCCCCCGATAGTTCAAACCCGCCTCTTACTATCCACTAGCGCCAATGAGCAACGCTCAGGGTAGCTCTACCCGCACCACCATGCCTTGAACACAGGGTATATCGACCTGGTCCTCCCTGCTCCAACACCAGGCCTTGCAAGCCAATTGTTCACGATAGCCCGACTTTAGCTCGTTTGAGCCGACTTCCCGCTTTCCCTGCAGCCAAAAAAAAAACGCTGGTGGAGGATCGGAGGCGCACGAGACTTGTAGCAAACAAGGGCCCGTGACGTCGTGCATTATCCAACCACGAGTCAGCATCCGGGACCCGCTTGCCGCGTCTTTTGGTGCTCTCCATCCCACCTTTATGTCAACTTTGTTCCAGAGCTTCCTCCGTCATCATGTTGTCCTAGATCCACGCGCCTCTTCAACTTCTTTTCCTCCTTAGAACTTTCTCCTCCTGCATTTTCCTTCTTGTTCTTTGAGCGTCTGCGTTGTTGCTGTTTTTGGGCCGTGGCTTTGCTTGATCACATGTCTTATCTACAAAACTCGCTGCGGAGATTCCGCCGCACGCAAACTCATAATGTCGACACTTTGCGGTTACAGCCGCTTGCTGAGCTGTCCGGCTCGCTCGGAGACCTGGGGACGTTACTGCCGCTCATGACTGCACTGGTTATATCGAATTCGATATCGTTACCCTCCACACTGCTCTTCACGGGAGCAGCCAACATCCTCACAGGCCTTTCCTTTGGTCTGCCTCTTCCGGTTCAGCCCATGAAGGCTATTGCTGCAGTAGCCATTGCACGCAAGTTTTCCCTCAATGAGAATGCAGCAGCCGGGATAGTGGTGGCAGCGTTGGTAGGCTTCTTCAGCGTCACAGGCCTGCTCAACTGGGCAAACCGCGTGACGCCCATTCCAGTTGTCAAAGGCATCCAAGTTGGAGCTGGACTCTCTCTATGCCTCAGTGCTGGATCAAGCATGCTTCTCCCACTGACCTGGACCGGCCCATGGTGGGGCGACAACCTCCTCTGGGCCCTCGCCGCAGTCCTCTTGCTCCTCTGCACCTTTGCTTATCCCCGGATGCCATATGCAATGATCGTCTTCACAACCGGCATCGTTCTCTCCCTAGCATCGCCCCAAGACGCAGACATCACAGTACCTGAAGCCGCAATCCCCATTCTCCATCCTTCAAGCCACGACTTCTGGACCGCAATCTCAACCGCTTCCCTAGGCCAATTCCCCCTCACAATCCTCAACTCCGTCATCGCTGCTTCAGCTCTAGCAGCTGATTTCTTTCCTTCCCCACCCTACCCCATCGCCCCCACTGTGACGGAACTCGGTGTCTCGGTTGCAGCAATCAACCTCGTAGGCTGCTGGTTCGGCGCCATGCCCGCATGCCACGGCTCTGGCGGCCTCGCCGGTCAATACCGCTTCGGCGCCCGCAGCGGCTCAAGCGTCATCTTGCTCGGCTCCCTAAAATTCACGCTGGGTCTCGTCGCTTTTTGGAAATCACCTTCTATCATCACGCTTCTCGCTAATATCCCTAAATCCCTGCTCGGCGTCCTGGTCCTCGCTGCTGGTCTTGAACTCGCAAAAGTAGGAGAAAGCGTGAATACTGATGCGCGGGACTTGCGCGTGCTGGAGCGGGATCTCACCTGGGATGGTAAGAGGGTGAGGGAGCTGGATGAGCGGGATAGGAAGGAGAGGTGGACGGTTATGCTAGTTACGGTAGCGGCGCTGCTTACTTTCAAGAACGATGCTGTCGGCTTTGTGGCGGGGCTTGCGTGGCATTGGGGATTTGATGTTGCGAGGAGGGTGCAGGGGTGGAGGCATGGGGAGAGCGAGGGGAGGGTGTGGATGACGGTTGGACATGGAAGGGATGAGAGTACGGGCTTGTTGGCGCATACGGAGTCGGATACTGTTGCATAAGTTTGATGAGTAGCATTGCATTGTAATTTGGAGCATCACATCATATTTCTCCAGCTTCTATCATACTCGCTCTGAATATCTTGATTAGAGCTACTCATCAATACCAAGGGATATAAATAATCCCAACCTTCTTCTCTCTATCCGCCTCTTCCTCTCCCCCTTCCCCTTCCCCCCCTCCCCCGTCTCTGACCCGGCACCCGCGCCTGATGCCCTCTAGGCACCACCTCGCCCCTAACCCACATCTCCTCTCTCTCCTTAAGATCAATCCACCGCTCATCCACGGCCCTCCCCGGCATCTCCGCTCTCCTCCTCACCGCCCTCCCCGTAACCCCATCCTGCACCATCAACTCCATGCCAATGCACTCATCAGTACCCTGTTCGTACATGCCCAGCACGAGCCCCGTGCCCGTGCCATTGTACGACGCGCGGGGATCGATAATGTCTGAGTTGCGGAAGCGGACGAGCGACGAAGCGAGCAGCGGGTCTGGGTACGGATCTGCGATGCCGTGGAAGGTTAGGCTGTGGACTGCGCCTTCGGTGCCTGCGTAGAGGTGCGGGGATGTGGGCGAGGGGATGGACAGGGTGTAGACGGGGGATTCCTGGCGGAGAGAGGAGAAGTCGTGGCGGTAGGCAGATGGGGGTGGGGGTTCGCGGGGGTGGAGGTACAGGTTCCATCCTTCTGATATTGTCGTTGTTGAGGAGGCATTGTTGTCGTTGGCGATGGGAGTTGAGACTCGGGGTTTTGATGGTTTTTTGGCGGTGGACAAGGGGATGGTGGTGTATGTGCGGGAGCCAGAAAGGCGGAGGTCGAAGACTTTGATCATGCTGTGGACGGCTACGCCTGCTACGATGCGTTGTGTGCCCTGGGCGGCGAGGGAGTAGATTGGGGACGTGTCGGTTGGATCTCTGTATATCTGCTCGAAACCGCGGGGAGAGCGCAGGTCGTGCAGGCGGATGAGGCCGTCGTAGCCACCTGAGAGGAATGTGTTCCCTCCGTCCGAGCTACCGTGTGGTGTGCTTGGTATGGGCAGTATTGAGTAAACTGACATAGAGCGCGAAGTGGCTGCGTTGTCGGTGACAATATTAAAGCTGCGAAGGGGCACAGGCATGAGGCCGTCAGGGCCAATATGGTATACCTCGATTGGTTCTACGTGTGCTTTCCGGGCTATGGCGATCTTGTCGTTGGACAGAAACTCGCAAGACCATAGCCCGCCAATATCTGTGCCTGCCGATGTCGTCTTGACTTCGGAGGCTGGCTTGATCTTTTCATGCGACGTGTGGTCGCCATCTATAGCATACAACGCTAACGACGAGTCTGCTAGTGCAGCTGCCACCATGGGCGCGCTTGAAGAAGACACCGAAAGACCATTAATACCTCTGCGGCCGGTTTCGTACTGCTGCACCAGCGTTTCTTCTATGCCAGGGTTGACACTAAGCAGCGACAGTTCGCCTGATGCAGTCCCGAAGACCATGTCTTCGCAAGCCAAATTCCGCTGATGCGGCCGGAGCAGCTTCAGTCGGGTGATATCATCGCGTCCTTCAAAACTGTCGGGGATTCTGTATGTAAACCACGTGTTTAGGTGCTTAAAGGAGTCGTAAGACCACGTCTGATCAGGCGCTTCTTCCAAATCCTGTTCGCGTTGCCTGATCTTCTCTACGTTTGCACCAGCTTCTTTTGTCCTCAAAATGATTTGCGTGCCTGCAGACCATGCCAGTACTTCTCGTCGCTCTCCCCACCCACCGTACATCTCTTCATAGCTGTCGATGCTGGGTTGATAGCCCATAGTTTGCCCATGTGGAGGTGTCCACCTCTCAGGTCGCCAGGTATTGAGACTCGTTGTATTTCTCGTAGGCTCCAAGTATGCTGCGATGAAGCCTTTGCGGTTCCAGTTGCGATATAGTGTTGTGAGGCCATGGACGGCGACACGAGCATCTGAGTCGAGCCCACCAAAGCCAAATCGACCTTTGAGCAACGCTTTCCATCCGTCGAGCTTTGCAAAGTTGCCTAGACGACGACATACTAGCGAGAGATTGAGGACATCTTTGGGACGGTCAAGATGTCTCGTGATTAGCGAGAGTATCTCATTTGGGAGTGTGTTTAAAGCCGCCATGGTGTGTCCGGCGGCGGGTTTCTCGGGTGAAAAATATATGGTCCTAGCGATGGGGCGGCCGGGCCTTGTAAAAACTTTCTGGGGCCGGTGATGAGCATGATTGCTGGTGGTTGAAAAATGAGTTGTGCAGCGTAGGATGACGACAGGCAGCTGGCTTGGCAGGCGTTTGCACTAGTAGCCGGTGAGTCACGGGCCAGGAGGGAAGGATGGGCAAGTTCGTTCTTTGACTGTCTCTTGACCTCCACTCATATACTGCGACTTCACGTTTCAAGCCCACGTCATCTCACCCACGTTGTTCCCAGCAACCACGTTATGGCACCCGATTCCCGGCCGTGCTCCCCCCTTGGTAGCCTTGCTTCAATTAGCCGTCGGAATGCACCCCAGCACAACTTATCAGCACCCGGCCATGACAGGGCGAAACCGCCTTGGCCGCCACGCTACCAGCCCGAGCCGTAACCGATTAACGCGTCCCTGACATTAAGACGCGCCAAACAGCCGCTCACAGAGCGACATCCGGGCTATCGATGTCTGATCAACCAAGTCGCTCCAATGTCCGACTCGGGTCCTTGCCAAGCATCCCCTGTAGACGAACTGCACTGCCATTTATGAGGAGCAAACGTGACAGCCCCGCACCTGGACTGCCTGCGGTATATCGTCGGTCTCTGTCGGGCGCACTCGTTTTCTCTATTCTAAGCAATCATCATCCGCGGACCTGGGACTGGCCCTTCGCATGAGGTGTCGTGACGACGGCTTACAAGTGCCAGCTTTAACCCCCACGACTTTTGAGGCCCCCCCTGCTGCCAGACTCCGCGCGCCCGGTTTGCCAGTCGCAAACACTCTTGCCATTCACATTCGTGCTCGTTTGAACCAACCGCTCTGACCAGACTGACGGCGATTGCTTTGCAACACGATCAGGCCAGGCCACGACAGCCATGGTGGCCGACGAGAAGAACGTCTTCGCATTGATCAGCGCTATCGGTGCACTTCGCGATCGGCTCCGGCACGACATTGACGGCTTGCGCCAAATTCACAACCGCCGCAAAGATGGCAATGGATCGCCCATTAATCTTATTGCGCAGCTGACAGCTCTGAAATCCACATATGGAAGCATACAGGATTGGCTTGACAGCAGTGGCAATGACCTGCATCCGCAGCTGCTTACGGACTTGGACATGCTCACCCACTCGTCTGATGAGCTTTCACACTATGTGAATTCACTCATCAAGACCTTTCAGCAATCGGACTTGCGTGCCTCCGATTTTGCAGCCAAGCTAAAGTATGCGCTTGCTAGCAGGACCATGGGCCGACTGCAGACGGTTGCGCAAAGGCAAAATGATGCTGTGAACCTACTACTTGCAGCATGTCACTGGTGAGTTATTTAACCAGCCAGCCTCTGATGTATCAGATTCCTAACAAGCAGCAGCACAGCACAGGCACAACGAAAGATTCTGCTCCACAAAAGTCGCCAAATCAGGCAAGAGGATGCTGCAAATCTCAAATTACTCTCACAGTCCTCAAGATGGAATAGTGGCTGCATAGCAGGACTTACGCAGCTATCCTCCTTCGTCCAGTGGCTAAAGCTCTTGTTCAACAAAAAGTCTGCTCAAAATCCACTTGACAGGAACGTTTCGCCTAGCGATGCAAACTACGAGCATGTCGAAGCAATCAATCGATCAGAAGCAATCGACCGTGCGCTGCAAAGAGAAGCCACTAATCTCCGTCATGAGACCAAGCTCATCCTCGTAGGGAAGATCAACAGTGGCAAGGATCTTTTGATGCATCAATTGAAGATGCTATATGCAGAGGGCCATCAACCTGCCAGTGAGCGCATCAAGCACCGGTGTCAGATCATCCAAGTGGTCTACTCGCTCATGCAATCCATGGCCGACTTGCTCAAAGACACTGGTGTATCCCTGCCATCCGAGCTGAACCAGCATTTCGCTACCCTACTCAACGAACTGGAGGCTGGTAATGAAGGCATCACACCAGATGCGGCCAAGGCCATTGATGGCCTCTGGTCGAGTCCCCAGTTTTCTAAACTATACGACCACAACTTCGAGATTGACTTCCCCCAATATGCACCCTACTTTGCGCAAGAAGTTGCCCGCATAGCTGATCCAGATTATGTTCCCACAAAAGCAGATATCATTCGCTTGAACCAATCTATGCGCGGCATCAAGGAGCTGCGCTTCAACTGGGATGAGCTGGATATTCACCTTTTCAATGTCAAGGAGGGTTTTCCTGATCAATTCCGGGAGCGTTGGTTCCACCAGCTTGAGGGAGCGGCTGCGCTCATGTACACCATTGATGTATCCCTGTACGACAAGCCGAGTCCCACCCAACCGAACGAGTCTCTCTTGATGGACGAATTTAGAAGCTTTGAAAGCTGGATCAGTCAGCCCGGATTTTCAACCTCTTCCATCATTATCATATTCAACAACTACACTCGCTTTACCAGAAAAATGCCCCACTCGCCTCTGGAGAAGTTTTTCCCAGATTACTCACCCAGTAAAAGCGAGCCCGAGGTATCCGCGAGGCAGTACATCATGCGCCATCTCAAAACCGTCAACCACCGAGGTCTATTCTTCTATTCATTCTGGGTCGATCTCGATACCAGCGACAACAAGCAGTTATACTCTGCACTCAAGACGACACTAACACAGATACAGCAACGCAGGACGCAGGAAGAAGCTCAAAGTTCGACCCGTCCAAGCCCAGACTCGGAAGGGCACTCGAAAACCAGCTTGTCTAATATTGTTCGGACTTATAGTCTGAAGAAGAAAGAGGTGACTGAGATAAGTTGAGCAGATCGGCTTGCCGTGGTGTTGGTAAACCAATAGTGTTTTGTTTGCAGTTTTTGGGTTATGGCGTCTCTGGATACGAAGATACCATGGTGGCGGGTCGGCGTTCTTGCGGAGATGGGCGACCATGTGGCGACTGTTCCGCCCACAACCGAAAGGATTGGGGCGAGCGATGCCTGCATCAGGTGTTTGACACAGCCAGTGCATATACCCCAGAATGATTTGTCAATATTTAGTTGTAATCTCCATTGCTCAGCCACACAACGCTCGAAGGCGACAACTGTAGCATTTCCCCGTGACTCTATATATTGACTCACATACGTACGATTGGATGAGAGTGCTCGCTCTTGTATAATACCTACTCGTATGTTGGATAAAGTCCACGCGACTCGTCCTGGCAATGCTACATTCGCTGGCACATCAGTTACCGACGATCGAACTGCTTGCATTCAATGACATGCGCGTCATGCGTTCCTACATATGACTGTTGAGCCAATGGCATGATGGCGATGCGTGGTGCTACATCATAAGTGTTGATTCACTCTGCGTTAGCAAGTATGTGATAAGACTCACCGTTATCCAAGGCAGCCGTACTCGTCCCATGATTGTATCGACTTTCCCGTCGGCAACACTTAGACTGGCTAGGCTACCAACATGTTCTATATTTGGTGGTGATGATTAGATAGGATTACCAACGGCCCGGTCGCAACCTTAATTCCGATCGCTGGTGACACCGTCTCCGTGGCGAAGTCGAACGACGAAGAAGAAAACAAACAAGACTTGTTTTGAGGTGACATTGAGGTACACGCAGCTTTGTGCCATTTGGTGCTGGAAAAGGCGGAGTGAGATTCGTGTTGCCCCTGCTTATGCATCACCTAGTCCACTACCATGGCGGACTAGTGGCTGACGGCCTTAGACCGCCACAAACATAGCCTCTTCGTAGCCCAACGTTTTTCCTCCACTACTTGTGCCCACTGCTTCAATGCGCTTCTCCACACCCATCGCGATTCATGTGACAAATCCCATCTGTCGTCACCTCCCCACAGGCGGTATGTCCGGCCCTGCTGCTGCTGCTGCTGCTGCTGCTGCTGGCGACATGCTCCACGTCACCCACCATGGCTTCGCCTGCTCACGTGGACACTCTTTCATGACGGATCATGCTCGGGTCGCTCTTCCGCAATGATTCAGCAATCCGAAACTCCAGCTTCCGTCGCCTAGTGTACCCAATACAGCAGTAACTAATCACGGATCGTTTACTGATTGAACGGCTACGCGGCATTGAACCGGCATACAGCTTGTAACGTGGCTGGCCAACATGACTAAGACCCCAGAACATGTGCTATGCAGTTCCCCAAGTCTCTGATGATCCGATCTCACCATATTGCGGCGACAATAAGGTTAAGGTTGATGGCGGCAGGATCACAATCTGCATTGCTTGCTTCTGTCTGCCATTTGGTCCAGCTACTATTTTGGTCGTGTTTATTCAGCAGCGCTTAGAAAAGGCCTGATGGCAGAGGCAAGCTGCAGACGTGTTTCGCTTAGCAAGTGGCCCCCATTGTAATGTCCAGGGGATTCTGTGCTGCTCGAATGTAACCTTACAACGTCCATTTGGAAACTGATCAGCGGCTCAAAAGCAAGCCCTTTTCAGCACATTTCGTGCACATCATTTCCATACTCCGGTTCCCATTCGTACCTGCTGGCGCCATGAATCCCCCTAGTACTGCACTACCGTCAGAGTCATCGCAAAGAGGTCGCCAAAGGACAAGGCAATCGGGAGAGAGCGCAGAGGCAGCCGTAAAGCCGAAGAAAGTCAATAGCGAGATCCGAAAGCAACAAAACAGGATCGCTTCGCGTAACTACCGTAAGTTGCTCTCGAGAATAGCCTTTGTATCTCATCTGACTTGTCTTATCGCAGGTGAAAAGCGTAAACGGAAGCTTCAATATCTCCAGCAGTTGATCAGTGATGAGACAGACGATCGTCAAGGGCATGAGCCATCTCCTGAGCAACAAGAAACGTATACGCCCTCACATTCAAGAAACCACAGCACCATAGGATCAAGCTTATCGCCTTACCAAATGCCTTCCATGCCTTCCATGCCTTCCAACAGTGACCTTAGCTCTCCAGGCGCCAGGAGTAAAGCTTCACAGACCCCTATCATGGCAACCACAACCACACCTTTTGGTGGCCAACATAGTACCACATCACACGCATATGGTGTCTATTCTTCAAACTGGAACGCGCATCCCTACTCTCCGCCGCCACCCCCTCCAGCAACCACTGCCTGGAACGTGCCACCGGCTTGGACATTGGGATTTGAGCATCCTGTCCAGACCTCTCCACAGCCATCGTTGTACCACTACAGTTCTGAGCCTCCAGCGCCCACATCATATCACCAGCAAACACAGAATCTGTCACAACAATCATATGACTATCTCTCCAACGCATACACCTATGGATACGCCTTATCACCCGGGCCACAACACCAGGTAACCCACAATCCCCATGTGAGTTTGCCTACCTCCGCACCTGATTACCAGCGATATCACCCCCGACCGCACTGAGGTTCGCAACATGCCCATCTGCGGTAAATCCGGCGCAGAAACCACGCATGCTGACAGAAGGAACAGTTTCCGATTGGACACGATCCCTTTACGTTTGAACGATTCGTTTATATTTGAACACCAACAGCTCACACTACTCATATGATCACTCCCTCAAACAAAGAAACAACACTCGAAACATGCGTCATATTTACCGCCCAATGATGCGAGTGGACAAAGTCAGACGAGGATTACGTTGCAAAAGTTACGAATTTAGGGCGGCTATGTGGAGACGACCGCACTTCAGCTGAACTGCGCACTGAGTCGGCATCAGCTCGCCCGACATGGCTATGAGAATGTTTCACACGCCCTCCAACAGAGGTATCTTACCCCTCGCAACATCGCGACGCGCACTACCCGCGACGCTTACGCCAAGAACACGCTACGCCTGAGTACAACACCATACAATATGCAAGACATGGCGTAGGAGGGGGCACCGGGGGTATGTGACTCAAGAGCTCCGGAAATTAATATGCGTGTTAGTCATCAAAGTACCGAGAGCGTTTTGCGAACTGCCGACGAGTCTAGTATTCGACTAAAGTCCCATGTGTCGAGTCTAGACTGCAGATGCAGCTGAAAAAAGACGTGGACAGAAAAACAGCCAGCATGAAAGGATCCTGACGTCAGCTGACTCCCATTCCTCGGGGCCATCTATCCCCACTAGACAACAACAACCCCGCTCAGTTTCAGAAACTGTGGTCGAGATACAGGGTGCGCTGTGCGTGTGGCTGGTTGCGACAGACGACTCCAGACCGCAACTGACTCGAGTTTGATGCCGATCCAGAACTGCAACAGTAGGCCCCCCACGAATCACGCAGACCAGTGTGGAGATAGATTGGGCGTGGCTGCCTTGTCACTAGCCACAGTCATGCTGTAAGAACACAAGTTGATCGGCCTCATCTACATAGACTGGACAACTTCATCTCGCTCATCTGTCGTCCATCCTGGCCATTTACTCCAAGCGATCTGTATACAAAAGATCAAAGAACCCTCGAACTGTATTCTGTCAGATGCGGCTATGCAATACCAAGGCGTCTGTAGAATCGGGATTGTAGTAACAATTTGTTTTCCGTGGAAAGGGGGGAAGGAGAGGATGGGGATTACACAGTTCATGTTGATATACGATCACTTGCAGATGAGGAATCACGTAGAAATGTATACGTGTATAAATTGAAATTGATAAAAATTGTCTGTACGTAGATCAGATGAGCAGAGTTGGACTGGGATAAAAGATGTGTGTTGGAATATCAAGTTTATTCTTCTTCGCCACTTCAATTCCTCGCACCTAAAGAAAAAAGCTTGCGACTTGAATGAGTGACGGAATAGACAGGATTCACCACAGTAACATGACTTCTGTTCTGAATCTGCAGCATTTGAATCTATCACGTGATATCTATGTTTATCATCATGCTTCCTTATACCCATCAGCCTCACATTCACAACAACAACAAAAACGACATACTATTTGCCAATTTAATCTTTTCATTCCTAATCCTATCATTCTTATTCCTGTGCAGCTACCAAAAAAAAGCTCACACATACTTGGGATAAAAGGTTTTTTCTTACCAAAGAACCCCCAAAAGTTTGTTACTGTACAAAAAATAAACTACCAAAAAAGAAGACAGACCATTCATAACCCTTGCTTTCATAAAAACGAAAGGGGGGGG
>JAODYD010000006.1:620391-876663 GCA_026262445.1 Bipolaris bicolor | reverse complement strand
AAGCAGAGAGAGAGAGAGAGACAGTGAGGCAAATAAAACTTTGCAAACGCCACCATGTTTCCACGCCTCATTCATGCAATATACCTGCTAAAATGTGCTTTTTTCTTTTTTCAACTAATGCCCCCCTTTCGTTTGCTCATCCTTAGTCATGATGAAACTATGCGGGTAGCGGTGGGCCCGGGGGACCCGAGCCATTGCCACCGTTGCCCCTCGGTGGGGGCAATATAGCAGCGGGAAGAGGGTTGTCTGGTATCTTTATGGGGGAATCGGGCATAGCTTTTAGGCGACCGGGGAGGTCCTCGCCCTTGATGACCTTAAGGATTTCTTGCTTGTCCAGGGTTTCGTATTGGACAAGCGCATCGGCTAGACGATCTAGCTCTGTACGTTTCGATTGAAGTAGCTCTCGTGCGCTTGACTTTGCCTCATCTATCAAGCGTCGGACTTCATCGTCAATGAGTCGCTTGGTCTCGGGGGAGACCATCTCGTAGTTGGACTTGAAGTCGACATTACCGAGCTTGTCCGAGAACCCACATGCTGTAACCATGTTGTACGCTAGCGAAGTGGCCTGTTGGATATCGCCGGAAGCACCATCAGCTACATTGTCAGCACCGAAGACAATCTCCTCTGCCATCTTGCCACCCATGGCTACTTGGAGCTGACGAATATACTGCTTGCGGGTGTGGTGGTTCTCTTCCTGGGGAAGGAAGAATGTAATACCGGCAGCGTGTCCACGGGGAAGAATGGTTGCTTTGTGAACATCATTGAAACCCTTAGTGAAGAGACCAACGAGTGCATGGCCACCCTCGTGGTATGCAGTGTGAATCTTGTCTTGGAGCGGAATTGTGCGTGTCTTCTTCTCAGCACCCATTGTGATCTTGTCCTTGGCCCATTCCATATCGTTGAGGGTCACAAACTTGGCCTGAAGCTTCGATGCGCGGATAGCTGCTGAGTTTGCAAGGTTCTCCAACTCTGCACCAGAAAACCCAGGGGTACCGCGAGCAATGGAAGAGAGGTCGATATCGGGTGAAAGACGAATCTTCTTGGTATGATACTTGAGAATGGCCAATCGTCCACTGACGTCAGGAAGCTCAACCTGGACATGGCGATCGAAACGTCCGGGACGGAGAAGAGCTGGGTCAAGAAGTTCAGGGTGGTTCGTTGCGGCGATGAAGATGACACCGGTGCTTTGGTCAAAACCGTCGAGATCATTGAGGAGCTGGTTCAGAGTTTGGCGGTGGTAGTTGGCGTCGCGGGACTTTCGCTTTCCGCCTACAGCATCCAACTCATCGATGAACACGATGGCAGGCGCCTTGGAACGAGCAGCAGTAAAGAGTTCGCGGACGCGCTTCGCTCCGACACCAACGTAGACTTCGTCGAATTCAGAACCAGACATGTAGAAGAAGGGGACGCCAGCTTCGCCCGCGCAAGCACGAGCAAGCAGGGTTTTACCGGTACCGGGAGGGCCAACTAGGAGGACACCTTTGGGCAATCGTCCACCGAGTTTGTTATACTTGTCTGGATTCTTAAGAAAGTCGACGACATCCAAGAGTTCTTCCTTGGCTTCGTCGCAACCGTGGACGTCACTGAAACGAGTGTTCTGCTGCTCTGGACGAACCTCGGCAGTAGTGCCACCACCGACCTTCTTGAGAACACCACTAGTTTCAACGAAAAGCGTAATCAGGACCAGGGATACGTAGGCAGCCAGAGCAAAACCGCAGATCCATCGGATCCACTTGAAGATAACGTTCATCAAGGACTCCTCGACAACAACATAGACAGGGTCGGTCTTAACGCCACTGCCACCCTTAGTTCTTGCGACCTGGGCTGAGTTGGCATTTGCTCCGAGAGCCTGAGTGATGGCCTGGCGCTTTTCTGGCGAAAGTCCTTCCTGAACAGCACCTTGCTGTCCAGTCTTTGTCAAGGCCTCATTGTAAAGCTTGTCTATGACATCGTTTGTGGCGAAAAGTCCTGTGTTGTACCGGTTGATGATGATTTGAGGCATGTTGGCGCGCATAAGTGCCGAGTAGAAGGAAGCCTGAGAAGGTGCGCTGTTGGGGTGCTTGTTGGCAGTCTGTTCCAATCGAGCAAGTTGTTCGTGCGAAGGTCCACCGAAGAGCGAGCGTTGTTGTACGAGATTCAATCCGAGCATTCCTGGCTTCGAGAGCTGACGGAGGTGCGATAGAGGGCCGTTGCGAGACATGGTAGAGTATTGACGTGCCTTGAGAGAGGCGAAGGGCGAAGCGCTAGCGAAAGGGTTGCATAGTCCGACTCGCGATACTGTATGATGTTAGTTGTGCGTTGTGCCGGATGCCTTTTGTTTTTTACTAACCCGAAGATAGCTTGGAGAACGGAGTAGCGCAAGCGGTGGACGAGGAAGCAGATTCGGAGTATTCGGGACGAGCAGGCTGCGCGCATTGCTATATTCATATTCAGTATGATGAATGTACGCGATATATTTGGGTTTGCGTACATGCGCTCCTGCCATTACGGCAGACGGAGATGATTGTGAAGTATGAAGCTGACGGATGCCGGCAGCCATGGGCTTTCGCCCAAAGCCGTGCCAGGAGGATCGCAAGACAGTGGACATGGTTGGCCACAGCTCGGTGGTGACAGAAGCGACGTTCTATACATTCTGTATCAGCATGGGGCTCAATGACGCGATGTCGGGATTCGTGGCAAACCGTACCTGGACTGCGCCGGCCGCATGGAAGGCCATAGTGGAGATTGTGCAGCGGCAGAGGCCGCAAAGACTATGTATAATACCAGATGGAGAGGTGAAGGATAGAGTTGCGCAAGTGAAAGCAAAAAGTCGTGGCGGCGAAAGGCCACCGGACGTTGACGTTGATGTTGTCTAGAAAGAGGAAGAATAGGCCAGTGCGCATCGATCGTCTGGTCTTGGACCCTTGCATGACATCGCCCTCCGCCTCCCACCGCCGTGGCTTGACACCTGGCGTTCCCACCCTGTCTTGGCAAGATGTGTACACTATGTACATAGTCCACCTCGGATTGTCATTGCTGGGTGCAGTATGCTCTTACAAGCATGGGCGAATCTTACAATCCCATGCTCTTCCTTAAAATACCGGCGCGGGGTAATGTTTTGCCTAAACGAGCGCATCTATGAGAGGCTACAAAACCGGCGGGGCTTTTCCGTCCAAGACGGGATGAATGGGGAGAAACTATGCAGGAATATAAGAGTAGATAAATGTTTACCTGGACAGCTACAGGTAGGCAATGCTTGCTAAGTCTACGAATTTGCTCAAACTGGAGGCTGGAGTTCCGAACAGATACACCTCGGTTGGCGGGGTCAGGGAACCATGGTCATCATTGCGCCCGGAGCACCTTATAGAGTTGACCTGATACATTACCCATCTTGATTCTGGTATACAGCCATGGCATCTCCAAAATGGAAGAAATTGTATGAATATGCAGCATGCGACGTACGCCTACCTTGTCTGTGTATATACACTTCTCAGATAACTCACCTTGCATAGCTCGCAGATGGTCTATTCAAGCTCCACGTTCCTGGCGCAGGCTTTCTCGCCGACATAAGTATATGCACCTTTAACATTTCTATGGAACAGATCCACTGAATCGTGTCCAGGGCCATTGCTCCATACTGCCAGCATTCCGAAGCCTGAGCCGAGAAAGGTGCTTGCGCCTGCATCGACCTTCCTCATGGTCCCTAAAGCCACCAAGTCTTTCCCGACCCCACCACAGATGCCAGGCAATATACCTGCCTCGAATCTCTCAGGTTCAAGGCCATATGCAGATTATACTGAGAACGGCACCATTGTCGTCATCAGCCAGCCGCCCGGTCAGAGTTGCGCAGTGGTGGGGGGGATAATGGCGGCTCGCATGCAGCATCTTGGAGCAGAGGGCATTGTAGTTGATGGCCGGGTAAGAGACATCAGTGCTCTGAATCAGACGAAGTTGCCCATCTGGTCCAAAGCGACGTCTGTGATCGGGGCGGGGGCCGAGACGAAGTTTCATGCGCACAATGTGCCTGTGAAGATCGGGGAGACAATTGTCGAGGCTGGCGACATCATCATGATAGACCCATTCGAGAATGGCGTGGTCGCGGTGCCACAGGCAAAGGTGGACGAGCTGCTCGAGCTGCTGCCGAAGCTGGTCGAGGCCGATGAGAAGGTTACTACAGACGTCGGGAATGGAGTCAGCGTAGAAGAAGCCTTCAAGCGGCACCGGGGTTAGTTGACTAGTTATTGTCGGTAGAACTCTAGATTATTTTTCCAGTCAGACATAAATGTCCACCGCAATGGCGACAGGATGCGAGAAGCCACTGAGAGGGCTCGCAATCAGATGACGCCCGCTAACCCAAATGCCGGGTCCGTGCACCGCCCATTTTCGCGATCCCGGGTTCAGAACAACGATTCAAGCTTTGGTCAAATCATCACCTCCAACCCTCCGCACCACCCCCATCCCAACTCGAGGACCCCCAATTGCCCCGGAGCATTCACAATGGGTATCACCGACTTCTTCAGCGACGTTTGGGAGACCTTCTCCCACCCCTCGGCCGACGCCGAGCACCCCGTCCAGGGTGGCACCAGCACCAAATCGCCCGCTTCCGGCACCGACGAGGAGAGCGGCGACGAGGCCGAGGTCAACAAGCAGGACGCAAAGTCCGGCGGCTCGGACGAGCAGGGACACAAGCCTTCCGAGGAGCCTGAAGAGGACGAGGATGAGGAGGAAGAGGAGGAGCCAGACCCAAAGGACAAGCTCGAGAAGGGTGAGTGACTCTGGAAGACGCAGAATATGGCAGAAAACATGGGCAGAATCAATTGCCTGTCGGATGGGATTGGATGCGGTGCTACTGGATGGGCATGTGCGGGCATCCACTCAGGCCCAACGCAGCATCAGACGATGGTATGGAAGAAAGACGCATGACTAACAGTTCATCGCAGAATGCGCCGAGTCCAAGGAATGCCACGGCCCCAAGCACCACTACGACGAGTGCGCCCAACGGGTAACAGGCCAGATTGAGGAGAAGGGCAAGGCCGACGAGGACTGCGTCGAAGAATGTATGTCACCACCACACCTCGCCTTGACGCAGAGATGAGCTAATGCCTTATCAGTTTTCCACCTGGCTCACTGCGCAACCCAATGCGCCGCCCCCAAGCTCTTTGCTCAGCTCAAGTAAACCGATCTACCCCACAACATCCACTTTCCCATACCAGCGTATAGATAGTGCATCAGGGTCAGCCATTCGGATTGCGTGCAAATGATCAAGACATTATGAATGACTGTAAATACCATAGTCATGTTTAGAAATATCACTGTACTTCTATCTCTCCCTCTGAATCAAACTCTACACCCAATCGCAAGTGACAAGACACTGGTTCTACTGATTAACTGAGTAATCTGGCAACAGATCTACAGTGTTGATATCTACGGATAATGGTTGGCATGTCAGAAACGATGAATGAAAGAGACTTGGACACAACATGAGAAACCCCCGATTCTCGCTTTCCTCCACGATTCAATGACACAGACTCCCTGATATATCCAAAGCTTTATGAAGAGAATGTCCCATTATCATCATTGTCATCATGCTCAGAACCATGAGTTAAACAAGCCTCCGCACACTACCTACGCACGCGAATCCTCAGTCACACCCCCATCCACATCTCTCGACAACCTACCCTCCGTAACCCCCAACCCAACCCTCTTCCACCCAAGCGCCAGCGGCAGCGGCAAAACCGCCAACGCAAGCACCGCCTGAAAAACAAGCGCATTAAACATATTCCCGGGCGGCCTGTCACCCACCGACCCCTGCGTCCCCCTCCCGAGCTTCCTCACAAGCTCGAGATCCACCGGCCGAGTATCCTTCAACGCATCCATGATAATAATAACAATAGCGCCGATAATCTGGCCGCCCACCCAGCAAATTGTAGAACTAACTTCTGGACTCGCGGGGAACGTGATTTCAACAAGAAACTCCAGCGCAACAGGGAGTAGGGAAAACGAGGCTGCGCCCAGCGCAGCACTAAGGATATACGGCGCGGCGATTGTGCGCGTCTGCGGCGCCCAGATAAAAGCTAGGTAGGCAATTGCAACGAGTGGGGTTAGGGTCTTGACGGCGCTGAGGTAGGCGTGCGTGCGATCGACAATGGGACTGACAATTGCGCACGCAACAAGACCCGTTAGGATGAGGACGGCGCCGCAGATGCCGGCTTCGTCTTCTGAGTAGCCGTATGGATACAGGATTTGGTTCATGAGGCTGGAGAAGGCGTTGAAGAGGCCGACATAGACGCCGAAGGTGAGGAAGACGACGTAGAAGGCGGGGGTGCGGAGCATGTGGCGGAGGGAATCTACGATGGGGGTTTTGGCGACGGTGGAGGAAGCCGCGGGGGGAGTTGGGGGAGCAGCGGGGATGAAGAGGGAGGGGATGCATGCTACGGAGGCGATGATGGAGACTATAAGGACGGTGGTGGGGAGGGAGCCTAGCTCTGGGTTTACGAGAGATGCGACCTTGATGTTGTTAGTTATGTTATTGTTTCTCCTCGCTTTTTTTGCGGATCAAGAAGAATAGAAAACTCACAGCTCCACCGAGGGGATTCGCCATGCTTGCCAACGCTGTGGCTCCCACTCGCCCAGACTCGGTAAACCACATGTCGCTGTATCTTGTGGGTGCTGCCAACACAAATGGTTGTGCCAGACCTGTTAGAATCTGGCCTACCATGACGACCCCGAACATGCCGCCATTTGCCACCGTGCCTGCATATCTGATCCAGTTACCCGCTAGAAGCAAGACAGAGGCCGCGATGATGGATGGTTTGGGGCCGCGGTGCAAGAGGTAGATGGTGAAGGGACATGAGACGGCGAAGGAGAGAAGAAAAGCGGTAGAAAGCCAGTTGATACTTGACTCTGGTACACCGAAGTAGAGTGACGAAGTAGTGGAGATGGGCGCAAATGTTAACCACTACATTTTGATGTTAGTTTTCCATCATGTGTTATAATAAGGTTGGTGTTTCCGCGTTTCCTTCCTCCTCGGGGAAAGAGAGATTGCAATTTCCACCCTCATCTCAAGATAAGAATTGCCAAGGAGAGATCTGAGAATGCTGACAGCCAGCTGTTTTTGAGGCCCCCCTTTCAGTAAACAAAGGAGAAAAGAAAGGGAAGAGGGCATGCGATCAACTTACGTCCCAACTGATGACGATGTTCAGCAGTACCAGCTGCGCCAACCCAATCCACCGTCTCTTGTATACCCTGTAGTGCTCATGACTATAACTCCGTCTGTGCCTGCGAGCCCTAAAGCTCTTTCCCCACGGCGTCTGCCAGCGCCTGCGCACCTCGCCTTCTGGGTCCAAATCGACAACCTCGCCTCTGGTAGGGCCATCTCTATGCCGGGATGCGCCGGGCGCAGATTCGTACTCAAAGTCCTCGGCGGAGAAGTTGGGATCCTTTAGCATCGTGTCGCGCGTCTGCGTGTGCGACAAGTCGTCCATGTTGACCCAGGCTCGACGGTGAGGATCGCGCGGTGTCATGCAGCAATAAGATAGTAATAGTGGTTCCCAGAGCCCGCGGGGAACACACGACCCTTGGCTTGTGAAACAGGGCGCCAAACTACTAGTAGCAAGAGAAAGATATCGATTAATGGATGCTGGGATGCCGCCCACGCTGCGTGACAACGGCGATGTCTCCGGATGCGAATTGGTGAGATGCAGGTGCTAAAAAGCACTGGTTTATCCGTACGTATCGTATCGTCCTTTTATCGGCTGTCTTGCCTAGGTCATGTCCACGAACGGCGAAACCCCTGCTCCTGGTATGCGGACTTTGCATACGAGGACTCGCGTGCGGACGATCCATGTTTTACAATGGGTGTGGGCTTTGCCGGCTAATCAGTGGGCTTTGCATGGGGAAAGGGGGTCTACTACTAGTCCACACGGCCTTGGAACCATGTTTAGGCCTACCAAGTCGGATTGTGTATCGCGGGATGCGGCCTGGTCGCCCGAGCGTTCCATCCTAGCCGAGCTTCAACCACACGTCTTTGTTGATTGATGGCATTCGCTAGTCATGCCCTGCCTGTGCGATATACGAGTTGCATGTGCATCGCGGGGTAACATTATCTACGCAATTACAATCACCGCGGTTAACATGTGCAGGTACTGCCCCCATCCGACGTAATCCGCGCAGCGAATAGCGCGCAATCGAGGCGCATTTGGGTGGGCAGGGGTGTTCTTTTGGTGATACTTGCGAAAATGGGTGAGAAAGCTTCCAAGTATACCTTGAGCATTCAGGCACAGCTCGAAGCGCTATGTGATTGCGCAAAACCACAAAAACAACGCACTGGCTGTCACAGATTGCAATCCTGGAACAACGCATTACTCATGCAAGAAATCCAACGAGAGCAAGAGAGAGAAATGCCTGCAATAAAGAGTACTGCGTGCTCGGAACAATAGTTGCAAGAGTCCGAACTGATGCTCGGACGGCGGAATGCTTGGCAACCCGTTTACGAGCATCACACCCTTCTGACAAGCCTCCCCGAAACTCTATTTGCAAGACACCTTGAGGCGCTTTTAGGGGTCCTGCTAAGTGACGCATGTCACAAGCCCTTACCAGCCTTATGCAATTTCGCTTTTAATAGTCTTCTTTTTGCTCAGCCTCGGGCAAGCAAGTTTAGGTCAATTCAGTGCGTACTCCTTGTGCCTAGGTACTTTTAAAGAAGCGCGTGTCCTAGCTTTTTGTTCTTTGGTCAACGCTATTGAGACCCTCTTTTTATCTATTTCAAGCACGTACATCGTTACATATGTATAGCACTACAGACCATACGTCATAATGGCCGTTGTCCGCCGTTTCACCGGTGCTCGCAAGCTCTTCCATTCCAGCACGTCTTTTCGGTCTTTCTTCCCCGCAAAAATCTCGGGCCGTTGCCCGAGAACCTGGAAGGTCTTGCTTCACTATTTTTCGGTTTTTATCTACCGCCTCCGAGGTTGCGGCAGGTTTCCATCATTCAGAGTTTGAACATGGATTCAAATGACGCAAGCAAGAGCGCTTGCTTCAATCTCGATGTATCTCTAGCACGTTGACCCATGGTTGATGTTAAATGCCGAAGGAGACTGAGTCAGGTACCGGTGGATCTGCGGTGCAGATCGCTTACATGTGCATTAAGATCGCCTGAGCAACACAACGTGGTTGGGTGGATCAATGCGGTAAGCAGTATCAACATCATGGGAATCACCATTGTGGTAGAAACTTTGTGGGGAAGATGAACTGCCGTGATTACTTTTGCTGGACAAGGATAGTACACTGTGAACCGTTAACGGTAACTTTGCATTGGGTACGATGATGACTGATCCTGGTGACGGATGATGTTGATGCAGGGTAAAGTGTACAACGTCATATCCTAAACCCTTCGATGTGGATTGGGAAGTGTTACAAGCCAGCTATTGTTTACCCGTCATCACAACATAAACTTTGTTTAGTGGTAGAACATGCATTGCATGATTGAATTCGGTCATGGGGTTTACGGCCGTGACTTCTAATCCGCGGAGAAATGTAGTAGCAGATGTTGTACACATATGCCCAGATCCAGGCATACTTGCAATAACCTTGCATCCCTGACTCTTTGAGTCAATCATCTTGACCAACTGACGCAGGATTATCAGATTTGCTATCACTAATTCACCATGATGATGAAGCATTGCCTGTCTTCCCTAGAACTGCGTGGCCCTCTCCCGAAACGGGAGGCAAAAGGATCCATCAATACGAAGACGTTACTTATCAGCAGCTTCCTCGTTGTGCTGCCCTTATTCATGATGTTTTCTTGAAAGGGACGGCTTTGGTGTTTGCGAACGAAACAGTATTGGTAGTCTAAGCTATCTCAAATAGCCCTGCAAATTTCTCAAAATTGCTGAAGCATGTTGTTACCAGCTGGTTTTGCTACCAACCTCGAGATGTCCCTGACTTTTTTCTTTGACGATTCTCTGCTAAATCTGTGTCCAGGCAATGGCTGACTGGAAAACACCGAACCAGCATTGTTCAGATCCTGAACTTCAAGCTTTCTAAGAGCAAATCCTGATTTAGAGTCATCTGTTTAGTATGGTTCTTGCTATACCAGCAGTGGTGGCTTTGGTTTGTCAGCTAAGAATCCGGTTGTAACTCTTTTGGCTGGAATAGGAAGGTTTCCCTTTTTATCAGATGGTCAGAGACTCTAGATATCACAACCGGCTGGTTACACTGGTATAAATAGACAATACAGAAGACTGTATCGTACCTAAGATGACGAGACTACCTCTGGAGGAACTACAATAGCTGAATGAAAAGTATGCCCAGAGCTATCATATTCTGCTGTTATCTGCTACGTGGCAGATATATGAAGAGTTGGCAGACCTGTTTGTCCGAAAATACCTGTTTAGCTCTTTGTATCTGATACGACTACTCAGACTGACGATATCAAGATAGAAATCTAATATTAGATTTGTCACTTTCCATTAGGGTACCAGTCTTTGTATGCGAAATCAATTTGAGCAAAGTTCTTCAAGTTCCTCCCATAGACGCAATATCTTCCAGACAATAAACGATTATCATCAGTACAAAGTATCGTGCTATGAACCCTCCCCTCTTCAACCCCTCCCTCGGGAAACTATCGCCTGCCAAGTGAGCAGATATCCAGGATACCCAGAGATTGTATACTTAGCCCTCGAGTTGGCGATACATATGACAATAACCTCCTGTCAGACTTACTAATACACAGACTTCAGCCCCAGGGTGCAATGTCATCTTATAAAGTTTCCTCGCCAACAGGGAATTGATTACAAGTCAGCACAGCTTCAGCACCGCCACACATCTATTTTTACCGCTCCAGTCATACTACTGTTATCGAGAAAAGAAAATATTCACACCTCCTTGAACTAGTCAGACCAGCCGTCGAGATTCCAGTCTCCATGGACGACAGCATTGTTTATCCAGAAGCAACGGACCCCTTACAGCAGCATGGAAGACAAGACAGAACACAGTCAATCATCACAAAACGCCGTAATTTAACACTGATAAACGACACGTATGAATCGCGCTCCCCTCAGCGCCCAAAGGTCATTCATGGTCATGTCCTTCGGCCCTTGTCTGATCGCAAAACCCCACACTATCAAAAACAATCACCAGTCATATGCACTTCAGCAATACCTAAACAGCCACCCAGCACCCACTTCCTCCCCCGTCTCGTTCTACCCCACAACCCCCCTTCCCTACACATCTCTCTCCCTTCCTTCCCTCAGTCAAAGAAATAACACTTGGGAAGGGACAAGCCGTACGCACACCAAGCTGCGGCTCCCCCGGACATTCCGTTACCATGTCTGCCCAACAACCTCAAACTGTACATTGCATCTTTCTTCTTACCACGAACATTAATTACACCCCACGGCTGTGGTAGCAAGATCCCCAGAATATGTGACACGGCAACCCAATCGGTGTCAGCATCGCTGTGGCTCCATTATGCCGGGGAAGAAGGGGTTGGAAGGGACATGGGTCGGTTGTATCTCCGCCCTACACTTCACGGCAAACGCACGGGGCATACGATAGCGCGTATTTCGTATACGCATCTCGATGCCACTTATTTACTTTGAATCGCGCATTGGCGATTGCATTGTCACAGGGGGTAATTTATTTAGATTTACATCGCTGGGTGAACATAGTTTAGTTTTGCTTCTTCATTTTCGATTTTCTGAGTCAGTGGTATGGGGAGAGGTGGGTGCAGCAAGAGTTGTTTGCGACACTTTATGACGTTTGTTTCGCATACAGTTTCCTGTTTTCGAAACATCAAGAGAGAGAAGGAGGATAGTGATTGCCAGGAAGAGAGCGCTGATCTGTCTGTGGGGGCAGCCGGCAGTTCGAGGTGCACATGGGGGGGGGGGGTTTGGGACTTTCGGGTTATTTACCAGATGGGTGATATATTCGTGAAGGAGAAGGGGGGAGGAACAACGGCTTTATGGTCGTCGGTTTGACTACATTGAAGTGTGTCTTACTTCCCTCGTCCGACCCAATTGGTTGGTTTCTGGTCCAACTGTCTTTTTTTTAGGACTGGTAGGTATTGCTACTTTTCTATTCATACACAAGTATTATTCGGAGTGGGCGAGGTAAGGCCAAACTCTAATCACATCCAGAGCCATCCAGAGCCAGCTAGATGCAGAAGGTCGCCTCCAACGCTCATACGCATTTTGCACCTTGGCGGTTTCGTACCCAGGGTTCTGATAGTATGCAGAGATTGGGCACCACAAGTCAGTAGACGGCGAGGTGAGGCGAACAAACATTTCGCACAAAAAACGGTCTGATGCAGCCGTGATCAAAGTGTCTGCGATGTGCATCGAAAGCTACCAAGTTCGGGCGACCGTCCCGTCCCGTCCTGGGCGGAGTATTCTCCGACCTGTTGCAAAACGCAGGACACGCTCGTGCAGACCTGGGATGTAAGCATTAACGGAACAGAATTATCATCGAATTTTTTATTCCTTCGGTCCCAGCGATCACTTACATGCTGAACCATTTTTTCAGCTACCAAAACTCTATTTTACTCCTAACACTCACGTAGCTTAGGTGTCAAACACTCAACCCCCGTCTTCATTCCTCCTTCTCTCTAGTATGGCTCTTAGTTTCAATTTTCCGTATTGAAGGGCTGATAGACTAGTTCACGCTAGACTAATTTTAGAGAAGCACGCCCGTGACATCTGAACAACGGATTGGGGTCTGATTAGGGGTTAGCCAGTCGTGAATTCAAGGGCATTTTTGAGAACCATCGCTGTTTATTTTCACACGGTCTCGGAAATAGCGCCAGATTCCCATTACGCTTTTCCAATTACTTTTTGTATGCAAGTTCCCCTTTTGATAGGGCAGAGTGGTTTGCATATGCAGTGTTGATGAAAGCCTATCTTATTCACTATGGAAGGTGCCGTCCATCTTGTCTAGGCAGTTTGGGAAGGTGCATCGATCTGCGCATTCATAATAGAGAGGGAAAACACTAGTCAAACCTAGTATGGAGTATGCTCCGAGTTCGGGGACGTGCTGGTGTTGTATGGGACGAGATGAGATGTGTCGATTAGGTAGTGACCTTCCATGGCCGAATGAGTGAGGCCCCAACGCACCGTCAACGACCAAGACCGTCTTCAAAGGAGCCCTCTGCACGAGGAGATTGCGCGTACGAATATTACTGCATGTTTGGTGGATCGACTTCAAGACAACGGTATCAAGCAGCTCATATGCACGGCAGTTACTTGTCTTCATGGTTTTCTCGCACATCTTATCTGCTTTTGGGGGTGGTTATCCAATCCTTGTCATAATTATTCTTGATCCCCCACAGCTCACTCTCGGCTCCTGTTGAGGCTGATGAAGAGAGTTAGCATTGTCAACGGTAGGCTCGTGGCGAGCATAAGGCCCGATCCTCACGAATAGACAACCCCGGTCAAAGGGGGAGGCAAATCTCAACAAACCACATGTCAGTTTGCCATCAGAGACCCTGCGTTGGTCTATCAAACGTTAAAAGTCTCTTAGTCCCTTCTGGGCTTTGGTTCGTCTCGTGGCTATGGATATGCACAGACGTGTTCAGCTTGATATTGCCAAGAACGGTCCGATTGTATGTAGTGAAACTACCAGGAAGAGCAAGGGAACACGCTGCTGGGATTTCTTTTCGTCTTTCGAAGTACAGTCGGCTCTATTCTTCGGACTCAAGGGGACCCCAGGAGGGGTTGTGCCACGGGGTGTTTGTTTCTGAGAGGTATAAGTATTGAAGAGTCTTCAGTGCTGGAATGGGCAGACTTACTTTTCCAAATATCAAATCAAGAACTTCTTTGTACTCAATTGATCGTTTTTGCCTCAATTGTATTGCCAATACGGCTTGTTTTCCTTGAGTGGTGCACCACTTCCTCTCCAAGATGTTGGACACCATTATCGAGAACGCTTCACCATGGAGTGTCTTGTCAGTGGCGTTACTCTCTCTTGTCGTCTACCAGGCGGCAAATATGATCTACAATGCCCATATACACACTCTACGAAGCATCCCTGGGCCTTGGATATCCTCTGCCACCACACTCTGGATCCGATGGCAGAGATGGCACGGCAGGCTCTCCTTGGAAGCAGACAAACTCATGGCACAATACGGTCCTATCGTCCGGATCGCCCCCAACCTAGTAATTCTGAATGATCCAGAGTCCGTGGAAAAGGTCTTCATTAGGAAGGATCTGGATACATCACCAACCTCAATCCGTGCTCTACGTGTCGGCGGCCACGACTGGACAGTCACCTACCCCCAACACGATATCGCACGCCAACGGCGCCATCCCGTCATGATCGCAACGACAACCAAGAACCTTAAGGCGTCTCACCAATCCTTCGTCAACATAATCGAGGAGATGGTCCACGACCTCGGCGCATCTGAGGGCACAAAGTCCGAAGACATCGTCCACCACCTCCGCATCTGCACGCTGAAAAACTCCCAAATCATCATGGGCGGCTCCGCCGTCGACCTCGACACAAAGGACTTCCCCCGCGTTGTCGGCGAGTACAACTTCCTCGTCGTCTGGCGTCTCTGCCTCCCCTCCTGGCTCTTCGAATGGCTCCAATACGCCCCAATCTTCCCCCACGCACGCTTCCGCGTGCAATCCAGCGACAAGCTCTTCGACCTCGGCGAAGCCCTCTGCAAGCAAGCCGCCCAAGCCGCCCCAGAGACCACCAGCACCACCGACACAAACGTCCACAACCTCTTCACCGACCCCACCGCAAAATACCCCACGCAGTCCTCCTGGTCCAGCCCCGAACTCGGCGCCGAAATGGCCGGCCAGGTGCTCGCAGCCACAGAAACCACTTCTTCAGCCCTAGCCTTCATCTACTACGAACTCGCCAAGAACCAGCAGCTGCAAAAGATGCTGTACAAAGAACTCATCGCGCACGAGGGCTACGAAGACCTCGACACCCTCAAGCTCCTCGACGCATGCATCAAGGAAGGCCTGCGCTTCCGTCCCCCCGTCGCCCTTACCGGAAGCCGCTGCGTCCCCAAAGGCGGTCTCGAAGTCCTGGGCTACTACCTTCCCGCCGGCACAGTAGTAACTACGCAGTCGCTCTCCATGAGCCGGCAGCGCCCCGATCTGTTCCCGGATTTCGATGCGTATAACCCGCTGAGATGGATGGATGAGGATGACGAGTTTAGTGCCGAGAGGAGAAAACTCGTCGTGCCGTTTGGCGTGGGTGCGAGAAGGTGCCCTGGCGGCAACATGGCGACGTATCAGATGAGGCTTATTCTTGTGGCGACGATTCGGGCCTTCAGGATTACGCTCGCGCCGGAGACGACGCCGCAGGCTATGGAGCCGTTTGAGGCGAATGGGTACAGGTCAAGGCACGATCGATGTGATTTAATCTTTACGCCACATACGGTGTGAAGGGGGGGTGAGATCGAGGGAAGACGCGGGGGGGTTTCTTTTTGTATTTTTTTTTTTTCAATAAAACTTTAGGTTTTTGACTTCCACTCTGACTTTTTATGAAAATCAACTCATGTTTTAGCTTTTCCTGAGTCAAGTGTAACTACAACACGTTTGCACACCAAGTCAGTACTTCATTCACTGTCACCTCATTATTTCTCTATACCACCTTTCTAATCGGATCCCCTCAGGCCTTCCGCCCCACTACTCCTCATCCTCGTCATTCTCCCCCTCACCAACCGGCGGCGGCGGAAGCGGAATACTAAAATTATCCAGACTCGCCCATTGGCTGCTCCTGTAATGCGCATCTTGCATCATACTCACTATAGGACTACTCCACTCCTCGGTTGCAGCGCCTGCTTTCCCTGGGCTGGGAAAACTGCTTGGGATAAAAAGGGGAGGGGGCTTGCCCGGCGAAATAAAGACAGGTTGGGAGCTAGCGATGCGGTGAGGAGTAGTGTGTGTGCTTGAGAAATTCTGGATTCGCTTGGTACGAGGTGTGCGCTGTGTGATTTCATCAACTGTGGTCGCTTGGCTGGGACGGGACCCTGATGGATGATGGTGTGGTTGCTGTAAGGGAATTTGTGCGGTGTTTAGAGGTGGTAGCGGCGTGGCGTTGTAGCTAGATGCATCGGGTATGACACGCAGGCTTGATGATTTGGAAGGGTATGCATTCACGTACTGTGAGTACGAGAGCCATTCATCCTGTAGCTGTTCCTCTGCCTTGCTCGAATGGGATTCTTGAGTCTCGTGCTGTGGAGATGGGGAGCGAGGGACCTGGACAAACTCGCCGTCAAGGTCCGTGGATTGATGCATGTCGGTTAATACAGAGTGCAGGGAAGGTCGCCTGTCCGATTGTGATGGACGTGACTCTTTTTTAATTGGAATCTCCTCGTCAGAAGAATCTTCAGGTATAGCCATAGGCGTAGAAGGGAAGTTGTCCTGGACGTCTGCCTCGAGAATCGGTGGTGTCGAATGAAGCTGCTTGGTTTGTGTAGGTAGCTCAGCTCTAGGACTTCCAGGCTCTTGCTTGATCCGAATTGGCTCGTCGTGGTAAACTAGATGATCCTTCTGGACAACCCACTCGCTTTGACTATACGGTTGCTTATGGAGGTCTCCTAATTCGGGTGAGGGCTCTTTGTGGACTCGGAGAACAGGAAGACTGTCTAATTCCGGCGATGATTCTGGCAAAATTGTATCACCGGTGTCGTTGGCCTCGGCACACGCGCGATCAATCTGATCAATCATAGCCTGAGTATCCGTACCAACACTTTTACCCAGCGCCGAAAGTCCCACGTCCTCGTTAAACTCTTGCCTAGCTTGTTTAGGCAGAGGCGCGTCTTCTTCAATGGCATCGTTATCTTCATCTTCGGAGTCCTGGATGGTGCTCTCAAATCTCCTCAGTTTTGGTGGAGGTATGGGAGACTTAGACGGCATCTCGAAACTCACCTGTTTCCGCTTTGAGGGCGTTTCTACAACCTTGTTACTAGCGTTTGTCGCGCATTGCTTTAGCGGCGACTGATTCAACTTGTGAGGCGTGAATTGGGTAGACAGTCGCGAGTCTGCTGGTGATTGAGAAGATGGTATCTCACGAACTCGTCGCTTCTCGGGGGTAGACAGAAGACTGAATGGGGCCTTGGCTGACCTCCCTGATTTGCGTGGGACAGATGAGGCTTCTCCTACTTTTAGGACATTTGTCGCCGGATTCCGTCGGGTCGGTCGGCCTGATCTTCTGGAAGGAGCCTCAATGAATTGCGTTGGCTTATAGCTGTCGTCACAATCGTCTTCTACTGATTGCAATACAGACCCGATCACGTCTTGCGAATCCGCCGTAAACTGATGCTCCTTTTCTTCAACCAACAACGATTTTGCATCTTCCTTAACTTTTTCAGTAGTCACATCCGCACCATCATTGTCCCCTGTCTGATACAAGCCTTGCTGTGCGAGTCGCCGTGCCACAGCATGGCCATACCCATGACCGTCTTTATCTTCGGTTTCAATACTGTTAAGCGCTTCATCCATATCGTCATCTGACATTATCTCCAGCGGACGCATTCCAGACACCATTTGTGTCAGAGTCCGCTGCTTCTGATCCTTGCTTCTCTTGTCACTTTTGCTCTTGCCTCCCCAGCTCAAGCGTGGTGTCTTCTTGACAGGCTTAAAACCAGGCTCTTCAATGCCTGGCAGAGGTTTTCGCCCATCTACTAATTGCGTCATGGTTGACTGCCTTCTCAGTGCGCGCTCTCTATCCATCTTGTTCGCCTCGTTGTCAGATGTATCCTGAATGCGCCGTGTACGACGATGGCTCTTTGACGGCGCAGTTTTGCATTGACGCTTGGGTTTATGTGGAATGTGATCGTCGTGTTCGCTATCTTGCTCTTCATGCATGATGCCGGTACTTTGCTTCCTGCCCTTCTGCTTCGACTTGTCTGTAGTTTTCTCCTCCGCATCCTCCTCTATATCCGTTTCAAAGTCCTCACCATCATCATCCGAGTCGCTAACAACGCCTATCGTCTGCCTCCTTATCCTATCCGGCAGAAACACCATTTGCCGCTTCTCCTGGCCATCGCGTAGGGGTGTAGAGCGGCGGCGCACCGTCTTACGCTTATGCGGAAAGTGTATTTGCTGTGGTGCTTTCTTCGAGTAATACACTTTGAAATCGGCTTCTCGATTGCTGGTTCGCGTGCGAGGCGTCATGGTGCAACGGGTGGCGAGTAATCGACAAGTAGAAACGTCACAGCGTTGGAGACGCGAACGCGTTGAGGGGCCACTAGCGCGAAATGATGCCTATGGATCATGTGTCATCATCCTGGACCGCATCCTGGACCGCAACTCAAACGTCCACCTGTTAGTAACAGACAGATATTGAACGTAAGTAGATGGTATGGGGCCATGAAACTTACTATGGAAGGATACGAGTATTTTCACCTTTACCTATACCGTCTGGTAGGCAGTTGGATGGACGAGCAACTGGGATTGAAGAGATGAACTAGATAGGCTGAAAACTCATGTTAGATGATGATCTACTGTACACGAATGTTTTCATCTTATCTTCCAGGCTTGGACGATAGTCTCTACCCAAGGGTTCACTAGTAATCCAGTGCACCGGCACAATATCAATTCGATCACCAGTCATCATATCAGCTACCAAGCAGACTAGTATTACTTTTGCATTGTACCGTGTGTTGCTATACATTCTACTTGTAAAAGCGTGTTGCTTGATGCTTCAACTTTTCATGTTGACAGCAAATCTAAATCTTGATAAAACCAAAATGACGTAAAGCTTGTGAAAACGAAGGCATTATTAAATATGCCAAATTAGAAACATGAAAGCCCGGATTTAGGGGCTGAGAGAAGAGAGACCACGTGACAAAGGGATAGACAGTTTATGCCTTCTCCGACAGTTCCTTGGGTTGCACTGGGGGCGTGCTAGTTCCAGTTATGGAAGCGTAGCGAGCATTATCGTCGTCCTTCTCGCCCTGGCGAGCAGAGTCGAAGTTGTAGCCGCTGCCAGCAGGTGAAGGCTCTTCGGGTGCTGTCTGGTTGTTGGCTACAGCCGGTTGCTTCTCCTCCTTCTGCTTCTTGGGCTTGGGCATGCGGACGAGGTAGTAGAGGGCGAGGGCCGCGAATATGTTGAAGACGATGTAGACCCAGAGGATGCTAAAAGTACAAGTCAGTGATGTTCTAATACAATGCTGGTCTATGGCTGACTTACCCGAAGTTACGCCAGTAGTCTTTGTAGTCAGATGAAATGCTCTTAAGGAAAACATTGGTATCTGCAATGGAACAGAAGTTGCAGTCAGAGGTGGCGTTCGGGTTAACTACATATCCACCATTAGGTTTAACCCAGGGCTGCATGTATTCGCCGCAGGTCTGGCCTTGACGAGGTTGGATACGAATGAGTTCGTTTTGGGCGCACTGTACGCGACTGTTGGCGAGACCACCGGACAACAGACCAGACACCATGTATGTAAAAGGTGAAACACGGTACATGAAGATCCAGAAACGAGGAAACTGTGAGGGTGTAGCGAGAACACCACAGAAGATGAGGCAGAGCGAGAACATCATGTTGGCAATGTTGCCGCCAGTCTCAGCGGTCTCGACACCGGCAATGATCATGTGCGTGAAGGTCGAGGTGAAGAGCAAGAATATCCAGACGTAGAGGAATACCTGGAAACCGCGGAGGTGGACTTTGTCGGTAAACTCGGCATTCTTATAGAGGCCAATAGGATAATACCAGCAGAAGAAGATCAACACAGCCATCAGCGAGTTCCACGGAAGTTCCACGAAAATATTGGATATCATGAAAGCCTTCCAAGAATAAGCCTTGCTGGGTCGCTCGCGAACCTCATACAAGGCGCGCTGGGTGACAAAGTGAGGCATAATCTGCTGGAGCAGATTACCGAAGATGGTCATCAACATGAAGATACCAAACATTTGATTTTGGAGACCAGTTTGGGTGTTGGGCATCTTGTAAAGCGAGAAGCCGATGAAGAGACCAGAAGCAACACAGAGGAATGCCTTGGAGTAGATGTACGAAGGGCTGCGCCAGTATTGTTGAAAGACACGAAGGGTGGTCTCACGGAGTTGGACCGTGAACGGCGCGGCGAACTCGCGGTAAGCAGCCTTGTCTTCCCGTTTCTGTGCAGACAAGGTACGCTGAAGAGCCTGAGCTTGGCCGCGTTCCGACTTGAGCTCAGCGAGATGGCGCTTGACCTCGGCAAACTCTGGGGAGTTTCGCCATATTTGGTGCCAGTCAATGTCGGTATGCGAACCAGGAGCAGCGCCAATGACTTCCAACATCCACTCGGCCGGATTAGCATCAGGGGGGCAGGCAGGGCCCCCATTGCGGACAAAATAGTCAACAAGGACACGCGAGTTCTCGCCAACATTTCCATAGTAGACGGTTCTTCCACCACGGGCCAAGAACAACAGACGGTCGAAACGCTGGAACAACATGGCACTAGGCTGATGAATGGTGCAGAGGATAGCCTGACCGTTCTTCTTCAGCTTATCAAGAAGATCCAGGATAGCCCAAGATGTTTGAGAGTCGAGTCCAGAGGTAGGTTCGTCCAAAAAGAGAAGAAGGGCAGGTTTAGCAGCTAGTTCCACGCCGATGGTAAGGCGTTTTCGCTGCTCGACATTAAGACCTTCACCAGGCACACCGACAACTGCATCGGCATATTCGGTCATTTCCAAAAGCTTAATAACCTCTTCGACATATTGGACCTTTTCTTCACGAGGTACGTGCGCTGGCTGACGTAGGACAGCAGAGAAAGTGAGGGCTTCACGAACGGTCGAAGTGGACAGATGGAGATCCTGCTGCTGGGCATAACCTAATATCGAGTTAGCGCGTATTCTTCTTTTGACAAAGTAATAGATGCTCAGCTACAAAGACTTACCTGTTTTGCGCTGGAAGGAATCGTCACGGGGCTGGCCGTCGACCAACATTTGACCTGTAATTACACCCATAGTTGTACGCGTAGCCAAACAGTCCAGAAGAGTTGTTTTGCCAGCACCTGATACACCCATGAGCGCAGTCAAAGTACCGGGTTTAACCCATCCATCAACGTGGTCGAGAATGCGGCGATGCTGTCCTTTGATAGTGATATCGTAGCATACGTCCTCCCATTGGAAGATGGCAGTCTGGGGTTCGATGATGGCGATGTCGTCCGAGTTGTTGTTCTGCGCGACAACGCTGCGGCCAGGATCAGCAGCTTCGAGGTCGTCTTGGGACTTGCTCTTAGGAGCGGCAAACTTGTGGCCACGACGGAAAACAAGAACTTCACCCTTGGATTTCTTAGAGGTGATGTATTCTGTAGCAACAAGGTAGACCATCATGAGAGCGACCATCAGCGCACAGAGAATTCCAAAGTTGCGCCATTTGTTCTTGACGTAGTAACTAAAAGCCGAATTGATGTAGGCGTCTCCCTCGACGTATGACTGCCCAGCAACGGATCCAATAACCTGGCAAGCTCGCTGTGCGCCAGAGATACCTTCGTAGGCGCTAACACCGGCAGGGCCAATGCTGGTAGGAACGAAATTTATGCATTCGAATCGCCTGTCGTGGAATTCGTTGACCATGAGTGCTTCGAAGCCATAGCTGACAGGGTTGACGCGACGAATCCACTTGGCCCAACCCCGCATGTAGCTCGGAGGGATAGCGAAACCGGTATACATGATAAGAGCGAGAATGAGAATGGCAGCGGGCGCCAAAGCCTCATCCAGAGAGCGGGACAAAGCGGCAACAGACCGGAAGAACATGGACATTGTGAGGGTAAGGGTAAAGGAGATGAGAAGGAAGAAGAAGTAGTTGCCAGGTTCCCTTCGGAGATTGGTCATGAAGTACAAGACCAAATTAGTCGTCATAGCGTTGAGAATCTTGTAAGGCATGTCCGTCAACATACTAGCAAAGGCCTCGGCAGATGGGTGGTAGAGGGCGTAGCGCGAATGCTTCTCAACGATCGGACGCTGTGCATAGAGCGTAAGTATCTCAAGAGCGGACCCAAAAGCGTTCATTAGGATGGCGAAGAAGAGCAGAGCCGACCGAGAAAAGAAACTCCCTGTCGTCTGTTTCATATTGTAGAAGACGGACGAGACAACCAAAGACATTATCGAGTTTGCGATAATCTGTGTCAGGGTGATTGTGGGGTCGGCCTTTAATCGGACGAAGCCTCGCCATAAACAAAGCTTGACTTGGTCCATGTAGGTGAGCGTGTAGGGCGATGCCTCACGTTGGCCTTTTGCCTTTTGAAGCTGGCGAGACTCCTTGAAGCGCTCGCTAGACTCACCACCAATGGGGTACTTTTGATCATAGGCCTCGATATCTCGAAGCAGAGCTGTTCGGTCAGGAGACTCGAGCCAGCGCTGTGCAAACTCATCGGGAGTGCGTGGGACGCGGTCCTCGAATCCTTGGCGGACAATACGCTCCAAGGGGCTGGTCATGGATGTCAAGAAATCAGCGTCAGTCTGGCGGTCCGGGCAATGGAAGCCCATGTTTACAAAGTAAGACTTGGCTTCTGTCGTCCTGCCAAAGTAGATTTGTCGGCCCTCATAGAGGACAAGGGCCTTGTCAAAGAGATCGTAGGCAGCCTGAGGGGCCTGGTAAATAGCGACGCAGGCAGTGGTACCATTGATCTCACTTTCCATGCGGAGAGTTTTGCAGAACTCGATGGCGTTCGCAGAGTCAAGGCCTCTGGTTGAATTATCCCAAGCTTGCAATGGTGCTCGGCTGAGAGATGCTTCAGCGATAGTGACACGCTTGCGCTCTCCACCAGAGACACCACGGATAAAGTCATTGCCAACACGTGTGTTGATGGTGTGGGAAATGCCGTACAGAGCCATGATGACGTCACGCTGGTGCTCAGCGTATGTTTGCACGCTGACGCCACCTGGGATGTGTCTTGGGCGACGAGCTTGAGCAGCAAAGTAGAGCGTTTCTCCGACAGTCATCTGGGGGAAGTGAACATCGACTTCGGCTGTGTAGATGGCCTCACCACGATAGTTCTTGTTCATGAGCTCTGGGCTGATACCTGTTGGTTGTGAGCATGTGAGAGAAGTGGTGGTAGAATCGAGCAATTGTCAACTTACCCTGGTAGTTCAGCTTTGAGTTTTGGTCGACGAAGAAACCGTGTGTCTCGCCAGTAATGGTTTTCAAAAAGGTCGAGCAACCGGATCCAGGGGGTCCCAGCACAACCAGCATCTCACCCGCCTCTACCAGGCCATCCAAGTTTCGTAGAATGTTGATCTTGCGACCCTTGTTGCCTCTGAGTTTGTTGTAGAGGCCGACTCCTTCGAGCCAAATATTACCAACACTCTTTTGGAAATCTGCATCGGAACCAAAACCATGGACATTGAGGTCGCGGAAGGCAATACCAGCGGTTCGAATGGGTGCAGCGTTCTCGTCTGAGAGTTGCAGGTTGAGCATGGCTTTTGTCCAGGCACGAGCGTTGAAGTTCTCTCCATTGGGATCCAGAGCGGAGCCAGGGGCTGCGTTAAAAGGGTTTGCTTGTGACGATGATTGCTGACTCTGGACAGTGAGGCGTCGAGCGAGTTGGTGTACTGCATCTTCTCTCCTGTTGGTCTCTGCGATTTCTTCGGCATCACGCATGTTGGCGGCTGACTTCTTGTGGTCCGGGTGGTGGTTGCGAGTGGGTGAACCCTCTCGAGCTGCTATGGTAGACGCATCTGATCCTGAGGTCTCGTGATCCCGCTCATGGTCATGGTGTTGTTGTTGTGGTTCACTCATGATGGGCGAGGTGTCGCCACTCAAGGGCCAAAGGTAGTCGGTGAAAGGTTGTGAGCAGAGCAAGGCTGGAGAAAGGTATTAAAAAGAAGGTAGCAAGATAAGAGAAAGAGGCCCGGACGAGTAGTGGGAAACGGCAAGGGGAGACATGCATGTTGCTAGAGCTGGATGAGCAGCTAATAAGGCTCTGGCCTAGTAAAGGATTCAGCCTACCGGGCTGGGCCAACGTATGCACCGTATCGGAGCCAGGCCACCAAGCTGTTTTAGGTGCTAGCGAGCATTCCACATCCTGTCGTCGGACCAATTGGATAGGCGAATTTACAACAAACAACGTTTTCCCAATGTTACACAGTAGGCACCGCCTGTTGGGCCCGTTCCCTCGGACAAATTGCGCATGTGCCTGCATGCCACGCTTCCGACATGTTCGTGCGGCTCTGGTATCGTTGCCCCTGCCGCCCCCCTGCTCCCTTCTCCCTGCCGCGCCGGCGGAGGAATAATTGCACAATATTCGTATATACATGCGTATACGTAACTATGTATGTTGACGACACGGATATCCGCCGCAAGAGGCCACTTTCCGCTACGATTTGTCCGGCTATCGGTGTATGCAGTAGGACGAGAGATTGCTATCGCATGGCCAAGCCCTTGCCGAATCCAAGGGGGAAAACAAAGCCTCCTCGCAGCACCGTATACGGCGTATTACTTAAGCTGGGCGCGCCGCGAGTGCAGTTGCTGGGCGCCTCGGAGCTCGCTTATTGGGGTGAGAGAAGAAGGCAGCGGTGCTTATCCACTTGGCATTGACTGTCTCTTCGCTTTGCTTGAGCAGTTGGTGAAGGCATTCGCATTTACATCGCCAGTGTCTTCGGCGGCTTGGGGTCGGGGTCGGAGCTCGAGCATCACGCAAACATTCGTGGCGGACGAAATTTGGCAGCGATATGAGCTGGGGTGGGGTGGGGACTGAGGCGATTCATGACGGGAGTACGTCTAGTAGGTCGGTGCAGAGCGCCATTTCCGGGGCGACCTGCGTGGTGGCTCCGGGTATTCTACGCTACGCTGGTAGCGCACAACGGAAGCGGATGTCACTCGTCCCGGGACACACAGACGCTTTGCATCACTGTGCATACTCGACGCGACCTGCCACCACGCCCTCCCATCCTCATCAGCCCTATCACCCTCCCGACCAGCTGTTGAACCGCTTCCAGACGCAATCTGTTGCTCCATGGCCCCATGTGAATCTTTCCCGGACACCCCAGTGCCGTGTCCGCCGGACCAAGCCAGCACCAGCACTGCTTCGATGACTCGAGCACATACATATCTACTTACTACGTGTACACTGCCACAACTGGCACTGCACCGTCTGACGCTGCACCTAATCACCTACTCCCTCTCACTGCACCCCGTACGCTCCGCACTCCGCTCTACTGCTTACATGCTATACTGCTAGCCCCAGACATTGCTCGGAGCTGACACAGGCCACCTACTTACATTCTTAAACACATGGATTCGCCATCTTGTCACCTTGGCCAACCTGGGCGTATGCGATTCCAAGTGAGTAGTGAGACAAAAACATCACATTTCCGCTCACCAAACAACACCTCCATGGCAACCCGATAAGCACTGATAACCAGTCGATCCAATGACGGCTAGGCTCTGCTGCCGAGCGTATTGCAACGACGCGCGCACCCGGCGGTCGGACTATACTATATAATGGCTCTTTTTCGGTACCGGCAATCCGGTAGTTCTGGGTTTTTGCGCTATATAGTGGGGTCTAGTAGTAAGATTTGGGACATTACTGAGAGACTGACAACCGAAATGCGCGCATCTGTGTGTACACACCAAACCAAGTTCCCTAAGTAAGCCAAAAAGCAACACTACCAGCAGCGCCATCGTATAGAAAGGATCTACATACCGTAGTAGTACGATGTCACTAGCAAACAGGATAAACCCCAAAAGTACTACTACTCTAGCAGCTAGAATACCCGAAGAACTACGCGTGGAGTCGCCCCCCACATTACGATGGGGCTGGTGCTGGCACTTGCTACACACCAGGGTTCCCGCTTAGTCCGTTTTCAGCATGCATCCGATGATATCGAGCAGGAAAACCATGTCGCTGCAGATGAGTGCGAAACCAGGCATGCATCTTTTAATGGACAAAAATATCCGGACAAAATACCGCCCCCCACCGAAACGCCCACGTACAACACCAACACGATGGAAACCACATGCCGCCGAATCTGCCGACGATGAACTCTACACAGTACGATCCTCCACCTATGAAACATGATCTCCAACCGCCTAGCTTCCTTGATGCGAGCTCTGAAACTCATGTTCTGACTCCCACCGGAACAAGGCGTGGCAAGAACAAGTAAAGAGAATACGAGGCAGATGGCATCCGAGACTATCCGCTCCGAAGTGTCAGCCAGTTGCTGCTTCACACAATATCCCCGATATCGCACAATCTGCCATAAAAAAACAATAGTTTGCCAAAACCACAAGTATTTGCGAAAGCATCAGTAGCGACGGCTTTACCTTTGCACCCATGTACCGTCAATCACCATATACGCGGGGTATCATGTACACACATGACCTAGTCAAAATTCTAATAGCAAAGGTTAATCTCACTACTCCTCTTCCTACGGGATGTCATCGCATCCATGTATTCCCGCAGAAAACAAACCACTCGTATTGCAAACACCGTTACACCCACTCCGTTCTGCCTAAACAGCAACCCTGCATTGTAAATCTCATCAAACGCACTCCATATGCCCAAACAAGACACTCGCATCACAAACATTACCGATCACGCCCTCTCCTCCCACAAATTACAATCACACCCACTCACTCCACCCAAACCAAGCAAAAAAGCCCCACATCGCAAATACCAAGAGTACCCCATGACTTCAATTGCCGTACATTCTCTTTCGCAATCAACCAACAAATCCCTTACAATCTATTTCCCAGCAGTGGGAAAAGTGCACATTTGCACATACCCCCACTTTGAACTGTTCCAGAATCTTTCTTTCTTTTTTTTAAAAAAAAAATAAAATAGTTTAGGGAAAAAAGTGCGAGATATCTGATGAGGATTTTGGTCGTCATGAACAGCAGACAGGCTTTTTTTTCTTCTCTCGTACAACATATAATCGTCGTAGTGCTGATCGAAAAAAAAATATCAATAAGCAATTAACTACCAGTTGTTTACCCAAAAACTAGACTATGGACAAAGAACACGATATGCCCCATCACCAACATGTTTAATTCCTAACTATGCCTCAAGTTGACTATCTCTTTGTCGTTAAAACTTATCGGAATAATTTTGCCCGAAAAGAATGACACACACTCCAACCTGCCCGATTCCTTATTTTCTTAATTCGTAAATAACGGAACTATACAGCAGCCGCCCCAAAAAACAGTAAAAACCTGTAAGCCATAGAGCCTCTCATGTTCTTCTGCAAATACGTTGCACAGGTCTATGGAGAAAAGCCGCGTCTCCCCAGATCCAACAAGTTGGGCGTGAGCAGTAACACATGAGTAGTCGTGGCGTGGTATACGAGAATCTCATAAAACTTTGTAAAATCATCGTCGTTACCTATCCTCGATACAGCTGTTCGAAATACGTGGTTTTCTCTAGTGAACGTTGCACGGTTTTCGTTACTTAAACTGCGTGAAGGGTGAGTGTTGGAATGGGGGTGTAGAAAGTGCAGTACCGATGAGTAACACTGACCTTGACTTTGACTTTGACTGTGGTAGGTCTAGTTAAGGCACGAGGCTAGAATAGAAAAGAGACGGTGTAAAAAAAAAAGAAATTGTAGGAAATTGCAACAGAGATCTATGGGAACCACCCGAGTTTCCGCATGGTATACTTGTTAGGCTGGATCATAAGTGTCTGCACGAGAGTCATTGGTAAGCCTTGTGCACCGGCACAGTATGTGTATGGGTATAGCAAAGACATTGGAAGAAAAATCATAATGACAAGAAACAATCTATATTTTTTCTGTTAAGCAAAAAGTGAGAATCATCGTCCAGATATCCATACCCGACCACTCTCCATTCCCAACTCTATCCCCTCTCTTCTCGATCTAAGGAAAAGAATAACGTATTCATCACCAGATCCTCTTAGCAACCATAGCATACCGACTAACATGCCCAAACCCGGTCCCCCTCTCCTTCTCCTCCGCCTCCTTCTTCTTCCCCTTCTCATCTCTCTCCCTCAACCTACGCAATCCCTCCGCATCATCCTCATAAATCACCTTCCGCTTCTCCTCATCGACATCAACGACACCCCAACCTCCTATCCGCTTACCCCCCGTCTCAACGCTCATCTTCTCGCGCTCCTGCATACCGCGGTACCGGTTGCGGCTGACAGATAGCAGAATCATGCCTAGGAGCAGTTTGAAGGCGAGGAAGAAGAGGTAGATGACAAGAAAGACGATGAGCATGGTTGAGGCGGCGATGAGGTCGTCAAGCGTGTAAGACAGGGGGTGGTACCAGGGTTTTGAGGCGAGGCCTGCGCCGAAGGATGAGCGGCCGAGGGCGCGGCGGAAGACCTGGTCGATGTGCGCGAGAGCAGCTGTGGTGGCGGGTGAGGAAGACGCGGCGTCCTCCGAGGTGAGGGATGTAGTTGTTGCATGCAGGGGTGGTGGCATGTGCAGTGCGATAAACATGTGATAGGTTTGGATTGCGGCGCGCACGAAGAGACAGGAGAGAGGTATCACGGGGAGACCGAGTCGGCGGGTTAGATCTGCATCAGCGAATGCCTGGGTGTTGTTAGTTAATTGCCATATCGAAAGTAAACAGTAAAGTCAAGGTCTTACATTTGAATAGTAGTCCTTCGCGAGTACATCAAAGAACTTGCTGTACACCTCGGGCTTGTATTGGTTGAACTTTGTAATGTACGCATGCTTCAGCCAGTCTACGAACATCTCACTGCCCAGCACCAGCAAAAACGGGTTGAGCACCTGAGCAATATACTTGGGGAAGATGGTAAAGCTCATAGGAATGATGTTTGATGCCTTGAACGCTGTTCCAGCCGATGCGTTAGCAGAGCCTGTGAACATGGCCGTCCATGATGTTTCGCTGCTCTGAATACTGAGACCACCGACTTCGACTACATTCCGCATGGCAATAATTAGAAGCATAAGCCACAGCTGGAAGCGTTCGACAATGTCTGCGCAGGTAATCTGAAAAAGGTTCTCCTTCTCAAACTTTTTGAATACCGTGCTCTTAATCTCCACAAACTGATTCGACATGAGTAGTGTGAGTAGAGCGTTCGAGTACGAATTCACAGCCACATTTAGTGTGATAACCTGATAGAAAAGAGCAGTAGCATGCGCTACGGTATACACAAGGGCAAGTGAGAACATGCCAAGTGGACGAAGTACTTTGCTTCTGCCATCCGGATTTCGGTCAAGAGTTTCGCGGGAAAAAAGACACTCGAGCACGTCCTGGCCCATTGCAGACAACAAACGGTCACAGACCTCGAGAACGTTGTAGATGACATAGAGCTTGATGGCGGACTGTCCCCGAATGCCATGGTACATCCGGCTCGCGTCGAACCGCATCAAAACAAAACAACTTGCAATGACCAGTAAACCTTTGAGGATATCCGCCTTGTGACTTGGTTGGAGCGTAGATGGTGTTGACTTTGTGCGGCGATGACGGAACCGTGAGTTTCGAGGTCGCCGCGCTTTGAGCTCTTTGAGCTCTTTCAGGTCTGGAAACTGGAAGCTCGTTGACGCCCGAGGATCCTGTCTGGCTGTTGAGGTAGCAGACGGCCTCCGCGACATGGATGGAGGTTCTTCTTCAGCTGGAGTAGCAAGAGGTGTGGGACCATCGACATGCTTTCTTCGTTGCCATAGACGAGGTAGGCCGTTGTAAACGAAAGCCCAAAGATCACGGAATTCTTTGACGATGACTGAGCCCCACCACTTGATCAAGATGGCAATGGCAAGAAGGAAGCGTAGCGGAAGGATGGTCAAGACATGCATCCAAGCATCCAAGCAAGCAAAGGCGCCAAACCCCAGGATAGTTTCAATCTTCAAGGGTATCTTCAAGAAATTGAGCAAGCGCTCATATTTGATCTCAGAAGATTCATAAGGAAACTCGGTGGTAGCAGGTCTATAAATGTACAACGGAGAGGGACGGGTTGCAGAGAGCTCAAGCGAGAGGAAGGTAGGCATTGACATTGGAGGTAGTGGGAGAGCAATTGCGGTTGGTGAGACGTGGTCACGTACATCGCGTGGGTCTCGATGTCGTTCATGGCCTTTGGACACGGTCTCCTTGTGCTGTATGTCTAGCGGTGGTGGTACATGTCGACCTTGCCTCCGTTCCTCTCCTTCTTTTGTGTGGTTGTGTGCTCGTGACCGTGATCTTGATGTGGTTCTCCGGACGAGCGCAGGTGTGGTTATGGACCGCGACAAAGGTACTGGTCGGCCATTGCGCAACTCGGCAGAAGGTGTCTTGATGACAAGTGTCTCTTTCTCTTGGGTCAGCTCCCGACCTCGCGAGCCATGTTCCTTGCTGCCATCGTGCCTTGTGCCATTAAGTTCTACCGGCCGGTCCAGGACAGCGCCCCGTGGCCTATTGTTGCCCTGATCATCCATATTCTCTAGTGGTGTTGTGTCCTCGAGCTCGTCCTCGGGAATTGGCGTCGCTGCCCGCACAGGAATACTCGAAGGCTCGCTGGTAAGCTCATGAATCTGGCGGGGGCTAAGCTTGAGCATCTTATCGTGGTCCGATACACTGCTCTTTCTCCGCCCATCTCCAGGACGCTTAATGGGCCGGATTTTCTCATTGGTGTCGGACTGTATGGCCTCTTCATGAATGCTGGGCCTCCTGCTTGTCGCGCGCGAACCGACAGCGCTATTTGTCTCCTCCTTGGCGCCATTCGTTATGTTCAGCAACATGTCTTCGTTCTTCGCTTCTTCATGGTTGCGGCGATCGATTCGGAGTGCCACATCGTCTGCTTCTGGTTCGGGTGATGGCGTAGGTGTTGGCAGCGGCTGTTCCCTCGTGTTCAATTCAGCGCGTGTCCGTGTGTCTGCTCCGTTCATGGCGCAAAGAGCTGGCTTCTCTTTGTGAGTGCATCGTGTCCTGTGAGTGGTGACGTTGGGGTGTACCAACGTTCCAGAGCTCGGGCATGGGGCTTAGCGTACCTGCCGAACCGAGGAACCCCAGATCATCTCATTGCATTCGCACTCTGAATGCCATGGAATAGTTCAGCAGCAAGTCACATAGTTATGCCTATATCACTGATAGTCGTTGATTTAAAGACTGGGCCGTGCAGGTTCATTTTCTGCCGTGTTTGGCAAGACAGTATTACACTCGGAACGGAACGCTCCGTGTAAAAAGGAACAGCACTCACTTCAAAACTTGAGCGATGTTGTGCTACGTACGTGAACATAGGTTAACCCAAAACTTGCATAGAAAAATTCAGCAAACGGAACTATCGTGCCGAATCCTTCAGCTCAATGCCCAGCTTTTCATGCGGGCTGCGGATGCCGCTGAGTCGGACATTCGCACCCTCGTGTCGAGGGTCGGAGGAAAAAAAGGTACGCCAACAGCCTCTCGGATCCAATGCTCCCTTTCGAGCTTAGGGTTGCTCGCAAGACACATGTATGCCTTGGCTATGAACTGTCCGACAACGGCGATCACAACCGCGTTTTTTCTTTTTTCTTGTCTGGGGTGATTCTTCCCCGTCTTTCAACCGGAAAAAGCAAGAAATGCATATGAGGTCTGCTGATCTGGCTTGAAACTCTCACCGATAAATGTAGGTGTTGATCCTTGAGTGGTGGAATCTGTAGTGAAAAGGGTGGCATAGCCCTTAGCACTGCAATGCATGCAATGCAAGACCAGGATACATTTGTATTGAAATTCGCTTCCAAAGAACAAGGAGGACTCAATCCAAGACTTTGGGAAAAGTGCAACTGTTACTATTTTTGCGGTGTGAGTAAGAAAGGGATACGATTGCGATCTACCGAGCATGGTTGATGTTTGATCGTCCATGCTCCTCCTTTCTCACCTACACAAACTATTCCGTATGGAAAGGCATCCCCTCTCGCCTCGCTTTGAGATCGACAGAGTATGTAAGCACTACATCATTCAACGTTCCAGTACATCGGCAGCTTTACCTTGCAAAAAACGATGTGATAGATGCCCAACTACACACCTGCCCGTGATTTCTGACAAAAGCGGGCAATCGTCCGCGCATAAACCCCCTTGCCATGGCATATACTCGAGGCATACCATTGCAACACCAACACGACAGAGATTCACACCGCTACCAGCATTTCGCAGAGATTAGTGTGGGGGCCGATCTTCCAATGGGACAATGCATGTGCAACAAGTTGCTTTCTCGTGGCACACAAGGATTGCAATCCTGCTGTGTGTTGCGCGGAACTCGTGTCGTGCTGGGATAATCCGACCCTAAGCTTACGTGCATGAGGGAAAAAGGGCGGGAATATGCGGTGGAATCCGTATCGGGGTCGCGGTCTCACGTGGATCGTCGCTTCGCCAAGCGGGAATGGGGGCATCCTACTTGCTGTGCTTGACTACCGATGATATCGGCTGCTAGCTTCCGTTTCAGCTGTTGCAGCCACAAGGGACGGGCTGAAGGAGAACGTGGGTTGTGTATATCTGGTGCAAAGGGTCTCTTCCGACGAAGCCGCTACTTTTTGATCTGGGGTATCCGGGCCTTGAGGGCTAGGCTCTCGCGTATGGATTAAAGCTTCGATGGGTGTATCGTTCCGACGACGCTACGTAGCTTGTGGACTGCAGGGTGGGGACTAGACCCGGGGTTTTAGCGACGGGCGTCTGGGTTGGGAGGGAAGGTCTCAGGATGCCGATAGAGGCGTTAATGGCGTATGGTGAGCTATTGATTCGCCGTCACATGTTAGGCAGTCAGGCGTTGTGTAATATCAGAGCAAGGCTGTATGTCTGCAAGCTGCATGTGAAGCAAGAGTCAAAGCCAATCAAGATTGCAGCTGACGGCCAAGGATTACCAACGTCGCGCTGTTGCAGACTGGGGAATGAGATATCAAGTGATGCATGTTTGCAAAGGGGGTTTGATGGAAACCTTAGCTGGGGCCAGCCGCGCGGAGAGCTCGTTTGAGCCAGCGGACGCTTACATGTAGTAGCGAGGTTAGAAAACCAGACGACCGGGTCGAAGCGAACGACGGCGACCAGGCATCACGGCACTGTGAGAATGGTTACAATGTGTGGCTTGTGGCAGCGGTCTCAACCGCGAGGAGGTGGGAATGGGCATGTGCTTGGTGGGTGGCTGATTACTGGCAAAAGAGTTGGTTTATAACGCACAGGCTGTGGCGCAACTGAGTATAGGGGGCGTTGGAGTGGTAGCTCTAGTGAAACGAATCGTGGGCCACGACAGATGGTTAGACTTTTGTTCAGAAGATAAAGTGCTGTTAGGGCCGATCTTTTAGGATTTTCAAAGTCGGCAATACGAGACAGCCCACGCAGAGCGGACAGAAGAGGGAATGAGCTTATGCACGTGACTGCACACATCAGGCTATACTGATGTGTACAGGTAGCCACGTAAGTACGTGTGTAACCAGGCAGGTGAAAGGGGGAAGTCTTCTAGAAGGTGTCAGATGGCCGACTAGGGTTTGGTTGGGCGGGGCGCAAATGGGACGTGTGGCAGGAACAAAGCGCAAAACGAACGGGCTGCACAAGGTGTCTCTGGTCAGGGCTTGCGGCAGGCTGCGTGGAGAGCTGTGGTGCCACTGGCGATTACGCTTGATTAGCCGGAAGGGGCAAGACAAAAGGCAGGTAATATGGTTCGGAGTGGATATGTGGAACCGAAAGAGTTGGGGGCAAGGTTTTGGCAGTCGTATGGAAATGTGTAGTGTGTACATAGGGCGGTGGCGACTTTTGCAGCTGGTACGTATGGCGGTAGCAGTGGGAGACGACGACGACAGTGCGGATGTGGGCTCACAGGGCCAGGGCCACAGGCTAGCGCAGGTCCTTGCGGAGAAGGCGCCGGAAAGCAAGGCGAGCCAAGCCAACATGTTCTGGATCGTGGGAAGCTTGACAAGACACGTTTTTCTTGTGTGCGCCTCGCTGGTTGTTGTCGCGAGAGACGACATGGCCGGGCGGGCGGGAGAAAGGGGCGCCATGGAGGCTATGTGGTGCACAATGTTCCGATGCAGCCGTAGGTAGCCAAGAGCTTACGGAGACGCCGTGACGGGTGGTGAGCTGACAGTTCGGTAGGGTGGGAGTGGGTGAGTGCTTAGCACCTGGATACGGTTGCTGGCAGCAGAAGGCGGATGGAACAAGTTTGGAAGCTTTCACAGAGACCCAATCGGGTGTTGCTCCACCTGGCCGTGGGTGGATCGTTAACGCGACCGAGTTAGGAGAGGGGACAATATCGGCGAGACTTGCCGCTCGTTACAGGTAGGCAGGCCTATGGGGGCCAGCACCGGAGTTTGCACGTCGGTAGGGCAGAGCTAGGTGTACTCTAGAGTAAGTAACTGGATGGGCTGCCTGCCAATGGATAGTGCGAGAGCATGTCGGGGTGGTGTGGCGTGTTGTGTCGTGTCGAGGGAGGGAGGAGGCGTGGGATGTATGCATACGTTGATGCTATACTACTGTACCGAGCGTGATATGTGACATGTGTCGTAATAGAACGAGTAGGCCCATAAGCGCATGCCGATCGGACGGGAAGGCAGCACGTCGTGTCTGCCGTTGTCGTGGATGCAAAGGGGTGATGCTTGGGAGCCAGTCCCGTGACGTGCCAGGGGGTGTTTGTATTCACTGGCTTGGCACGACCCGGGCAGTGGATCCACCAGTGTTTCTCCCCCGACGTTGGGTGCAGCGGGCGGGAGATGCAAGTACACGGTAGACAACATGTGTATGTACGTTTTTCACACTACACCGCCATGACGCAGTGTCCCCGGTTATAACAGCGTTGCTGCTAGCCGTTGTTGTTGTTGCTGTTGTTGTTGCTGGTGCTGTCACGACCAGGCATCGATGGTAGCATATAGAAGCGTGGGCGTGTGTGTGTACTACGTAGGGTAGTAGTGTGGGTTCGCTCTGCTGTGGCTGACCATGACTAGGGGAGCAGCAGCCGCGCTTGCCCTTTCTGCGGGCAAGGATGCGACTCAAAACGTGCAACCCATGCCTGTGCTCTCGCCCTAGTCCTGCCGACACTAATCTTGCTTGGGCCACGACCTGCGAAACGTGCGCCTGCAAACCCGTCGGGCCTCCTTTCAACTTCTTGTTCATTATCGCTGCGACTCGCCCTTCGACCGCCGGCTGCTGTTGCTTGTGCCTTAATATTCTCACCTGAGCCCTCGCCCGCGGACCTTCCAAGCTTGCACTACTCCCCCCGTGCCTGCCGACTGCATCCCTCACTCCCACCCCCGCCTAGTCTCCCTCCCACCCCACTGCGACGCCGCCCCAGTCAGCCCGGACTACCCTTCCAACCGCCTGATGCATCTCTAGACATCCGCTGCATCTGCCTGTCCGCCTGCTCCTCTGCCATTGTAGCCCCTCATGGGTCAGAACAACGGCAAGCCCGTCGTCTTCACCGACCAAGGTGCGTAATCACCACCATTCCACCATGTGCTGCGCCAGAGACTGTGCGAGAGAGCGAAGAGAGGTGTGCGGAAACATGGGAACACAAAAGACGAGCAAGAAAAAAAGCAACAAATAAACAGACAAGAAACGAACGCGGGGAATATCCATCTCAAGCACGCGAAACTCACTCTCGCACAAGCACAAGCACATGCACAGGCACACATACACGGCTCGTCCAGGTCCCGACTGACATCTCCTGCAGTGAACCTCAACCACTTCCGCCTGCTGCGCGTCGTGGGCAAGGGCGCATTCGGTAAGGTGCGCATCGTCGAGCGCAAAGATACAGGGCTCACATTTGCGCTCAAGTACATACGCAAAGATGAAGGTGTGCACATGCCGTCACACGCTAGCTGCTATCCAGCCATGCTGACCTCGTGTTACAGTCGTACGGTCGGAAAGCGTCCGCAACATCATCCGAGAGCGCCGCATGCTTGAGCATCTCAACCATCCATTCCTTTGCAATCTACGCTACAGCTTCCAGGACATTGAATACCTGTATGGCCAATGCCATCGCTCCTGCCTCGACCAACCCAGGCTGACAAGGATAGATACATTGTCGTGGACCTAATGAACGGCGGCGATCTACGCTTCCACATTTCGCGAAAGACGTTTACAGAAGAAGCTGTCCGCTTTTGGATAGCAGAGCTTGGCTGCGCTGTGCGCTACATACACCAGCAGGGTATTGTGCACAGAGACATCAAGCCAGACAATGTGCTATTAGACTCCGAGGGACATGTCCATCTGGCAGATTTCGTAAGCTCGGCTGCAGCGCGCCTCACCATTCATCTTTGCTGACACGTGCAGAACGTTGCCTCTGATTTTGTACCACACAAGCCGCTGACGAGCAAATCGGGCACGCTCGCCTATCTCGCCCCAGAAGTATACGAAGGCAAAGGCTACTCGTGCGAAGTCGACTGGTGGTCGCTGGGCGTGCTCTTCTACGAGTGCATATACAACAAGCGACCATTCGAAGCCAGCAGCCACGACTCTCTCGCCGCCAAAATCTTAAAGGGAGAACCTACCTATCCCGTCACGAGCCCGCCCGTCTCTATGCCGTGCTTGCATGCCATCAGCTCCCTGTTGGAGAAGGACCGAAGCAGGCGCATCGGCGCCATTGGATTTGATTCGTTCACTGACAACCCTTTCTTCCGGCCTATAGATTTTTATGCGCTCGAGCGCAAGGAGATCGAGCCGATCTTCATACCTTCGAGCGATAAGACCAACTTTGATGCGACGTACGATCTCGAGGAGTTGCTGCTTGAGGAAGCGCCGCTTGAGGCCCGTGCCCGCCGGCAGAAGCCAAGAGAAGCTCTCAAGGAAGATGCTACCGAGCAGGAGATACGCGCCGACGAGCTGCACAGGATGATTGAGACACTGTTTGAGCCTTTCAACTACACTACAGCTGGCGATCAACGGACTCCTGCCGCTGTAGCAGTCGCTGACCCCCAAGACTCTGGCGCTGGCTCACGAACTAGCAACCACAGCCAACCCGACCACAACCCCACCTCTGCGCCATCTCATGGCGACTCCTCTGGACGTCACTATGCCAACTCCAAGTCTCAAGATACCGACCTCCACCCCATCCGTTCCACTACTACCGCACGATCGACACAATCACCAAACGGCAGTCCGCCTCTGCCGACGAGTGTACTGCAGCACACTGCCAACAACAGCTCACCCACATCACAACGTGGTGAGCACGTTGACTACTTCCCTCACGATGGCTCCGAAGTCCCTACCCCCTCGTTCTCCCGCCCTATGAACAGCCGCCAGCGAGGCTCCCAACGCAGCACGAGCATGGGCGGAGGTGTACAGGTAGTTCTCAATGAGACTGGTTCATGGACCGAGATGGCTAACCAGAGCTCCGCGCTTGTACAGAACGCCCAAACTGAGAAACCATCCGGCATGCTCGGATTCCTCAGTCGCAAGAAGGGCCGGGACAGGAGTCCCAAGGCCAAAGAGAGGGGTGTTCTGGGTAAAGAAGGTGCGCGAGTCATCATCAGCAATACCTGAACAACGCCACTCTTTGTTTATTTTGCACGCATCACACACTATCGGCTCTCTCACTCTGTTCCCCAACCATTGAACGAGTCCCCTTGCGTCATTATCATCATCTCCTTCGATTCACGTCGATGTTTTATTTGGCGGGCGCAGCATTGGCGTCTTCCCTGGAGCATGAACTTTTTGTTATGCTCATTCTCTCTCACCAAACGACCTTTTGCGACGTCTCAGGCCCTTTTATATACGCGGCCCCTCCTCCTCTCTTAACTTTTTTTATTGCATCAACATTTTGCATATTTCCCACCCGACCCATCCACCTTTTTCTCAGAGGCTGGAGAGGAATAAGAGGTGTGCGATATCTAGGCGTTGTAGGCTTACACTAATCTGCCAAAATGCTGTTTTCCTTCCCTACCTGTTTTTCTCTTTACATTCATACGGAAGTTTGAGATGGAGAGGAAAAGAAAGAACATGGGAGGAAACAAAGCGGGCAATGGCTTGAAGAAGCTATATGCTATTCCTTCAACCCCGCGATTTGAGACGAAAGAAACGGCAGACATAGATGAGGAGGTGATGGTGGTTGGTGATTGGCGATGGAACTGAAATGTTAAGAGGTCAGATCAGTCTTAACTGGAGGACTATTTGGTACCTACGACAAACCCAACATGACCACCCCTACCACTACCACCATACCCGCCACTCCTGTAATTTTTTTTCCTTTTCTCTGGTTTCGCTGGACGCATATGAGCGTAAAAGAAGTTAATTACGCTACGGAAGGCACACGATGTACGCGCTCATGTCTGGGGAAGTTTGTCTATTTTACCTGTTTTGTTTTTCTACCTTGTTGGACTTGGGGAGGCGAGAGATCCCACAATACGATGGCTCTTTCTTCCAAAGGGGCGAGGAATGCGGCACATGTACGGAATGAGAGGATATGGAAGTACAGAAGTATGGCTGTGGAAAGAAGGACAATGGAGAGGAGAAGGATTAGGAGATTGGAGAAGAAGTCTGGATTACATAACTTTGCAAATACCCATGTTTTTTTTTACCTGTTGTTCTTCTCTTTCTCATTCCATGTTTATCATGTACTGAATGGACATTCGTGATAATGTAAATAACAAGACATCACAACATGTTATAAATTAGACAAGAAAAGAAATTGGGTAGAAGAAAGGGTGGATATTTCGGGTATCGAGTGTAATAAAAACGCCATCTTTTTATCTTCTTCTTCTTCATCGGCCTATGGTCCCCATGGTCTTGGCGTACTTACCTTGTTGATAAAACCCCCCGTAAAGTAAGAAAAATGAAGGAATTGGAAATACAAAAACCCCAGAACAATACCCATGCCAACATCAACAATGGCGAACAACAACGACNCCCCCCCGCTCATGGATATCAATTTCACCTGGGCTTGATACTCGACCTAGCAAGCCACAAGGCCACACTTTCCTTTGCAACATCACTGCCCCAAACCCCATCCGCACCACCACGCCTCCACTCCTCGCCCGAGGCATCCTCGCCACCACCACGCGTAGCTTCTCCCAGCAGAACCTCGAGATCGCGCTTCTGACTGGAAAGCCAGCGCTTGAAGAAAGCAACAGGGTCTTTGGACATGCTGGTGAAGAAGGCGTGCTTGGCTTTAGACTGGCCAATGGCACCCATGAGGAGCACGAGTTGCTCGTCGATTTTTTGGATTTCTTGGAGCGTCTGGATGCTATCGGGCCGGCGGAGGATGTCTTGGAAGAGAGGTTGCATGGGGTCTTCCAGGGCGACTTGGACGTCGTATACGCTCGGCTGGGATGCCGGCTTACCCGAGTCGGCGGGTGGGGAAATGTAGTCCTTGTCGACGCGGATCGTGTATTGCAGCTGGATGGGCGGGAGGGTCGTGAGGTGTGGCTTGATGAGCTGGGGTAGGTTGGGGAAGAAGAAGTGGTCCTGGCCGCCGAAGAGCGCTTTCAATCTAGCGTCACAGGCGAACTTGCGCTCGTCGTCTTCTTGCTGGAGGTGCTGCGACCTTGCGTACTCCCAAATGCCCATCAGCACACCTGCACGGTCCTCCTCGTCGGTGTCGAGTAGCTCGGCTAGCGGTTTGCTGAGGCGGAAGACCTCGGGATTTTGGTACCGCTGGAGGTTGATTGTGATGTTGATGTTCTCGTCACCCTTGCGCTCAAACTCGAGCTCGCTGAAATTGGCTTCCTTGGCCGTCGGATTCTCGGGTCGCTTCCACTCGATTTGCGTAAAGTTGTCGGGTTGTAAACTCTTGGCGCGGTCAAAGTCAATGTTGATGGATGTGAAGTAGTGCGAGAAGAGCTTGGGTTTCGCCGCTGGCTTGCGCTCGGCCAGGGCGCCGTCTTCATCCCTAGTCACTTGTTAGTCCCAATTCATGTCAATGTTTTTTGCGCGCCGCTTCAGAGGCGCAAAAGGCGCAGGCAGAGCTGGAGTCGCAAGCTCGGCTTGACGTACATAGCATCGGCATCCTTGTCTTCATCCTCGTCATCCTCTAGACCGTCGTCGCCCTGCTCGTCAAGCAGACGTCCCTGGATCTTGACGCGGTACGTAGCGTTGTTCTCGCTCTCAAAGTCAAAAGCATCGGCGTCGATGCCGCTGCTCTGCCAAGGCTGGTTTTCGGCCGTGTTGGATATCCATATGCGCATGGTTCCGTAGCGCGAGGCTCTCGAGTGGTGCTTCGAATCCATGACATCGAGCTTCTTGCGCATCATGGTCGCGTCGAGTGTGCGCTCGACTTGGCGCAATTCTTTGTACCGGGCGACGCCGTCGCCGATGCACACGTCCTCGACGCCCTCGGGGATGTTCTTGTCGGTGGGATTCTTTGCGATTCGGCGCATCTTCTCGCGGCGCTCTGCTTCGGCGCGCTGCGAAGCCTGCATGCTGGCGCTGGTGTTGTACTGGGGCTGCTGGGGCGGGTGCTGGGGGTGGACAATGGGACCTGGGTTGCGAAACAAGTGAGCGAGGTCGTTCCTGCTAATCATCGTCTTGTAGGGCTTCGGGGTGCAAGGGCAGGGACAGGCGGCGGGGGCAATGGAGACGTCGTGTGGCAGCGGTGGTGGGCACTCTGGGACTTACCTGGCCGGCGTGAGGGCGTAGCCGCATTGTGCTGTTGCGGATAATTATATCCCCGTGCCTGGTAGTTCGGCTGCATGTTGAAAAGAGGATGTAAAAAATGGACGGCAGCAAAATTGGCGATGTGGGCGCGTCAGTGGAGATGGAAGGGTGATAGGGATGGTCACGTCTTTGGAGACGCGTCAAGGTTGGTTTGGGGACGTTAACACATGCTGCACGGATACCACCATTAGCTCCCCCTATGGACATGCGGGGCAACCATTCCCCCCCGCCCAGCCAGAGAGGCGCCCCCCCGACCTTGTGCATTTGTTCCTTTTCAGCCTTGTCCAGCCCGAGTACAATTGTTTACAAGACGTCTGCAGCTGCATAATCTACTTCGCTGCCACGAGACGTCGTCTTCATTCACTGCCCGTGCATTGTGCTTGGCGGCCCATACGTCTGCGTGGTGAAGCCGTGGGAAGAATGCTCTGGGTCCGTCTGGACGTTATCGTATTGGCTTTCTACATCTCATCGGTCTAAAGTTTACCGAACCCAGTCCACCTGTTCGGATACCCCCTTGGGTGAGCGGGCAGTAAAGATGCACACACAGAAAGTGGGCAGCCCACTGAACAAGATCATCAATGTTCGCATACCAAATAAGCCGCCATCATCTCTCTGGGATATTGCTATTCAAGACGGCAGGATAGCCTCTGTAGATGCCCACAATGATGCTTCGCCGCACGAGGAGAGCGAAAACACTCTGGACGGACAAAACCGCCTGCTCGCGCCATCGCTGTGCCATGCCCACATTCATCTCGACAAATGCTTTCTCCTCCAAGACCCCAAGTTCAGCGATCTGCAGATTGAGAGTGGCGACTTCAACGAGGCCATGAGCATCACCGGTCAAGCCAAGTCTCGGTTCGTCGAAGATGATCTGCTCAGGAGGGGCACGCAGCTCATTGAGGAGAGCATTCAGCACGGCGTTACCGCCATGCGGGCATTTGTAGAAGTCGACGACGTTGTGGAATTGAAGTGTCTGCATGCGGGTCTGAAGCTGAAAGAGCTTTTCCAAGATCGGTGTGAGGTGCAGTTATGCGCATTCGCTCAGCTGCCACTGTTTTCTGGTCAAGACGAAGGTGCACAAGTAAAAAAACTGATGACCACCGCTGCCTCCTATGACAAAGTAGACGTGCTTGGCAGCACGCCGTATGTTGAGGACAATGAGCGCAAATCTATAGAAAACGTGCGATGGATCACTCAACTGGCCCTTCAACATAACAAACACCTAGATCTCCACCTCGACTACTTTCTTGAGGAAGAAAAACAGCCTCTCGTTTGGACCGTCTTGGATATCATCAAAGAGCTCAAATGGGATGAGAAGGACAGCAGCAAAAAGATAGCGCTGGGACATTGTACCAGGCTGACAAGGTTCCGCAACGACGAGTGGACACATCTGAGACAAGAAGTGGACAAGTTGCCCATCTCTTTTGTTGGCCTTCCAACTTCCGACCTGTTCATGATGCGGACTCCGGAGAACATACGTGGGACGTTGCCCATCACAGAGCTCATCAATGAACATGGCTTCAACGCTGCCATTGCTATTAACAACGTGGGGAACGCCTTCACTCCCTATGGTAACTGCGATCCTTTGGTAAGAGCATGGTATAGTATGAATGTAGGAACTCAACACTGATCTCCTTTCTCAGGCTGTCGCGTCGATTGGAGTTGGAGTCTATCAGGCTGGAACAAAGAAAGATGCTGAGTTGTTATATGTAAGTAGCCTGGTGGTCTACCTATAACTTGCCACTAATCATTTCCACGTATGCAGGAAACCGTTTCTACCCGTGCAAAGACTGCGATTGGATGTGAAGCTACCGACCTGACTTTACAGTCTGGACAGCCTGCCGATTTTCTCATGTTTGATAGAATGGACAGCGGCTGGCACTACAGGAAAAGCATTGCAGAGGTTGTTTACGATGCTGGGCATAATCGCCGGACAGTCTATAGGGGCCGATTGACCGCCTCTCAAGGTTGATTACAAGTCTTCCGCCCAGCTACCACAATGCAGCAAAATGACAGCCTCTTTCGTTTCACACTCACTCCGATCGAGCTATAAATGACGCTACGATATGAGATTTTGAGTACTGCAGCCGTTTGCCCCAAGACCCCTTTCCTCTTTGGGAACTGGGCATCAGATATAGCGCCTTCCTCTCACTCGTCGTGACTGCCTTTTTTCATCCAGTGGGGGCAATCGTGTCACAACAGTGTACAAACACTCTACTTCATCTGCAAGCATCCGCCTACAAACGAAACGTCGAATAGAATCACCGCCACTCTGTGGTGGAAAGCGGTGTACATGAGGGCTCACGTGTAGTTCACCTTCACTTCACCAGAACGCACCTTCCACCTCCGGACTTACCGCTTCAGGTACTGAGCCTCAACCATAAAGCTAGTCCCACCAACCCATATAAACACAAGTCGGATTGAGAACAACTCCACCAGCGCGTTACGACCGTCTGTGCGTAGCTGCAGTACCTAGTTAAGCCAACATGGAGACCTCGGCAGATTGCGAAGCTGATCGCTCTGCACCTCAACCGCCGAGACAGCAAACTTCAGAGCATCAGATTCCAAACAGCGATGTGCGAGGGCAATCTCACACCCCGTATCAATCACCAGCTATCAGACAACTTGTCAGCAGATTCCTAGCCAATGTCAAAGTAAGTCGTTGCTATAAGCAGACATCCATTAACCTCGCCACCTCTCCGACTGTAAACTTGGCTAATCTTTGCAGTCCCGCTTTGGAGAAGACTCGCCTGAAGTCATAACAATTTGGAATGTTCTTGGTGCATTTCGAGCTGGGAAGGAATCCAAGAAAGCCACCCTCATCACCATCAACCAGACACTGGGCCACCACAACGACCTCAAGCAAGATCTCATGAAGGTACTGTACCACCCCGAAGCGAAATGGCAGACAGGCGATTTTGAGTTTGAGCCCGATCAACCCATGCCCTCACCCACCCCTAACTTCTTACAACCGGTTCATCAACCCCAGATCTGCCTACCCCCAATGACGTGGTTCGAGAACAGACCGGCCTACCCGTCGATCAGTTCTGGTCATGACCGGAATTGGTCTCCCATCTCACCCAGACTAGAGGTCAACCGCACAAAATGTCCACCGGTCCCTTGCTTTGACATTCCTGCTCGTCCCCACCAAAGCCTTACGCCCCCAGCAGGGTTTATGGAGAGAGCATCATCCGAGACAACTATGATTCCTGCTCTCAGTGTTCCAGTGGCAGTCGGTGTTGCTCAGGCCGTCAACTATATGCCACCGCCTTCGAACAAGCGTCGCCGCGAAGCCTTTGAAGAGCAAGCTGTGCAAGAGGTAATAGACCGAGCGAGCTCTGACACGGCTGACCAGGTCTGCTTGTCAACTGCAGATACGGATCAACCGGTCGCTAAGCGCCAGTCCGAGGGCACTTCCAAAGCAAAGCATGCACAAGCTGCGAGCGGATCGAAACCATTCATTCATGGCCTATGCGGCAGAGGTTTTGGCACTAGATCAAAGGTAAAAAAACATCATTGGGGAAATGTGCTCAATGATTTGGAGACAACTACAGGTTGTTGGGCGAAGCACGGAAAGCCAAATGTGAGCTGGGACGAGCATCCGAGCTGTACGGAGGGGGTGAAAGTGTCTGGTCATGCTAGGATAACCCCGGCAGCGATGGGAAAAGACGAGCCTCGAGCAACGCCTCACACGACGGCTCCCATGACGCCCGTACCTGAGGAAGAGCCTGAAACCGTTGCGCGTTCTGCTAATCTGCACGAAGATCATCAAGAGGCCTCTCAAGACCGTGGACTGTATCACTCCCATCGGCTACCTAACCGATCCAGTTTCGATACTCTGTTGAGTGCGGTGAACGCCGCTTCTGAAATGGACGCACGGAACCAGCAGGGACGCATCGACTCTGTCGTTAACCATATTGGTGGGCAGGCTGCCGCCGTGGAAGATACGAGGGAGTACGTAGTGGACTGGCGGAACACAGTGTGGGGCCACGACGAAGAAGCGGCGGCTAGTGGATACCCGCACCCATATACCACGCTCCAACCGAGTATGATGTATCCGTTGAGGGGATACCATGTGCCTGTAGAGGTTGCTCTGCCTTTTTATGGAAAGCCTCAGTCGCATACTCCGCAGATGTACCCATGTCCTGCAGGCAACTGGATCGACGATCAGTTAAGCATGATGGAGGGTGCATACAGCAGCCCCGCGCCGCTGGAGCCCCAGCGCCCTGACCCGTACGCAGGGAGCCGACCAATGTAGGGCGCTTGACCGTCACCGGGGACCTGGACGTGTACTATGTGGAAGGGCCGACATGTATGAAGCGATTTGTTTCCGGGTAGTCGGTCCCGCGGATGGGACTAGTGCACGACTACAGATAGATGTACATCAGGGAGGCTATTGTTCATGTACTGTCACGGCCTGTGGTAGGCGGCGTGACTAAGTCCACTTTTGAAAATGATTACTACTAGTTACTACTACTATTACTACTACTACTATAGGGAGGATCCGAGGCTGAACTTGTATATTTAGCGAGTGTTACAACAATACCAAATGAAATAATGTCAGTCTGGCTCGGATGGTACAAGATGAAGATGTGTATGCTTTGGTGCAAGAGGTACTGGGCGGCGGTGGTGGTGGTGGTGGTGGTGTTGCGGCATTATTCCTGCTTGTAGTATGCCATCCCGCCGTTGGGGACTAACTGTGTGGCGTGGTCAAGCTTCTGGGTCGCCGGGTAGTAAGCTCAACGACATGGGGCGCGGCAAGGCCTGGGGCCCCAACAATTCCCCACAAGATTAACCCAGCTCTCCCCATGTTCCGCTTCCTGTCAAGATGCACGTGTCTAAGTTTTTCCGCGACTGTCCACCAATGGTGACTTTTGCCGGTGCCTTTTGTGCTGCTGATCCTTGTCGTGAGAGATTATACAGAAGCCCTTCTTGGAGCTATGACGCCCGCGGCTTGCAGCACAGCAACAGACCTACACACGACGCGCCCTTGGGGGTACCGCGCAAACGAGCTGCAATTGAGGACAGACAACGTCGTTGAGAGTTGATTTCCCAGCTCAATGAGACTGCGAAGCATCGTATCAGGAAATTGCAACGCTGTGCAACCTGATCTCGTCATAGGTGGTCGGGTTCCTGGAGGCCTGCCACGGACATTTTTCCTGCGGGGAAACGCACATTCGCTAATAGCACTACCAGTAAGTATCCTTGAGCAGTGGCCCGCCCTAACCCAGTACAATCCCTTTGGTGCTTTTGCCTAGAGGCTGGGGAAGTGAGTGAGCGGGAGAGCATCCTAATTTCAAGCTCGTGACCGGTGAAATCGCGCCAGTAGTCGACCCCGTTTACTACTATATAAACATGTACATGCCTCCGTCTTGGAGATCTTCCCCGTCCCCACACCACATCACATCAACTCCACTTCTCAACTCGCTCGAGTTTGACTAGTCACGATGCGGTTCTTGTCGACTCTTCCCCTCTTTGCTGCAACTGCCCTTGCGCAGTACAGCACGGCGCCGTCGGCCAACTCGTCTTGGACTTCGGGCCCTGACAAGGATGGCAAGTACGAGATCTCGTCCGAGGGCATTCGCGCTCTCTTCATTCCCTATGGCGCCTCCATTACCAACTTGTTCATCCCGGGCAAGAACGGTGAAGAGCTTGACATTGTCCTTGGCTTCGACAATGCCACCACCTACGAGGGCCCTGTCCACCCCCATCTTGGCGGTGTACCCGGCCGTTACGCCAACCGCATCAAGAACTCGACCTTCACCATTGACGGCCAGGACTACCACATTACGCCAAACGAGAACAATGGCGCAAACACCCTGCACGGTGGAAAGGATGGATGGGACTGGCGCAACTTTACTGTTGTTGCCCATACCAAGGACTCCATTACTTTTTCCATTGTCGATCCCGATGGCAAGGAGGGTTTCCCTGGTGAGGTCATCAGCTACGTTACCTACACCGTGACCCCACACACTTGGCGCTTTAAGATTGTCGCCCTTGCTACCACCAAGAAGACCCCCATTATGCTGACCTCTCACGTAAGTAAATGGAATAATCACTTTTCTTTCGAATGACCACTAATAAAGAAAAAATAGACCTACTGGAACTTGGACGGTTTCGCCAACCCCGAGGATTCGACCATTTTCAACCACACTTTCCACATCCCTTACTCTGGCCAGCGCGTTGGTGTTGACAACATCCTCATTCCCGATGGCACCATTCTGCCCAACGAGAAGTACTCTGTCAACGACTTCTGGTCTGCTCCCAAGCAGATTGGCGCCAACCAGACCGCACCCGAGCTTCTCGGTAACTGTGGTTTCAACTGCACCGGTTACGACAACTGCTACCTCGTCAACCGCAGCCCAGCTGAGGCTCTCGACTGGCGTAACTCTGGCCCCGTTGCTTCGTTGGCTAGCGAGTGGTCCGGCATCAAGCTCGACATCTACTCCGACCAACCTGCTTTCCAGATGTACAGCTGCCCTGGTCAAGATGGTAAGTCCCTTATCCTTCTCCGTCAAGTTTCTTTGCATACTAATTAAGCATTTCTCAGGTACCCTTCCCATCAAGTCTACCCAAGGCGCCGAGGGCGGCAGCCGTTTCGTCCCCAAGTACGGCTGCGTCGTCATGGAAGTCCAGGACTGGATCGATGCCATCAACCAGCCCGAGTGGCAGCGCGAGAAGTACCAAATCTTTGGTCCCGATAGCGCTCCTTACACTCTTGAGGCTGCCTACGTCTTCTCTACTACCAAGTAAAAGTTGTAACCCGCTTTTTCTTTTGGAGCTAGCGAATGATTTACCATGAATGTTAATGTAATGAGACATGTGCAGCATGTCCTAATTCTAATACAAAGTCTAATCGGGCTTTTGCATTGAGTATCTTGTTTACTCCTAGTCCTATGGTTGTGAATGATGTGACATGTACCCTATGCGTTTGCCTCACATCCTACGAGCGTAAAACAGCACCAAAACTTACTTCCACTTCTATGCCCACGTCTGCAATGACTAATCCTGCTCGCATAGACGCTGAAAGCTTCAATGTACTAACCAACCATTCTCATCTCGACTTCATCCCCTTACTTCCATTACTGTCCCAACCATGCAAGCCTCCACCCCACCACAGCTTCCCTACCAATTGGCTTTAGCAAAGGATAATGTAGAGTCGAAGAAATAAGGTCGGCGAGATTGCATCGCATGCGATGTTTGCGTGCTGTAGTTCGGGTGTTGTACGTGTTTTGAATTGGTGGGGTGGACTGTCATGCCTGATGATGGGAATGTTGGTATAGCAATGATTTTGCGTGGGGGGGAAAGATGGGTTTGCTTCGTTATTGAGTTTGTTGGGTTTGGGTAGTGGTGGGAGGGAGAAGTGTGGGCGTTGATGAAGGTTTGAGAGGTGGGAGATTATGCTGCTGGTAGCGGTGATGTAGAGTTTATTTGGGTAATTTGAGGGGAGTGGTTTGCGTGGAGGGAGTTTAATTGGCGTGAAAGAGTTGGAGGCAAAGAGCGCGACTTTTGTGTATGTGGGTATGATGGCTTGTTGACTACCCAGTCTTGACATTACGGTACTTGCTTTCTTTCGTATCTTGCACCACTGCCATTTGGTCAGTTTTTCGCCTTATGAAATTTCTAGCTGTCAATCAGGGGCCAGACTTACATCCACTCTTGATCCAATGGTTCATGTACTTTCGCAATCGATACAAAAGCGCTGCTTCGTCCACCACTGGCATTCCCTTCTCAGCCAGTTTACGGTTGGCTTCTTCTACGACATCTTGACGCACGTCTTGGGGGATTTGCGTCCAGTAGCACAGGTTTTTGGTGGGTATCTTATCGATATGCGCGAGCACCGCCTCACGCAGGAGTTGCCGCGGGAATTTTGTCTCGGTGGTCGCCTCCCAGCTGTGGCAGTGTTCTATATCTAGACAAGAGTGAGAACAAGCATTGGGGGGCTATGTTGCAGGGCTGAGGCTAAGCTTACCTCGCTTCTTTACTCGGAGTTCGGGGAGGCATTTGGATATCCGCCATTCGATTGCTTCATCGTCGAGTGGTGGAAGTCCTTCTTCGTGAAGTGCAGATCTTATTCTGCCCATCATTTCTTCTTTTTCGGGCGGACTGATGTCGCTCAGTTTGGCGCCTGCATGGTCTTGGCAGACTGCTAGGGAGACACGCTGGAGGCTGGTTAGTCTTGAACCTCGACGGCACATGATGCATGGAACCATGACAAGGCGTCCCAGGCCAGAGGGTATGCATACCAGGAACATGGGCCATTGCTTGTCCGAAAGACCCAACAGTTTTTTGACCTGATCCCGCTGCATCCGCCGTGGAATGGGAGTCGCGGTGCGGGCCTTCGCCGCCCACAGTACTGCTGTAATCCTCATGCTGGCCTAGGGAGACACGTGCGGGGATATCGAGGGTGAGCAGCTCGCAACATGGCGCGCTATGCAGTCAATTGAGCCGCAGAGGCTGTTGCTCGAATCGAGGCCGGATAACAATTCGTAGGCGCTGCTCGTTTCATTTGATCAGACTTCACATCCTGGCTGGACCTATTTCTAGGCCACACGCTAATACCCGGGCGGCAAAAACGCCAGGCAAACCACACTAATCCCCACCCTTAATACTTCGCAGCCCGTGGCAGCCTGCACAACTACAGCATGTGCACCTTTTTTGAGGCCAATCACTACTAGTAATTGCAAGCTTTGCCGCGCTGCCAAGTAAACGCTGCAATTCTCCCGCTAATCTTCAGCAAACTGGTACTCATGTACGTGGCGTAGTGCAAAATGCGGGTCTCGACTTGCGCGACGTTACGGAATGGGGCCAAAACAGCATGCAAGGCTGGACGCCTTAGACATGTATACCTTGTGCGATTCTTGTCTTGCAAGGTACTTGTAGTGGATGATTTCCTCCTTTCCCACCATCTTTTAGGGCTTCACCTTGTCGACATTGCCTAGTTACACTGGCAAAAAATGGCTTACGAACCAGTTGGCCATACCGACGGCTCGCGAATATCAATGAGCGATGAACTCGAGACGAGAATGCAGTATGACGCCGGCTCGTACGGTAGCGACCCTTCAGCGACGGGTTCAGCGCACCATGGAGTAGGAGATCGAGCCAAAGATGTCAAAGGCGCAACTTGGTCCAGTGAATCAATATCAGAGCGGTGGCCTTTGGAGTCGCAGAAACTGGCACCGATGACGGCATGGCGTGGATTCATCATGGTTTTTGACCTGATTCTGGCGTCCACGCCAATCATGTTTATTTGTAAGTTCAACGTTGTCTGGTTTCCACGCTTGCATGTTGATTTGGCACAGCTCTCGCCCTCATAGCTGCCAGGCTAGACGGAGCAGAAATTTCGGACTATGGATCCGGCTTGAAAGAAACGCTACTCATATCGCCAACAATATTTCCTCTTCTCTTTGCAGCCTTGATGGGAAGGTTCTTTCGCCATCTTGGTCTCTGGCTAGCGCAGCGAGGGACAACGCTCGGTCGCCTTGAGCAGCTAGTCGGCTGTCAATCTGTCTTCTCTGCCCTTGAGCGACAGATCTCTCTCCGTTCCTGGTCCATTATCGGAATAGCATCAATTCTAATATGGCTTCTCTCACCAGTCGGAGGTCAATCAGCACTGCGTCTGCTCGACCAAAAAAGCGGCGAAATCCATTCTACTCGTCAAATTCGCTATTTGAGCCCGATGTCTGTAATGAACAGCATAATGACTGGTACTAGTGCCGTCAACAATGGTCGGAGTGGCTTCACCGCCATTACCCTTGCGGCTCTACTCAGTAGTTCCAAGTTTAAGGACACCCCCGCGGACTTGTGGTAGGTAGTTTTGGTAACTAAATATGTTACATACCACTCTATATCCGAATAGGCTAACACGAAATTCTCTAGGGGAAACGTTAAACTTCCTCTATACCGGCATATTGAGAACAGCACCTCTGATGAATGGAAGACCATCTGGAACCCGACCGGCAACAACATCACATACGCTTCTCTTATAGGCATTCCGGTTGTCGGCCTACCTACAGATGGAGTCAGCACTTTTAATATCAAAGCCCGTCAATGGGATATAACCTGTTCGAGCAACGAAGGCACCAACGACAATCAGACAGATTTCCAGAACATGTTCACATGGCAACTGTCATATACCGATCCTAAGACGCCAGTGTGCCAAAATCAAACACAATGTAACCGCTCAAGGTGCAGCGGTTATCCTTGTCCAATCCGTAGCCTATCGCTCGCCAGCAACGAAACCTATTTCTTCTCTGTGGCCGCGTGCAATATGACATATGAAAATTTCGAGGCACAAGTACAATGTACCGGGCGGGCATGTGCTGTACAGAAGATGAGGAAAATTCCATTATTGGACGATGATTACCCAATAGGATACGACACGGCCATGCGCAATCAATTCGCCTTTATCTCACTCACACAGATGACTTCACTGGATAACTATAACGTGGCAAGCAGAGTAGCTCGAGGCTCCACCAACATGGAGAGATGGATGAGAGACCCTTCACGATTCATTGGCGAGCTGTACACCAATGTGAACCTGTATGAGCTGTCGCCACAGCTCTTTGGAGATCGACTGACAATCGGGTACAACACTTATTGGCAGTCGACGTACGGAACTCCCTCGCTGGCTGGCAATTTACCCGATTCCGTAGCAGAGACTGGAATATTCCGAGGCCAATCATTCGACTCTCTCGATACCCCTTCCTCCCCTGACGTAGAATTTGTGGTGTCGGAAGCATCCACAGTCACAAAAACAAAGCCAATGTACAAGACGAACTGGAAGTGGTTTACAGCGCTCATGGTGTGCTCGTGTATGCTATTGGTGGCGGCGTATACTGGCCTTGTCCTCAAGTACATCACTATCGCCCCAGACATCATTGGCTACGCCTCTTCTCTAACAATTCTGAATCCTTACGTTCCGACACCAACGGGAGGAACTACACTCCACGGCCTGCAACGCGCAGCCTTGCTACGCGACTTGCCAGTGCGTATAGGCGACGTTAGTCCCAACGAGCCCGTCGGCGTCATCGCACTTGCCAAAGCCGACACGGAGCAAGTAGCAAGACTAGACAGGCAACGGTCATACATATGAATTCAGAAAAAGAGAAAAGTCTCTTTGAGACCAGCGCCGCTGCAAACTCATGCCGCCCTGTAAGCGCTAAGGCAACAACGGAGCAAGAAACCTGACGGCCACCAAGTATGATGTGCAAACCACAACCGATGTACAGGAAAACACCACCCTTCTCGAACAACACCTGTTGTATCATGTTTGAACCCCACGGCATACAAACTCGCTTGTACAGAGTACATACGTAATCAATGGGCGGCTACGATTGTTATGCCTCACAAAATGAACCGAAACACGGGTCGGCGGGTTACACTACTACACATGACAAGTCAGGACACCCCCGTCCTCCCTTAATGTCCGAGTAACCCCCATTTTTTGAAACCGAACAGCCCTATACACACACACATACACACACAAAAAACGTCTACAGCGGGGCTTACTACAACCTTTTTCTTACTACTGGTACAGGTGTTGTGGACGGCATAGTTCGGTTGAAAAAAGCGTAATGAGGCGTTTGGTGTGTCGACTCCACTACATGTTGGGTTTCAGCGTGCCTGAGGCGTGCGCACTACACCCCCTTTGTGCTAAACGCCCGTGCCTTACCTCTTTTCATCGCTTCTGTGACATGTTGGCTGGTAAAGCCGAAATGGTGCCTACCTTTACACATTTCTGTTTGCAGAAGGTGAGGGAGGTTGGCGGCTGCGGTTGTCAGCGGGATGGGGGGAGATGATGACGAGTACGTACATATAAGTATGTAGAGAATCTCATGTCTGGACCTTTTTTGAAATATCATCATCAAGAGTGTGCGGGTCTTCACTTGTTTATTTCGTACTTCTTCCTTCCTTCCTTATTTCGACTTCGTTGTTGTAGCGCTAGTCGCACATTTTTTGTTTCGACGACTGAATACTACGTTTACTGTCAATTACAAATACGCCTTTTTTTTTTTAAAAAAAAAAAAACCAGACAACTACCTTACGGCCTTTTAAAGGAACTCGACAAAAAAAAGACTCTGAAAATGAAGTTCAACAACGCTATCGTCGCCTTTAACGTCGCCGCGCTGACCAACGCGCTGGCCATCTCCCCACGTCAGAACAACATACAAGCCTTCACGGGCGCTATCGGCGGCGCAGCGGCTACTCCCGTTCTCAACTCCGGCAATGCCAACCGCCCATTTAGCGTCGGAGGCGATACATTTGTGAATGCCGCAGCTGCACTACAGCGATCTTGCGACCAGCAGTTCAATGCTTGTGCCAACTTGGCGAACGGCGGTGACGCAACTGTTTCCGTAGCACAGTGCACGACGCAGAAGAGTAAGTTGGGAGTGTAGAGCGGAATTGAGGTGATGATGTATATACTGATGGCTTTGTAGATCAATGTTCCACACAGGCTACTGCGGGCGCGGCTCAGGCACAAGGTGCGGCTCAAGCTGGAGCTCAGAACAACAATGCCCAGAACAACAATGCTCAGAACAACAACGCTCAGAACAACAACGCTCAGAACAACAACGCCCAGAACAACAATGCCGATAACGCTGCTACTGGCAATGCTGCTACTGGTAACGCTGCTACTGGCAATGCTGCTACTGGTAACGCTGCTACTGGCAATGCTGCTACTGGTAACGCTGCTACTGGCAATGCTGCTACTGGCAATGCTGCTACTGGCAATGCTGCTACTGGCAATGCTGCTACTGGCAATGCTGCTACTGGCAATGCTGCTACTGGTAACGCTGCTACCGGTCAGGGTCAGGGCCAAGGTCAGGGTCAAGGTCGGGGTCAAGGTCAAGGTCAAGGCCGGGGTCAAGGCCAAGCCCAAGCTGGAGCTGGAGCTGGAGCAGCAGCTGGAGCAGCGAAGGGTGCTCAGAACAACAACGCTGCCCAGAACAACAACACTGCCCAAAACAACGCGGCTTGCAATGGAGCTCAAGCTGGGGCTCAAGCCGGAGCCGGAGCAGGTGCTGCGAACGGTGGTCAAGGCCAGCGTCAGGGCCAGCAAGCTCAGGGCCAGCAGGCTCAGGACCGGAAGACCCGCAGGACTCAGAAGGCTTAGAAGAGTAATCGGTCTGAGAAGATGGACAAATTCGACACCTCTCGTGAGCAAGAACTCTGCTTTGAAAGCAACTGTACAACAAGATGCAGTGCTGGTTACGCTGTCATCCGATGATGGAGACGGGGAAAAGGCCCGGTGCCTCAATAGACAAAATATCACACCACATGCAATCTGCAGACTGCATGCGAAGCAATTTACGATGTTCCGATCACGATCAGTAATCTTGACACCTCATCTCTCTCTCTACCGTGATGCTGTATTTGCGTGAATCTCCTTCTCTCGCTCCGCTGTATCCGCTGCTGTGCCTTGTTTCTTCGGTATGTTCTTCAAACACGGCGCGTAGAATAGATGGCCGGTCCAAGCACCTCTAACTGTTCCGACAAAGACGACGCACCAGAGGATGATTACAGCAATTGAGAAGATCGTCCCTAGGACCCGGAAGAACATACTCGGAATGATGTGGCCAAGCTCGATAGTGCTGAGTGCGAAGACTCCCAGAGGAAAGGTGAAACCCCACCATCCCATGGAGAATGGGATCGGACGAGATTTGTATATAGATGCCAGGGCAAAGCACAACCACGTTAGTCCAAAAGACCACATGATGAGTGCTATGAAGATGCCAATGACGAAGAAGACGTCTCCTGCAATCGGTATATCGGAGAAGGATCCAGTCTGCGGGAAGATACGACGACATGCGGATCCAAGGCGTACAACAGCATAACCACCTAGCCCCAACGGACCAAGCGGCAAGAAAGACGACACGATGATCTCGCGAGGCGGCAGTTTATGCAACGCCAAACGAGTATAATACATGACGATAACCGTCATCGACAGTGGCACAGACATACCCCACATAATATACGAAGCCAGTATCGTCCCAAGCGCATGCTCGGGGTTAATCAAGTGCTCTGCGACTCTCGCGCCCGCCCCAGACGCAACCACCGACGCGGAGATCGGCAGCAACTGCGCAGCGGTAATCTTATCCAGGGCCTGCCTCCTCGACGCGGAAATCAGGAGCACCGTCAGCGAAATCGTAACCGCGACCGCGACCGCCGCATCCAGCATCCAGCACACCCACGCAAACGTGACGGCCCAGGACCCCCAATACGGGATACACAGCGAGCACCACGCGGAAATCAGCGTGGAAAAGCCCATAGGGACGGTGCCGAGGAAGAGCGAGTTGGCGCTGTCGGCGATCATGACAGGCCAGATCTCTGGGTAGGCGGTGTATCGGAAGATGGAGATGAGCAGGGCGCAGGAGAAGAGGAGGGCGTTGAGGCCGAAGAAGAAGACGGAGAGCCAGTAGAGCCAGGGTGCTTGGAAGGGGATGGAGACGAAGAGGAGGGAGACTACGCCTGTGCCGGTTGTGACGGAGAACCAGGAGGGTGAGAAGTTACGCACGATACGACGCCAGCCGACCTAGTTGTTGCGAAAGAAAAAAGATATGTTAGTTGAAGAGATGGTGGAAAAGATGGCGGGTGTATTTTACATCGTATTTCGATGGATATTCGTCTTCTTCTTCTGGTATACCATCATTGTTGGAGCCCGTTGGCGCATTCGTTGCTCGAGAATTCCCCGATTTGGAGCGCTGCACTGGTATGCCCTGGGACGTCGGCGGCCATAAGGCTGGATTATTCGTTGCTACGCGATCCAACTCGTATTCATCCATTCTTTATTTATCCCTCCTAGAAAAAGCCCTCCTCCTCTTTCAAATCTTCTCAGTCGTGCAAAAAAAAAAAAACTTCGCGCTTCCCAGTTCATGATTTTTTAAACTTTTGAAGCGGGCGGGGGAGATATTTCTTTTAATGTATGACGAAAGTTCTGGTTAGGGAGGGGGAGATCGGGGCACGTGCGGAGCCGTTTCCACCCGGGCAGCGAGCGAGAGAGACAAGAATCTCACAAATGATGGTCGATTCGAGATCCAATCACGTGGCGAGCACGGACCGATTGGTTTCACGAGATTGGACTTACTTCTCGGAATTCCCATCAGTACAAGGCGACATTTTTCCCCTTCTCCGATCTTTCCCTTCCCCTCCCCCCCCTAACGTTGTCCTTTACTTGCGCCCGTTTGCACTAGAGCCGTTATCTCATCACGAAACGATTGGGGGAGTGAGGAAAGAAAAGGGGAAAAAGGTGTCCCGGCCTGGCTTTCGTCCCTTTCTTGCCACCGTAGCCCTGTTTGTTCCTTCCTTCTTACTTTACTATCTTGGGAACCGCATGTTTTTTGGGGGCGGTTCGGTTTGGTTTGTTGCTTCTTACTACATCAACCTTCGTTTGGGCTGTTTGCTGTTCCGTTCCCTCTCTTTTTTGGGCCTTTTGTTTGGCTTTGCCTACCCGCCGGTAAATAAGGTCCCAGCAAAGGTCGTTGTCCCTTTGCTTGCGCCGGCCTTACTTTTTTTGCCCAACTATCTGTGGAACCCCCGCGCTCGCGTGCCCCCAGGACCCTGAAGGGTTGATTGTTCAAATCGGGGGGTGGGAAGCGGCCTAGTCGGAGAGAGCAGATTATCAGTCCATCTGATTGTTCTTTTTCCCCTACGCGCAACGCGCGCGCACGCGCGGAAAAAAAGAGACAGCAATGCCCGGGTTTTTGGATCTGCCGCTGGAGCTTCGCAACCATGTTTACGAGATGCTGCTTGGGGAAGAGCTAGAGCCTTGTTTCCGCGGGGTAATGGTCGTGTCTGAACACTACGTGCGCAACGACTTGCCGCTTCGATGTTACCGGGGGCTCTTGCGCGTGTGCCGGCAAACGTATCGCGAGTTCAAGCAAGCAATACAGCACCAGGTTGCGTCGAAGCGGCTGAGATACGAATTGGATATTACGTTTTCACATGGCCGCCCTTACTTTTCTCTGACGTGGATACACTTCGCCGCCCTCTCGCCCACGATTAACCAGTTGTGCATTAATGTCGACTTGCGCACGCGCGAGCCGCTGCGAGACGGGCCCCGAGAGTCGTTTGTGCCCCACGAACATGAGCTCGCCCATTTGCTCGAACACTCGCCCACGTGTTTTGCAAAACAACTCTTCGACTACATTGCCATTTTCCTAAAGACGCTTGCGAATCTGCTCTTCCAGGGAGACCCCCACTTCAGCGTCCTCTACACTGAATCTATGACGCTGAACCTGCGCACCCCGACCAAGGTCGTCGCCCTCGGAGGCAGCGGTCACAATCCCATTGCGCTGTCGCGCCGCCTCCGTGTCGATCAGACCGAGGCCCGCAAACTCCACGATACCATGCGCGACACGCTGCGTGCGACATCGAAGCATTTCCAGGCTTTCAACGCAAACGAGTGTGACCGTCTTTTCCCGCTTATACAGATTGGTTGTTTGCGTTTTGCTACTGAAGGTGAAGTCTGGGGCGAAGGCCACAATCTAGTCCTCGCCCATGACGATTTCCAATGGTTGAGGTACTAGGTGTCCTTTTTTCTTTGCGTTGTGTGTTGGATGATATGAATTACGATTTGGATGATTGACAGCACATATATCTATAGACGTGAGGAGTTTTCTTTGTACGTGAAAATGTAGGGGGCGTTATTTCTCGAACGGCGTAGAGGAATTTTATACAGATTGCGTTTTCTTCTTCTTCTTCTTCTTCTTCTTCTTCTTCTTCTTCTTCTTCTTCTTCTTTCCTATGTACTTGAGCGTTTTTGCTGCTATTGGGTGGTAAATCCCGGTTCTACAGTCCACAGAGTCGTCTTTTTTTTACATCTCAAGCTCGCAGCTTGGAATACAAAGGCAATGTCTTGACTGCAAAATTTTCCATTCTCGAAATTAAAAGCAAATAGATAATTTGGTGACTTTATCTCTGTGTCCCCCTTTTGAGCGAATTTACACAAACTTCCTCTAGATAATGTAAGTAAGAGTTCCTCATGAACTAAGAAATAGCACCCCAACGCCAGAAAATGCTACGCATTACCCACATTCCAAATCCTCAATCGCTAAACCCCTCAAACTCATCTCCCTCATCCTGCGCTTCCTTCTCTGCCACCCTCTTCCTCACCTGGGCAATCATACCCTTCAGCCTCTCATCCTCCTTGCGCTCCTCCTCCGTCATAGCAGCCACACGCTCATGCTCGCGCTTCGCCGTCTTCTTCTCCCTCCTCAACTCCTTCAGTACCTTCAGATCCTTCTGGTGCGTCCACGCCGCCGCCTTCTTATCTTCTGGCACATATTTCTTCTTCTTGCACTCAGCCTTGGTTGCTTCGTATTCGGCCTGCTCGGTCTGGCGTTGCTGTTCACGGGCTTTGTCTTTGTATGCGTAGGTGGCGAAATCAATGTCGACGCCGAGACTGCGGTCGCCGTCCCATTTTTTGAGCTCGGGCATGCTGGGGAGCTTGAGGAGGCCCCATGCGTGGCCTTGTTCTGTCCAGTCGAGGTCGGGGATGCGGAATATAGAGCTGGCCGTGTGTTTGCTGTATGCGCGGACCCAGGAGACGAAGCCGCGTTGGGCCTTGTCGAATAATGCTCGGTCGGATTTGACTACTTTTCTTATCTTGTTGCTGGTTGCTTGTGCTTCTTCTTCTGATATTTCGATTTTCGGGGTGGTCAGAGGTGATATTGGTGTTTGTCGGACTCGGAGGAACTCAACATAGTCCTCTTCGCGGCCTGGATTAAGAAAGGTTACAGCCAGTCCTTTGCGGCCAGCTCGACCGGCACGACCACACCGATGGATAAAGGTCTTGGGGTCACTTGGTGCGTCGAGTTGCAGGACTAGATCAACTGAAGGTATGTCGAGACCTCGAGCTGCAACATCGGTAGTTAAGAGAATGCTTGGTGTCATGCTATCAACAAATCTGTTGAAGTTTCTACGGCGAACCTTGTCAGGGTGCTTGCCATGCATGGGAACAATGGTATACCCCTTGAGGACTTCTGGTAAGACGTGCTGGAAATAATCGACGGAATAACATGTCGCCAAGTACATTATCGACTTTTGAGGCTGTGGCTGCAAGGACGCCAGTAGTTTCTTGATGGCTGGAAGTTTGTGAGACGCGGGCATGACAAGGTATGACATTTGCAAACTCGCAGGTGTCCTCTTGTCTTCTATCGCGCCAGCCTCGCCTGTCGCACTATTGGCAGCTCGGGCCTTGACCTTGACGGCAATACGGACTGGATTTCGGAGGCCGACGCGAATGAGCTGGTCGACTGCCTCGCTGACACTTGCACTGAAGAGACCAGTTCGACGCTGCTTGGGCAGACGAGAGAGAATCTTCTGCAGGTCATCTTTGAAGCCAAGATCCAGAAGTCGATCGGCTTCATCAAGTACAAGGGCATCGAAAGACGACTGTGAGCAGTGAACGTGCGGTGAGGAGAGGAGTTCGAGAAGGCGACCAGGGGTACCGATAAGAACGTTGGTCGATGATTTCAAGAATCTGCTGAGATCTTGTGCTGGCGTAACTGAGCCACCCAGGAGCAGCTGGGGAACAACCCTCAGGGTTCCTGGCGGAAAAGTTGGCTTTGGTGGAGCGTCGGCATCTTCCATGTCGGTATCTTCATCTTCCGGGTCCAACAAGGCTGCCGAGGGGGCATGAAATCTAAGAAGGGAAGCTAGAACTGTGTAAATTTGTGTTGCGAGTTCTCTGGTTGGCGATATGATTATGGCGCCCACGTGATGCTTCTTTATGGGCGCATCCAGTCGCAGCAACCGCTCGACAATAGGTATAAGAAAACTAGAGGTGTGTTAGCATATGTGTATCATGAAGTTGCATGAGCATTACGCTAGGGTTTTTCCACTTCCGGTGACGGCCTCGACTACGACATCCGAGTTCTTCATGAACATGGGAATGGCCGCGTGTTGCACCGGTGTAGTTTTCACAAAGCCCATGGAATCGACCGCCTCAAGAATCCATTCCGATAGAGCTGGGGTCAGGGCCCCAAAAGAGCGATCCATCTTCGCCTGAGGCGCCATGGCGGAGTTTAGGTTTGCAAAAAGGGCTTTTGGTGTGGTTGGCAGAGTCGCCATGATGATTCAAAAAAAGTTATGATTCGCGCACGGACCATGCAAGGCTGGCTGGCGGCAATCATAATAAGGTTGAGCCCGGCCAGGCGTGATCAGGGAACATCACTCAATCAGTCGCTACATAGCAAGGCTGGAGAAAGTTAAACTTGAATTGCTATAATTAGTCGTCGCATCAATCAATCTATGCTTGTTGGGGAAAAAACATTGATATTTTCCAGACGTCAACATGACACTGTTAAAAGAGAGAACCGTGCGCAAGAGATGTACCACAACACCATGTAAGATTTTGGAGATAGTTGCATAGGATGTAATATAAGAGATCCCGTATGTTCTGTCGCATGTAGTTGAAGACAAGCATCTTTTATTCTACGAGATTCCGGGCTTGTTCATGTGTGATTGTCCGAATGCCATCGCCAAGACGGCTCCACGCCACGCTGATCTCTGGCACATGCGCGAACCAGTTTCTACGCTGGTAGCCCTGCAGACCAAATTTCCCAATTTCATGCCGCAAGGTTGCTGCTTCGCTGTCGCTGCTGCCGTTGGTCCCTCGCATCCCCTGCTCACCCGCCCCAAGCACGTAATTAAGACGACCGTTGTTGTCGCCGACGAAAATTGTGGCCTCTCCCGTCGCCTTGGGCCATGGGGGCTGCCCGGACGAATCCACGGCGGGCTGTGAGTGTGATGTGATAGCCAAATCTGACATCAATGGCGAGACCGGCGTACTAAAGGCCACCCTCCCGCGTGACAGCTGTGACACGCATACTCAGCCTCGTCCCCTCTGCCCGGAATCTTCAGGCCCGCGTTCCTTGCTTGTCCACCTCGCTTTGCTCTGTTCCACGGCCCGCTCCACCCTCTCCGGCGTCATCCGCACTCCTGCTTTTCCTTATTTTCCTGTCTGCTGGCGTGTCGCCATGGAATCGTCGCGCCAGTATCAAGTCCCCCACACGCCGCGCGTGATATCGCCTTCGCCCACGCCCTCGGAGGCTGGCAGTACAAGAGATGGCTACTTTGGGCCTGTAACGCGCTCAGCAACACGCAAACAACGGGTTACGTCACCACCACCAATCGATGAAGACTCGTCTGGCTCCGACCCTGACCAGAGGGCGCGAACTCGAAGCCGGAGTCCGGCGGTTGCAAAAATAGCAGGAAGGCGGCGAATGAGCGCCCTGGCGAGCCGACGACAGATGAATGGAGTCAGCAAGAAGGAACTCTCATTGCCTGGCGACACAGCAAATGGCCATTTATCGCCGGCAGCAGCCAACAAAAACTACTGGCGAGAGATGAGCCGAAGCCCAAGTCCTCTGGGCCTTATTCCTATCCATCAGAAATGGCGATCATTTGTGAGTTTCACATGCCATTTTTTTCAGACCCCTCCTAACATCCATAGATTCATCGGCATGAGATACCCCGCAAGATTCTTCACGTTTCCATCGGCTTCCTAACTATCTTCCTGTACTGTACCGGCACGCAAACGTCGCAAATCCACAATGTGCTCCTTACATTGCTGGTTCCTATTGCCCTCACTGACGTCATCCGCCACCGCTACTGGCAAGTCAACCGCCTCTACATCCGCTTCCTGGGCGCGTTTATGCGCGAATCCGAAGTAGACGGGTACAACGGTGTCATCTCATACCTTCTCGGCGCATGGATCGTAATGCGCTTCTGTCCAAAGGACATTGCAGTGATGAGCATCTTGCTCCTGAGCTGGTGCGACACTGCAGCTTCGACTTTTGGTAGACTGTGGGGCCACCTGACACCGAGGGTGAGGAAGGGAAAGAGTCTGGCGGGATCTATCGCAGCATGTGTAACTGGTGTCATTACAGCCGCGGCGTGGTGGGGTTGGCTCGGTCCCACGTTCTCAGAGTACAACCACGGCGAGCACGCGTTCGCATTTCAGGGCGCCCTCACATTGCCCCTGCAAGCACGAGAACAACTCAACCTGTCTGTAAGCCAGGCTTCGGTTACAGACCACGTGGCTTTGGGTGTCATGTCCCTGGCAGCCGGCATCATTGCCAGTGCCAGTGAAGCCATAGACGTTTTTGGGTGGGACGACAACCTCACCATCCCTGTGCTCTGCGGCGCTGGTCTCTGGGGGTTTGTCAAGATGTTTGGATGAGATCGGCTTGTACGATGCGACGACACATATTTCTTCTTCTCTGCTCTTGTAATATCACCTTGCGTCACTTTGGATGGAATCGATACCCTAGACACACAGCCCTCTGGTAATGGCATGGATGCAATGGTTTGCACGGCGTTGAGAAATGTACTCTATGTAGGAAATGGACAGAGGTAATATAAAACCAATACATGGGCATGGGCAAAGACATGTGTGATGCAGCCACTGAGCTACTTTTGTGCAATGGCGCTATGGAAGGCTTATCGAGTTTCAAGCCGAGGTCCAAGAAATGTCGTGTCGACTGAATGTCGAGTGCCCAATACAGCGCATCTTCACGCCCCCGAGAACAGACAGCGACGGTGAGGCCGTTTGACATGCAAAGCAGACGCAAAAGGGAAAGCCTGGATATCGTAAGGGAGCCTTGCCATGGGCGATTCGGCTTGGCGCATGCCGCCACATGCAACGCGGCGATTGGGGGTCAGTCGGTCATGACAGCAGCCTTTAATTCCCTATAGGCCTGCCACCGCCAGGTTGGCCGGTCCAAGAGTCTGACGGGCAGAGAAACAGATGAGTTGCCATGACGGTCGCTGACAAGCCGTATTACTGATTGCCCAGACTGATTGTCCACGCCAAATGCCCGTCTGCTCACCTGTCGGCAATCTGACTTCTGCCTCTATTGCCCCGCCATCGTAGTCGGGTACCCACCACAACGCATCTCCACACCACACCCTGCGCCCAAACGCGCCTCTGGACCCTCTCCCAAGCTCCGTCTGCTGGCGACTGCCGCTCTTGGCTTGGTTTCTGCTGCACGTCATCTGCGCCGTTTCTGACTCTCCCAACTCGACCTGTTTCGTTTGCGCCCGCTGTCCTTTGGTCCTACTCTGCTTCGCCTTTGCACCCCACACGCTCGTACACAACCACCACTCACCATGGCTTCGTCTTCGGCAGCAGCAGGCCTGTTGTCTCGCCAGCTCAAGCAAATGCAAAACGACAAAAGCATATCGGGCATCAGCTGCGGATTAGTCGACAACAACGTGTTTGAGTGGGAGGTGATGCTCATGATTGACGACGACACAAAGTTTTACGGAGGTGCGACCACTACTATGCCTTCAACACGACCACATGCTCACACGCCACACAGGAGGTTTCTTCCGTGCCCGTCTCACGTTTCCCACTGAATATCCCCTGTTGCCACCTAAGATGCGCTTCGAAACCCCCATCTTCCACCCCAATAGTGAGTTCCCCATACAACTTCCTACTTTCTTAACCAACACACACCACAGTCTACCCGAACGGCGACGTCTGTATTTCGATCTTGCACCCTCCAGAAGAAGACAAGTACGGCTACGAATCCGCCGCCGAGCGCTGGTCACCCGTCCAAACCCCCGAAACCATTCTTCTCTCCGTCATATCCATGCTCTCCAGCCCCAACGACGAGTCGCCTGCAAACGTCGAGGCCGCCAGCCTATGGCGAGACAACACACCCGAGTTTAAGAAGCGCGTAAGAAAGTGTGTGAGAGATAGCTTGGAGTTTGAATGAAGCGCAGTGGTGCAATTTGGGCTAGGCAAAACGTGATCATGACAAACAAGCATAAGCGCGGTGGATGTATCTTTGATTAGGGCGAATTTACTGGTTCATGGCGTGCTCGGCGTCATACATGAATATTCTTTTGAAAGTTTGGTGGACGCATCGTATGTCGAGAATCAACATGGTATATTTATATCAACATTTTGTGCATGTTTACTGTGCGACTCGACTGATGCAGTGTTTGAAAAAACATATCCACAAGATCTTTTGGGGACGAGTTGGCTATGAAGACTAAGTCAAACAAACATCACATCACTTTCTACCAAGCACAGTACTAATCAAAATCCCAGAAAAATATATAATATGTGTATATCCCGTAATTACCATATCCCAGACCCCGCGTTACTATCTCTCCCCATTCGTATACATACCCAGTCTCCTCATCCCAAAGTGAATCCTCCAAGTTGTCAAAAAAAATCGAAGAAGTAGAAAAAAGAAAGATATTAGTGTACAAGCCCTCGACCGCCATATCATCTTTAACCCGCGCTTTTTCAACCCGATAGAAAGAAAGAAAGTCAGCCATGTCTAGATGACGCCGAGTCCAAGCAGCAAAAGCGCCGTGCAAATCAACCCATCACCACCGAGATTTCCGAGCCCGCCAAGCGGCAAAATGCAGCATTGGGCTGAGAGACCGTTTTGGGCGCATTGGGCGTTGAAGGCGTCGGGGGTGGCGACGGCACCGGCTGTGTTCGTGTTAGCATCGTATGTTTACATTTGGGGGGTTTGAACTTACCACTAGCACAGTTGGATACACCGAGTAAACCAGTTTGGCAGCAGAGGGGAGACGAGGAACCGCAGATGCCGCCTTGGCCGTGACCATGGCCGTGACCGTGGCCGCCGTGTTGACCACCGTGTTGGCCTTGTCCTCCTTCCTGTCCGCCTTGCTCGCCGCCTTGCTGGCCTCCTTGCTGACCATATGAATCTTCTTCGCCGCCCTGCTGCCCTCCTTCTTGCTGGCCGCCACCTTGTTGGCCTCCTTGTTGGCCACCGCCGCCTTGCTGACCGTAATATAAACCGCTTTCTCCGCCTTGCTGGCCTCCGCCTTGCTGGCCGCCTTGCTGACCTCCTGCACCGCCTTCGCCGCCCTCGCCGCCGCCTTCACCTCCGTCGATGCCGCCGAGGAGACCCCCGCCGAGTTGGGGTTGAGGCAGGGCGATTGCGCTGCTGAGGGCGAGGAGGGAGGTTAGGGTGATGAGTGTGAAACGCATTTTTGATGTAGTAATCAGGTTGGTTGGTTGGTTGGAAGCGAGTGGAGTAGTCGAAGAAATTGAAGTGCTTAACGAAAGTGTTTTGTAGAATAGGAAAGATGGTTTGGTAGTAGTTGGTTGATGTGTTGATGAGGACGAGATATTTCCACTGGCAATCAAGACTGTTCTTATACAATCTTTCTTCGCGACACCTAGACCCATCCATCCTTTCCTTCTTGTCCAGCTCCGTTCACCTGAATCCTCCGATTTACCCCCCCTCCATAGTGTTCAGAGTCCCCCGCCCTAGCCTTCTCTTTATTTTTCTACCTCAGAATATGCACCATTTTTTTGCTTTCCATGTTCCAGGTATACGTGCTAAGCAAACGCCCCCACACCCATGCGAAGATCATACACAACCTTAAATCCCACAAGAATTCTCCGTGTGGCTCGGCTTAAGGGGCCGATGCTTGTGCAGGAGAGAGGGATCGACTGCATGGTTTTACTCGCTTCTTACGACGATGGATGTTCTTGTTCGCGGGGTAGATATCTGCTTTTTCTTCGGAAATGACAGGATTGCGCGGTCTTCTTCTTGCCTGATTGGGAAAGTAGGATGGAGGAGGCTGGGTTCTGCGGCTGCTAAGCTTTGATTTTTGTGGGTACGTGGAAAAAAGTAAAGACATCGGTTGCTATATGTGGAAATTGGATACGATCGAGTGGGTTGCGGTTGTGGGGGATCGACACGCAAGTACACGTGGGTGAAAGGTCAAAGAACACGGGTTGTTAGATTTATCGGTGTGTACAGGATGGGAATCTTCGGACTAAGAATAGAATTGGGATGTGCATCGCATGGGTCATTTTCAAAGGGCCTAGTGTGATTGGAGAGGCGAGAAGAGGCAACCCTTAACGGAAAATTCTACGAATCCAAGTGGCACCGAGTGGCTTTGCAAGTGTCCGAGTGGCATTGCTTGATAGGCTCGCAGTGATTGACATTGAACTAAGAAGACAAAGAGATTGACAAGTGGAGCGCAAAGTCAAGATGTTGTTTTTTTCGTCTACGTAAGTACGTTACAGAAAGTCTTAAACCCAAGCACACGCACACACCTACAACTCCCCCTCCAACGCAACCTCTCTTTCCTCCGCACAAACCCTACACCAAAAACGCACCTTCGTTGTCTTGATCCAAGCACAGACAACAGGTAGAAGAAGAATTCGTAAAAGCAGTCTAGTGCTAACACACGGGTCCTGCCAAGTGATATAACACTATGCTACTATAGTTGTGACGCCACCAGTGCTAATTATACAATCACCAACACCGCAAGGAAAGCCGCAGCCCATCCAAAAGACGATGTCTGGAGCATGACTCCATAGTTCTTCTCCTCGTCGTCCTTGTTATCGTCGTTGAGAAAGTCGAAAGTAACGTTCCTAGCAGGCCTCTTGGGCCTCCTGGTCCTGCGCGACCTGGCCTCGACGGTCTTGCTGGGAATAGTAAACCAATCCAGCAGTCCCCCAGACATCGCTTGGGTTTTTGTTGCGCTGAGCACCTTTCGGGCGACCGTGTGTGTCTTTGACCACGACCCTGCGAGCATGTCTGCGACATCCTTGGGCTGGCCGTCCGTTGTGTTGAGAAGGACTTGGGTAGAGCCTTGCATCAAGGGAAGCTTCTCCACGGATAGCTTGGCGACAGAAGGTGCTTGGGCGGCGGGCTTGTTTGGATCCACAAGCTCAAACACCATCTTGCCGTCCACCATAGTTTTTAGCGACGACGAGATAAGGCCCGGCTGCATAATGCACATGGACGAGGGTGAGTCGCACTTGGTGCCGTTTTTAGATATGACGAGCGTGTAAGTGCCGGGCATCTTCTCTTCAGTGCCGATTCTGACAGCTACGCCATTGTCTGGGGCGGCTGCAAGGCGGAAGTGTTAGCACCATGTTTTCTTCCATTCAAGCAAAGGCAAGATGCCAACTTACCCTCTGCTACAATGCCATCCTTGATGCTGAGAGCTGCAGCGTTGAATTCCACCGCAAGATCTCCCACAGTCGCAGCCTGTGCGCACTTCTGAAGGCCAGCCAACATAATCGTAAAGTAAAAAGCGTGCATTTTAGCGAAAAAATGTCCGAAGAAAAGATTGGTGTAGTAGGCTAAGAAAGTATGACCGCACAGCAGCTGAATGAATTGAACTGTGAAGAGGATGAGGGATCAAAAAAAAGCATGGCAGCAACTTCAATAAATATACATCGCCTTCATCATCTTCATACAGTATAGTCATGATTCGGTCAATAATACCAGCATTTTTTCTTCAAGTCAGTACCGCATAGACTGAACTTGCCTGGTGTTGATGAAACAGCGTCGTAGGCATCACATGACATAGTGGCCAGATAGACCTGCTCCAGGCCTCTTCCCAGTCTCCTACACAGAATAGATTGGCCCTGCATCCATTCACACGCAGTTTTGCCTGTTGATCCCCACGCCGGCCGTTGATTCAAAACAGAGCAAAGCTGTGGGGTAAGAATAAGCAGCAATGCCAATGCCATAGCACTGTAAGCATATAGCCCAAGTTTTGACTAGTAGTATACTAAATACAGCAAAACCACCATCTAGGTATACTAGTTTGAAACTAACGATCTGGTTAAGGCATGTTCATAACGCGCACAGACGGGTTTGGGGGTTCCAAAATAGAGTGCCGAGACCAAGGCCAAGAACTGCGCACAGGCTTGTTATAGAACGACGAAACCCGTGACACCTATAGCTGCTAGTTCTCTTTGCGACAGAACGACCTTCATGCTTGCACGTGTTGTCGTCTGGCTAGTTGCTCGTGGCTGCGTGTCACAGTATCGCCGCTTAAAGCCAGCAGAGGCCGTGCGCGACTACTAATGCTAGACAACTAACTAACTAACGTTAATGCTAAGGTAAGCAGGTGTATACACGCACGTCGAGTCAGGTCGTTCTCGAACGCTGTCACGGGTCTGTCATCGTTTGGAATTTTGCAAGTGCCTGGTGGAGAAGCGATGCTGGTCAGACAGGAGCTTGTGAGTGATGCTAAGAGATTTCAGATGTTTCTGGTGTTTATGCTGTTGGCTTTGTACCTCTTTCGTCGAAACTATGGCATTCACTTGGCACCTTGCATTATCTGATGTTCTTTTTTGCTCCCAGTATGCATCGTTCAGAATGTATAAAGATGAGGTGTTGCACACGAGTTGGAAATCATCGCATCATCAGCATTCGATCCCACCATCACTTCCATTCCATCGGTCTCGCAGGTTGAAGATCATTCACTTTTTTCTTCAATTCAACACTCCAAGCCGGTCTTTCTTTCCCCAACACTTTCATCTCCATCTCTTTCAGCTCTAACCAGCCCCTTCTTCAAACCCTTCAACATGCATCCTTCTACCATTGCAGCCATTCTGGCATTCACTGCTGGCATGACTGTGAATGCCGTGCCTGTTGTTCGCCCGGAAGGCACTCCTGAGCCTCCAGCTGATAGGCTTCGAACAACCGTTGGGCATACTCAAGCTCGGCCTCAGCTGTAAGTCTTCCTACTAGAAACCGTACCAGGCGTTGTACTAACAGCAACAGGAGCGAACTTGCCCAAGACGAATTTACTGTTCCTTCAATTGGGAAGAGAGACCATCCGATCAGGCCTTTGCCTGCCTGTAGTGGTAGTTCCGAACCATCCATTGGAATACCCTGCATTAGCTCAGACCTTGACGAACTGGTCAATCGCCCCTCCAACGGCATTCGCCGTCCCGGTGTTCTCAACACACAAGCTATCAAAAGAGACCCTCAGCGTCTTCTTGGCGACGATGATAGCTACACCGATCTCGGCATCCTGGTCCCTCCAACTCTCGAGGAAATGCTAGAGAGGAAAAAACAAGCCGGTTTTAGCAAGGAGAAGAGAGACCCTCAGCGCGGTCGGAATCGCGGTGGTAACTCTCCAGACGATCGTATGACCACGATCGGCCTCATACCAGACGGCCCGGCTTACGAAGACTTTCCAGGCGACCTTGAAGTCATAGAAGACTTTCCTAAGGAGAAGAGGCAATCAGGACAAACATTCCGCGGTGGTGTGCTTCCATTCAACGATCAGGTCTCAGCTGGTATCCTGAACCCCCCGACTCTCGAGGAGCTGCTAGAAAGAAAGAAACAAACCGGCTTCCGCAAGGCGAAGAGGCAATCACGAGATTCAGTCCGCCTTGTTGGGCTTCCAGTCGAAAGTTCAGTGACCCCTGAGGAGCTCGAAGAAATAGTGAACAATGACAAACAATTCCGCAAAGAATTCGGCGGCATTGGCGCGAAGAAAAAGCGTGAAGCTCAGATCATCGATGCTGGCTTTGGATTCGATGCCGGAGTCACCATTGATCCTTCTGCGCTTACTGGTGGACTCAAGCAGTTGATTCCTGGTCAGAAGGTGAAGCGCGATCCTCAAGTCATCGACGCTGGCTTCGGATTCGACGCAGGTGTCACCATCGATCCCTCTACCATCACCGACAAACTCACCCAATTCATCCCCGCCCAAAAGGAAAAGCGAGAGGCCCAGCGCGTCCGCCTTGGTGTCCCAGGCCCCCGTCTCGCAGTAGAAAACCTTTTTTACCACGAAGGCAAAGCCCCCAATCTCCTCCACGAGTACCCCGCCAACCTTGGAAAGCGTGACGACATGGGCGCTGACTTTGGCTTCAGTGCCACCCCCGAGCCCCTTGTTCTACCCGTGCGGAGGCCAAGTCAGAAAGTCACGCGCGACGCCCAGATCGACGCGGGCGTTGGCTTCGACGCTGGTATCACTATCGATCCAGTTGCGCTGCCCGGTCACATCAAGAAACTCCTCCCGATCCAAAGGACCAAGCGCGATCCTCAGAATCGCGGAAAGGGACATGTCTTTGGCAAGATTGCGGAGGGAGTCGCTGGCGGTATCGGCGCTGTTGCTGATGGGCTTACTATCCACCAGGCTCTTCAGGGCAAGCCGGCTTAAATAGTTGGTTGGTGGCAAGGCGGGGACTTAGGGAGCGAGGGAGAGGGAAACTTGGGTTACCGTCGGGGATAGGGGACACGGGGCGCATCTTTTTTATGATGAAATTTTTTATGAGTTTTTGTAGCGATTAGATATGTGGATCAATGCGATTGATGTGATGGTATCACAGACGTTTTCTTTTTGATGCTTGAGTGACGGAGTCAAGGGTGTGAAGGAGAGTGTGATGGTATATGTGTAGCTAAACTCGCAGTTTCCTATCTTAGCAAACACTAAGTTCACCTCGAAAACACAACACAATACTACAAATACACATACACATACACATACACATACACATACACTTACCTACTCCCACATCCCCTCTATCAACCAACCCACCTTACTAATGTAGTATCTAAGGCACGCAAGGCAACTAACCCCAAGCTTCCCCCACCTACCCAACCGTCCCACACCAGCCACCCGGAAACAACTCCGTTTCACCCCTCAAGTACCCCACCCAGCACCATCTGCCCCCTCCAAACCCACACGCACTTAGCCAAAACAGCGCTCAAAACAACGGTGGTATTCAACCAGCACGCCGCCAGTGTCGTCGCATGTGATACCGTATGTTACAAACGAATTATTAACCCATTGTAGATATACTTACACAAAAGTACATGATGAGACAGATGGTACAAGTGCGAAGACAAGGTCTGTAGTGGGATTACTCCATGAGAGTCTAGATAACGGAAAGACTGTGTGGAAAGAAGAGAGGAGAGAAGAGGAGAAGGAGGGTATGACCAGCACACACCAACTTTACTTTCCATCAAGAAAATTACTTCCGACTCAGCATCATTGCGGTTTAAAAAAACGGGGGTTGGAGGGAGTAACTCTTCATTCCATCATGACACTCGTATAAAGCGGCCATAAAAATTGCGGTGGTGGCGGGGAGGGGTTGGGGTGAATCCAAACTACCAAAAAGTAAAAAAAATCGGCATCAAGGTGGTAGGGAGGCTGGGTAGCAAAAAAGAATCCTGCATGACCGACCATCAAAAAAAGCGAAGGAACCACAAACTCGTTTCCAAAAAAGGGGGGGTATCAGGCGACCAAAAAAAAAACACACTCCCGCGAATATCCCAAAAAATCTCAGAAAAAAGGCGTCAAAAAGTCCTCATCTCCTTGTCCATCTCATGACACAAGTCCCCACACGCTCCCGACATTTCAAATCTCATCCCACGGAAAATCCTGCGGATCAATCCTCGTACAGGTAAGGTACGGCAGCCCACCCTCACGGAGATCCAGTTCGAGAAAATTCCGCATAAGCGGCTTAACGATATCTTTCGCTTTATTCTTGATCTCATCAATACGGCGTTCGAGTCGCTTTAGGTTATCGCGATTGTAGTGTTCGGGGTTGAGACGGAGAAAACGCTTGCATTCGTCGTGGTTGAGGTAGCTGGAGCCTGCTTGGCCGAGGAGACGGAAGATGCGGCCTGTGTTGAAGATTGGGGGTGGAGGGAGGGGGGCGGCTTCGCCTCGGGGACCTTGGGGGCGCGGAGATTTGAGGATGGGAGCTGGAGGTGGGGTTGTATTTTCTGCGAGCCATTGGCGGAAGAGGGAGACAGCGATCCAGTCGAGCCAGTTGCTTGAGGGGCTAACGCGCTCGCCGCGGCTGGTTGTGAGGGAAAGGCGGAAGAGTTTGACTTCGATTTTTGCTTTGAGTTCGTCCATTTCATCCACTTTGTCTTCGATTAGTTCAATGACTGGCTCGGCAATTTGGCCACGCAATTGGTTGATGCCCTGCGGCCACTGTCCAACCACGTGGACCATGGCCTCTGCGAAAATTGCCTTGCTCCGTGCCATGTAGCCCAGTTTTAGATAGCTGGGTGGGTATTTTGCTATCTGTTTCCATAATCGGCCCTGGAAGCGGAGGAGATGGTGGTCGACGCGTGGTCCAATTACACCGAGTGCATCGTACATATCGGCTAATTGTAAGAGAGATTTGCACTCGACGTAGGCAGTGGCAATGTTGATGGTGTCGAGCGAGGGAGGGTAGTTGTAGAAGATGCGGAACAGGTTGTCATAGTCTCGGAAAGTGTCATCGTCGGGATCGAGTTCAGGGGGTGCGGAGGGTACGTTGACGGTGGAAAAGTTGGCTACGCTACGAAAGAATCCTGAGTGCGGGGGCGCGGGCTTATTGTTTCGTGCTGATGGCGGCTGTGTGGATGTGCTTGGGTCACCTCCAAACATGGTGGAGGGTTGGTTCTTCTGGAACATGTCAGCGGGTGCTTGTACGCGCGTCTATGGGAGACAAGGTACCTTTTGGACCAGCATAGGCACGTCATCGTCGCCGTTTCCCCAGTCGAGCTCATACCTCCATTTCCTCTTTTGCTCTGGTCGCGAACCAGAGGGTATTCTGGACAGGGCGGTGCCGTTTGTCGGGCCTGCGTTGGTCACGTCTCCGGCGGTGGCCCACTCATCGCTCGTGCCAGCCTCAAAGAAACCAGAGCACTGGGTGAGGATCAGCTTATGCAGCAGATAGCGCTGTTCCTTGCGTCCGTTGCTGATGATGATCTCGACGTCGCCGGTATGGGTGAAGACGGGGAACTCATTTTGCGAGACAAGCGACGAGCCCCCGAAATTGGACCGGGTCTGGCGATGTCTGCGGACGGTTGACGCGCGAGAGGAATGCGATGCGACAGAGGAGGGCCGCCGTATGGGCAATGAGCGCTCGGCACTCGCGGAGTCTGGATAGGAAACCATGCGCCGCGACTGGTGGTGTTTTGCTGCGGACGGGGTCGCGGGCTGTGAGGGTGCTGGCTGGGGAACGGTTGAAGGGGGTGGGTGTGGTCTGGCGGAATATTGCGCTCCAGCAGGTTTGCGACGGGTCCGAGGTGGCTGGTCGCAGGCAGACTGCAGACTGCAGGTGTGGAGGCGGGCGAGGCGACGGCAGCAGTAGCAGCAGCAGCAACAGCAGCAGCAGCAACGGCTGTGCGGGTTGCGTTGTTTGCACGCGGCGGTGCAACGATGCAACGATGCAGCAGCGTGGTCGAGTGCAGACGGGTGGGCTGGTAGTTTGTTGATGCGAGGCTGGAGGCTGCGCTGAGTAGAGGCGGGCCGCTAAAACCACCCCACCTCCAAGGACAATGGCGCAGGGGAGACCAAGACAAGACGGTGGCTAGGAGCAACGCCTTTCAGCTGGACAAGGGCAGCGCTGCGGGTCAGCGGCAGTAGTGAGGTTTGTTTCAGACAGACAGACGGACAGACAGCAGCGGCCGCTGTCGCCATGGCCGTGGCCGTGGCCGTGGCAACTGTTCACATGGGCTGCTCTGCTTTGCACTCGGCCCATGCCCTGGCACAGAGCTGCCTGCGAGGGCTGTGCGCCAATCGCCTCCCATAGCCGGGCCAAGCGCTGGGTGAGCCTCGACGGCCACCAGCTGGGATACCGCGGCAGATGCAGGGGGGGATGGCTACAGGCTATGGCCTTTCAACAACTGGGATGCAGGGGTAGCAGGGTTATGGGCACTTGGGGCCGCCATTCGCGTGCTCTCGAGCAGACTTCTTTTCAACACGCTCCGCGCTTGTCGTGGCGGCATCCAATCGTCAAGTTGATAGTATACATGCAGTCATACACCCGTACTATGGTGCAACAAGAAGCACTTCTGACGACGTTGCGACACACTAGTTGGGAACGGAACCTACCAGCACTAGGGCTGTGCTCCAATCTTCGCCTGTCCACCCATAAAGGGTCGCAGCACCTCTGGTATCGTTACAGTGCGCTCCTGTTCGTTCCAGTGGTTCTCTAGCATCGCTGCCAACACCCGCGGCACAGCAAGGGCAGTTCCGTTGACCGTGTAGGGGAACTCCAGCTTGCCCTTGACGCGCACTCGCGTTTGTAGCCGACGGCTCTGGTAATCCGTGCACATTGAAGTTGACGTCACCTCGCCCCAGCCTTGGTCCTTTTCTCGTCGTGAGGGGAAGAAGGCTTCAATGTCCAGCTTCCTTGTAGCGCTCGCCCCGAGATCTGTAGTCGGCATCTCCAAGATGCGACATTGCAGCCCCAGTGCCTCCAATATCTCCTTCTGTATCGCCAGCATTTCCTCAAAGACTGCTTCGGAACTTGATGCTGGCTGGGCAGCAAAATAGTCTTCGCCCGCGTGGTCAGGTAGTGTCCAAGCGAACATTTCAACCTTTGTGAACTCGTGAACGCGATACAGGCCTTTGGTGTTGGCACCTCTTGCCCCTGCTTCAGCACGATAGCATCTACTGACGCCGACCGTCTTGAGTGGTAGCTCTGCTTGTTCGAACTTGTGGTTTGCATACATGCCCGCAAGCGGTATTTCCGCGGTGCCAGCAAGGGCTAATTGGGGCTTCGCTTTGTCTTTTTCAGACTGCTCAATGGCATAGATTTGCTGCTCTCCGTTCTGGTCCCGCGGCTGGAACCCGCATGCGGCTGCAATGTGCGAGTAGACAATCGAAGGAGGTGCCACTGCTTTCCACCCTTTGTTCCGCGCCACGCTCAGAGCATATTGTACCAGAGCTTGTTCCAGCATTGCTCCATCTCCGACAAGAAAGTACCAGCCCCATCCTGACGTTTGCGACGAGCCCGAGAAGTCGAGGATGCCCAGTTCTTGTCCAATGTCTACGTGCGACTTTCGAGACGTGGATTGCAGTGGCTCGCTCCCGGATTGCGCATTGATGTAGCCCACTAATTCAAAATCGTCGCCGACTGGAGTGTGCGTGCTGCTCAAGTTGGGAAGGTCCTGTGCCAGAGCTTCAATCTCATCTTGTATCTGCGTCTCCCGAGCTTCAATAGAGCTCAATTCCTCCTTGAGAGCTTTCGCATCCGCAATAGTTGATTTCTGCAAGGCAGCAGACTGCCCATCGCCACTCTTGGCCTGCGCCGCTGCCCTTGCAAGTTTGGCTCGCAGCTGGTTATTGCGCTCCCGCAAGCTACGACTGCTTTGCTGTAGGGCAAGCCACTGGTCGTGTAGTTCTATAATGCGCCATGATGATTTGCTATGCGCGCCATAGTTTCGATCTATACAATTTTGCTCGTAGAGACCTGGGTTCTGTCTGATATGCTTTATGTCGATTGTGGGCTTGGGCGCGAATGCGGGTTGGGCGTAATTTCTGCGGCATGATAGCACGGCTGGGCGGAATGATTTTGTTGATTTAGCTGTACACTCTGTGAGCGAGTATCGAAGAGCTCTCATTGTCGCAGCACCTGGAAAGTGGAATTGTGCTGTCCGTCCTACCTCTGCAAAGTCGGAACTTTTGGTGGAGGCACTGTGACCCCTGTACCCTGTCGCGTAGTACGAACCTCGCGTTCCCCGCAGCTGCCCGCTTGCAGCTGCTATACCTGAACCAACCGCAATCTCTCTTATATATACATATATTGTGAAAAGAAAACCCCGCGCTTACGTCCTGAGGCATCTGGAATAATACAGGGTGGATTCTTTGCTATTGATTAGCTAGCTTTTTGAAGCCGTGAGGTGGAGTGCGAAAGATGTGGTGTTCCATCTATGCAGCAGTGCCAAGCTTGGATATCGATAACATCACGTGCCCTGGCAGTAAACTGGAGGGCGCCAAAAGATATTGTGTTGCTTAAGCTATGGAGGGGGGGGGGGTGTTATGGATATTCAGAGTTTACTTATCGTGTCTATCATGTGCTCTGTCTTCTATAAAGCTTCACAGGGTAGATTTATTTCTACCCTACAGTAGGGGTGTGTATCAAGTTCAATATTTATCATTCATTAGACGTGGATAACATAGACTGAGAAACCACACTATTCAGGGCCGAAAATCTACCCCAAAAGGGAATACTCTTCAATAGGAGACAACTTACAGTTGACTAGTTATTGCTCTAATTGCTGTAGAATACCGTAGACGCGATTATATAAACTACATAGATTATGGTACATCACACGCTTCTGTAAAAGCGCGTATAGTTTGTTCTGGATCATTGTAATATGATGCGGCGGTGTTTTATCTTTTTTTTCAGCTTAAGCAAAATTCAATTAAGGATGTCGTGGTTGCGGTGTGTTGCTGGTTAGGCGCCAGCGCCTACACATTCTATCAACTAGCTCCACTGTCACGAAAGTAGCCAGCGTGCTGCCAAGACTGCCCAGACAAATGGCTTATCTCTCCTGGTAAGGGGCTACTACGCCTTACATACTCTACCAGAAGACTGTATGACAAGATGCAACGTGATGAGGCCTTGTTTTCGCAGATGATATACCCTATAGTTCTTATTGCTGAACATTTTACTGAGTGCAGCCTTCCTTCTTTGTGCCATAAATCAATCTATCCATATTTTAAACTTCCTAGCCCATAACATCTACCTTTTGACTAAACTTTAGAGCGTGTTGTGACCATTCGCTACTGTAGTCTGGAAAGAACCATCCACACAGCCATCGAATTATCTGTACTGATACTATCAACCAGCGGTAAACTGTCTAACAATAGATCAATCGACTTAAATCGACTACGGCCGGACGCCTAACCACTACCGCCAAGAATTTATGCGAAGTTGTATAAATACTTATCTTGCTGGGCACAACAAACAGCCCTGCGTTTCTAACCCCCCAAGTTCACTCCACTATTGTCCATCGAAATGACGCGCGCTCCTATGATTTTCGCGATTATCTGGAGTGCGTTACCTGCTGCAGTGCTTTCTGCCTGTCGTCATCCAAATGGCAACCTACAAACGGACGCATATCATGCCCCATGCGCCGAGGTCCTAGGCAACCCACTCAACACAATGTGCTGCGCAATTGAACGGCCCAATCCGTCCGAAGGGATTTCTGCAAATGGCTTCGCTGCAGATATATGCCTGCCAAATGGACTTTGCAAGCAGGCCTGGCGTCGTGACGAAAACAGTACAGCAAATATACAATACTACCGGGAGGAGTGCACAGTTGAGGGGTGGAAAAACGGAAGTTGTTTGAGCGTCTGTTTGTCAAGTAGTGTGCGTAAAACGATCATATCTCTTTCATCTAGCCTACTGACACGTGGTAGGTTAGTAGCAACGTTTTAATGACGCCCTGCGACGATACTGCAAACTCTACAAAATGGTGTTGTGGCGAGACTAAGGAATGTTGTGCTGGTGATATTGGCGTTGAGACGCTTGCGCAAACATTCCTTGGGGCGACTGCAACCTCTACACCGACTGTCAGTTCGTCGGCGCTTAGCTCATCAACCTCCAGCTCTTCCGCATCAACCTCACCTCTCTCTGGAACAACAGCACCTGACCATTCCAATGGTTCAGCGTCGATCTCAGCCGGTGCAATCGCAGGTATTGTCATCGGCGCCCTAGCTGGTATAGCACTCATTGGTGCCGCATGGTTCCTTATTGCACGGCGACGTCGAGCTGCAGATTCATCACTCGATAAACATCAAACCTCTAGTCCATCTGAGATGGAGACACACTACTATGCACACGAAGCAGGTCCACCTGAGCCGAAGGTTTCCGAACTGTCAGACACGAATCCAACTAGTCACGATCGGACATCGCGAACCTACGAGTTACAGTGAAGAAATACAAAGGATTGAAGCTTGAGATCAGCGTTGGAATCTTTTACATCCTGAAATAAAGAATCGTTGAGCCAACTGGGGAAAGTAGTGAAGGATGGCTCCTGTACACAGTTTACCAGGTTCATCCTGTCCTGTCACTATTACGTTATTTGCTCCGGAGCTTTATGACGCCCAGCCATCACTAAAACAAAGGCACCTGCGTAGTGTGTCAATGTATACTAGGCCAAAGTCAGATTAACTATACGGGAACAGACTTTGAAAATGTGTTGTCCCCTAACTAGCAAAGTTAGGGCGGATAAATAGACCCTGAGCCGTGCTAAATCGCCAATCAGGTATAATAGAGCGCTATTCTTGATATTCACTTGGAAGCTGAGTAAATGAATTCGTTCAAATTGTAGAGTAGGAGTAAGCCACCTCTCTGTGGATAAATTGTTGTCCGAAGTCTTGCTTATATACCGCTAGGAACGTCAAGCTCCGCGGCTGCCGAATGTTGCTCTCAGTGGATGAACATCCGGCTTCCGGGTCACGCTAACCTGAATTGGCTATATCCGGTGTCCAATATCCAACCACTAGTGGCGTTAGGACAACAGTTCAAGGAATTATTGTACCTGCATCCGGATAGTCGGATTTTTGAGCTGTTAGCGTACGTGCCCCGAAGCTAACAGACCCGTTACAATCCAAATACGTTACTACTGGAAATAATAATCACTGCAATCGTGTGAGGCTCTTAGATATCGATCTATTCCAGCATCTGCACGAAATTTCACCGTTTACCTACTGGCTCAGTTCCTCGATGATCGAAGTAGCACTCGTTATTCAACATGGAGTCTTTTGTCTACACCACAAATCCTAGCCATGTCATCTTTGGCCCTGCAGGCATGTCTTCCTCCCAGCTATTAGATCAACTAGAGCGTCGGGGGCTCCATGCAGCTTTGATCCTGTCGACGAAAGGACAGGCAGGAAAAGCCACTGCATTTGAGCGCGCACTGACTCCGAATATTGTCGGAGTTTTCTCAAAGGCAACGATGCATACGCCTATAGAGGTGACTCAAGAAGCTGTACAAGCCGCGCGAGATCTCAAGGCAGACAGCATAATATCGATTGGAGGTGGAAGTACTATTGGCCTCGGCAAGGCCATCAGCATCCGCACTACTCTTCCACACATCTGTCTTCCTACCACATACTCGGGAAGCGAAATGACGCCTATTCTCGGAGAGACAGTGGATGGTACGAAGCGCACGCGGAGAGACCACGCAATAATACCAGACACTGTTATTTACGATGTGTCCCTCACCACGAGCCTGCCTCCAAACATCAGCATAACTAGCGGTATCAACGCGATTGCGCACGCCGCAGAAGCCCTATACGCACCAGACACAAACCCCATCACTCGTCTCATGGCCAAAGAAGGGGTGAGTGCTCTGTCCCAGGCCTTACTCATCATCACGACATCGCCACAGGATCCCGAAGCTCGTAAAAAGGCGCTTTACGGTGCCTGGCTGTGTGGCGTATGCCTGGGTAGCACAACCATGTCGCTCCATCACAAGCTATGCCATACACTCGGTGGAAGCTTCAATCTCCCTCACGCAGAAACACACACCATCCTGCTTCCGCACACGTTTGCATACAATAGTCCTGCCGTACCTGCAGCGCGACGTGACCTAGCTGATGCGCTAGGAGATGCAGACAGAGATGCCGTCAAAGCGCTGAACAGTCTGCTCGATCACCTTGGTGTGTGCCGGGCGCTGCAAAGTTATGGGTTCCGAGAAGAGGATTTGGGGAGAGCTGCTGAGCTGGCGGTGCAAAGTCCATATGGTAATCCCCGCAAAGTTGAGAAGCGAGATATTCAGGAGCTGCTACGACGTGCATGGGCGGGTGAGCAGGCAAGGGCAGATTTGTGAAGCTTAAGTACGCATGTTGGTAAAATGAGATCCGCATGTTTTGCTGCGGTGCTTTGAAGTATTCCGCGACTTATTTCAGACCCATGTGATGTTTTTTTTTGTTATTTTCAATCATCTTTTTTGAAGCTGTTGCACAAGATAACGCGTTTTGCCCGATCCTTTTCTTGGTGCAAAGCCAGTGGCCGGGCATATATCCTCCCGGTTCGTGTGGGATCCGCCCGTCGGATGTTCAAAATGATCCGGCGCTTTCTCCTCCAATTCCGGAATTATACCAGTTTTGGGTTTCTGGATCTTCCCTGTCGAATACTTCCGAGAAAATTGTGGAAACTCGTTGATGGACCTGCGATTGGTTTATTGCGAAAACAAGGTCAGGTCAAAGCAAATACGCACATATCAAAACTGCACAAGATAGCCAGTATAAGTTAACTACTTACCCTGTTGAATGTCTCAGATATCATCTCCAGTTTTTCCACAACACTTTGCTGTTTAAGTATCCCCACACGCACGTAACAAGCTCGAGTGGGCTTTTGAAACATACGACAACGACCTTAGCATCATGTCAGCCCCAGTTAGCTTGAAGGATCTCACCACCGAAAACATCACTGAGAATGTGCACGCTATCAACTCCCAATGCTCGAATCCCCGCTTGAAATATATCCTCGAGCGAGCTGTAACACATCTGCACGAACTTGCGAAGGAAGTCAGGCTCACCACAGATGAGTGGATGACAGCTATCCTCTTCTTAACCAGAGTTGGACAAATCTCCTCAGAAACCAGACAGGTAACGTTGCAACCCTGACTTCTAGCATTGGTCTTTGATGAGGTCGATAGCTGATTAGTACAAGGAATTCATTTTACTATCAGATATATTAGGACTTTCGCTCCTGGTAGACTCAATTGACCATCCCAAACCTCAAGGAAGCACCGAAGGAACCGTACTTGGCCCATTCCATACACATGAAGCCAAAAATAAGGGCCAGGGCAGTCTTATATCACACGATCTAGATGGAGAGCCGCTCCTTGTTCTATGCACCCTGAAAGATGTTCATGGTAACCCTATTCCAGGAGCGCAGATCGATGTGTGGGAGACGGATTCAAAAGGCTTCTATGATGTTCAACACGAAGATAGGACGGGCCCGGATGGTAGGGCTGTCCTAACGAGTGACGAGAACGGTAATTTCTGGTTCAAAGCCATCGTTCCTGTCCCTTATCCAATTCCACACGATGGGCCTGTTGGAAAACTTCTGAAATCGCTGAACCGGCATCCGTACCGACCGAGCCATATGCATTTCATGTTCAAGAAAGAGGGATACGATCCCCTCATAACGTAAGGCAAAAGGTCTTGATCACACTTTGATTTTCAGCTAACAACTTGGGCAGTGCTTTGTACTTGAAGAACGATCCGTACGAATCGACGGACGCAGTGTTTGGTGTCAAGGACTCTTTGGTGGTTCCGCTCCAGAGAGTTGAGGATGAAGAGCAAGCCAAGACTTACGAGGTGGAATTGGGGTCTGCGCTCATCTCATATAATTTCGTTCTAGTCACCAATGAAGCTGCAGTAGAGTTACGCAGGCAGAAGGCAGAAGAGGCAATGGCTGGTCTGAAAGGCAAGTTCAGATTCATCGACAATCTACCGGTTCCAGATGTAGATTAGGCATTAGGCTGGAGTGTCGGATAAACACCTGATCTATCGTTGTCGAGACCATTGAATAGAAATGCAGAGGTACCTATGTCTGCCGGATCGTTCAACCCTGTTGTGAAATCCTGTAGTAAACAGGGGTCTATAAGGGATGCAAATAGTGTTTCAGGGTCTGCGACATGCCCATTGGCAGCGAAGGTTGTCTCAGGGAAACAATAATTGAAGTTCTGCCCAAAGTCATTCAAGTTGCCTCGACCTTGAGCTTCATCATCGACCTGGTCTGTATCGCCACGAGGAAGTGGAGCAGAAATAGCTGCATCCCGCTGGCTCATCGACCGAGCAATTTCCAGCCCTTCTCGTAACAACTCCGCACTCCGAAGAGCCACTGTAGCTTCCTGCATCGACTGCAGAATATTCTGAGCTTTGATAACATCCTCTAAGAGGTCCTCGCTTCGCAAAGCAGTGGCTCGGAGCATGATGACATATAGAACAATCATGCCGGCGTACAGGGTATACGTTGAATTGTACCACCACGTACGAAAGTAGTGACGATGCGTGTACGCCTCATGAAGAAGCTGGATTGTCTCTCTTGCGGCGTTTAGACAGAGTCCAACATGATCGGACATCTCCAATGCGTTATAATTGATGGACGGAATCAAGAATATTCGATGAACTAGTATCCTCGCATTCAGATACCTCAATTGTAAAACAACTTTGACTTTTCCTGCCCACTCTTCCTCCCGGAAAGAGAGTTTGCCAAAGTCAAGCCACTCAGGAAGATTGGCTTTCCAATCGCTAAGAAGGGAATCAAGCTCCTTTGCAACTACTGACTTTTCCGATAATGTGAGACCCTTGGCGTCATGATATAGCTCTTTAGATATGCGGCGAAGGATAGCGGCATAGCGTACCATCTCATTTATCATGGCAACGCTTTTGTGCTCAGCCTCTGAGGTGTCGGGATCGCCGTCAATCTGGTTCTTAATGAGAGGCAGCGGGGTTTGATAACTGTGCGGTTTCCTTAGGCTGTCCCTTCTCCCTGAGCTGCAGCTCATGTCGATTTCATGAGAATATATGCACCACCAAGTACGCCGCGCAGCTTTTCGGTCCTTTGTCGACCTAGACATGGATTCGTTTGCAAGGCCAATCGCGAGAGCAGTACGAACAGCCTGACCGCAATACATGTAGCATGTGTGCGGCATGTGGGAGTTCTGACAGTAGAGTGACTGCGTGATCGTAAGCAAGTGACATTGCAGGCAACATGAGGGGACTCAACCATTAAAAGGAGTGTTTGGGCACTTTCCAAGGAACATACTGCATATGTATCCCCCAATTGATTCTTGGACTGTCGGAAATACATACGGGATATTGTCTGGGAAGAAATCTGTCGTTCAGGCTCTGCCAATCCCGCTATATAAGTCTGCATGTCCTGCCCCAGATCCTCGAGAACGTTTCTATCGGCGATAAGGGCGCCCAAAGCCACAACAATGTTGTATAGCGCAGCGAAGTGTCTGTAGCTTTTGCTTCTTTCAGTGGTCGTGTGCCGGGCCCACATTTCTCTCCCGCATCGTTCTTCAAACTGAACTGGGTCAAGCATGGGATGGATATAGTGTAAGTTCTGGAAGAAGATATTGATGTACACCTTTTCCAAGCGTTTTTTCAAGGCTGGGGTAGATGACGACGTGTTATCCTGGATGTTGTGAACTGTGATGTGGCATGGAGAACTGATCGCATCAACGGTATGCGCAGGTCGGGTACTTTGAGGCACGGCCGGCAGGCCCTCACACAGCGTTGGGCCCAAACGTCTATTCGCTGTACAGCTGTAATTTGGCGCCGTGGTACTTGACTCAGCTTGTCGATCACTTGCGACGTGTGGAGGCGTCTTTGGTCTTGACGGTGGGGAGGGCACCTCTTCATTTGACAATATATTGATGATGGAAACTCGATCTTGGGGCAAGGCTCTCAGGTCGAGTTGAATATTTCGCATGTTAGTAGGCGACAGGCGATTTTCACTAGGCATATGTGACTCGTTGTGACCATGGTTGCTGGTAGGGAAAAGATGTGTGGTTGATTCATGAACATCAGAGCGCACGTAGCCGGAGAGACCATGTTGTCGGGCGAATGAAAAGAGCTGGTTGAGGAGCACAAAATTAGACGATGTGCCGTAGAACTCAGTACCCTGAGTGCGCTGATTAATGTCGCCTACTACATCTAAAGTATTTGTGGATAAGGCCTGAGGTGCAAAATCTATTGTCTAGGGTTAGTGATATTGATGCCGCGAGAACTAGGAAACTCAATAATGGTATACCAGATAGTGCTGTATCACGAGAAGGCTCCTGCAACTCGCCTTCATTCGGTGCAGTCTGACTCCCGGTAGCAAAACCTGGAGACATGGGAGTACTTGGCGTTTCATTGGCGCTTCTATAATCTTGCTTCTTTTTCTGACGACTGCGCCTTTTGATGCCGTATTCGCATTCAGCAGCGTGCTTGACGCAGTTTAGGCATGGCTGTTGCTGGTCGCATTTGGCCTTCTTTACGCGGCACCGTTGACAGGCGTGGCTCACCCGCGGACGATTACGGGGTCCTTCAGCCGTTGGATCCGCAACAGGGAATGTATTGCGTTCCGGTTGTACCATGTTGCTTGTCTCGGATGAAGGTTGCATTTGAAACATCCGAGCGTGTGCGAGTCGCTGGCGGAAGATTTAGTGTTGGGGGCAGGACCGGCAATGTGATATTTATTTGGTGGTTCATCATCCGAGATACCCACTTCTCCGCTTGTAGAGGACGTCCATGCGACCAATAGGAAGGCCAGAAGATATCCGCTAACAACTCGACCGGAAGTCGGACATCCAGCAAAAACCCGGCGCTAAGTCCATGTCATGTGACAAGAGCATCCTGTGAAGCCCTTTGTCAATGTGCAATTTCTCTACCAGGAAACTATTAAAAGTCCCGCCATGCCCTCAATCGAAGTAGGAATGACTCCTCGACTAATTCAACAATTTTTCCAAAAGTCTTTACGGCATGCCGGTCTTCCAAGAGACATCTAATGCAGCAAGGGACCTCAGGATCCTTCCTTCTCGTGCCCTACCCCTCCCCAGACTCTCGGCCAGACCCAAACCCTTGTCGAGCGCAGAAGAGAGTCGTGAAGTTGTTGTCATTGGCGTAAGTATGGAGGTGAGCGTCAAAAAGAATGTAATCACTAACCCTTTCACGATAAGGCTGGGCCGAGTGGTCTTTTCTTAACCCTGTTGCTAGCCCGGTATGGCCTTACCGGGTCTTCACTACTTTGTTTGGACTCGAAACCCGGAACATTAAAGGCTGGTCAAGCAGATGGTCTGCAGCCTCGAACATTAGAGGTCCTCCAGTCCCTTGGTATAGCCGCGGAGATTGTCGATGAAGGCTGTCATATAGAAGAGGTCGCCTTCTGGAATGCAGTATCTGCGAGTTCGCAGGAGGGCTCTAATGGCATCAAGAGAGGCATTGAGCGCTCTGAATTCGCACCTGACGTGAACGTGCCTACTCGCTTCCCTTTCGAGGTCACGATCCACCAAGGCCGTATCGAGCGGATACTCCAAGAAAACCTTCATTTGTATGCGCCCGAGGACACAATTCGGAGATCTCATCGCTTCCTCAAATACGTCGTGGAGGATACTAATTCCGAGTTCCCGATTCTGGTGAACTACGAATACGACGACATTGATGGCAACACAAAGCAAGGATCCGTTCGCACGAAATATCTTATCGGCGCGGATGGCGCAAGATCGCAAGTACGAGCGTGCATGGGACTGAGTCTACAGGGCGAGACGACGGATCATATATGGGGAGTCTGTGACTTTGTTGCAACTACAGATTTTCCTGATATCCGTAAGCGATGTGCTGTGCATTCCGATTCAGGATCAGTCATGGTTATCCCCAGGGAGCAGATTGCTACCGGTGAGTATCTTACTCGCCTGTACGTACAAGTGCCCGGGGAGGTAAACAAGGACGAAGATCCTGGAACAGATAAGAAGTCAGCCGACAAAAGGAAACGTGAAGCTGTGACACTGGACTACATCTTCCAGCAGGCACGCAGAGTGTTTTCCCCATACAGCATTAGCATCAAAGAAGGGACCACACCAGATTGGTGGGCTGCGTACCAGATAGGTCAACGAATGACACCAAAGTTCTCTTCGAGAACTCCTGACGGGATTGACAGAGTGTTTATTGTTGGCGATGGTGAGCTTATATTTCAACTTTTCACAGAGCGGACACACACTAATAGTTAGCAGCGTGCCATACACATAGTCCAAAAGCCGGGCAAGGCATGAACGTTTCTATGATGGACTCTTACAATCTTGCATGGAAACTCGCTCATAGTATCCACGGATTGACGCCGCATCTTCCGCCAGGAGTGGCGGACCCAGTACTAGAGACCTTTGAGTCGGAGCGCACTGACGTTGCCCGTCAACTCATCGAATTCGACACAGCCTTCTCTCACATCTTCTCTGGTAAGATCGGGTCAGCAGATTCTGCAGCCTCAAGTCTTACACATGAGGAATTCCTCCGTGTCTTCACCGAAGGTAGTGGGTTTACAAGCGGATGTGGTCTTCAATATCAACCGAGCACATTGATTCGGACGCCAGCCAACCCTCAATGCAGTACAGACGATCGGTTCGGCGGCGCATTGATTCCAGGGAAACGTTTGCTCAATGTCGAAGTGAAAAGGTATGCTGATGCAACTAGTCGTCAATTACATGATGGTACGTATTCACAAACTTACGGCACTGGAAACTAGCAGTTCAGCTGATGTGTATTAAAGAGATACCTTCGTCAGGCCGATACCGTATCATTTTGTTTGCAGGCAAGGATCTTCTTGACAGATCCGGTGTCTCTCAATCAGCCTTGATATCATGCAGTAAGATCATTGAACGGTTTCCTGCAGGCACGATCGATCTTGTCGTTCTTCACCCTCTGAAGGAGCGATTCGAATGGACTGACATTCCGCCGATTGTGAAGCAGCTCGCTGAGATGCGGACATACGGGTTGTCGCGGAAAGAAGATGCCTATGAGGTATTTGGTGTATCAAAAGATGAAGGGCTCATCGCCATAGTCAGACCTGATGGGTACATTGGGACACTAGTTTCTTTGCCTGTCACTAATGAGGTAGAGGAATATCTTTGCTCTTGTCTCGTCTATAGATAAAATGTCTTTAACTTCTTCAATAATATGGAATGCGATTTGGAAGTGAGGCTGCGTAATGTTTTATACGATTAGGGCTTTGGTATAATCTTAGATGCCGAGCTAATAGTATTATTATCATAGTTAGTTATCAGTTATTATAAATTATTTCGATTATACCAAGTGCTTAGATACAACTATTAATACTTCATCATTCAACTACTAGATATCTAGATGTAAAATCAGTAGGTTTATTGTATTATTTAGCTTGATAGATAATTAAGATAGCTGTTTCGTTAGTGGAGGAGATAGAAGAGAAAAGGGTGTACGCAGCGGAGACGCTCTAAGATTATAGCCTCTTAAATAATAGATTCACGAGCTAATTGTACATAGTGCGAGAGGAGAAGTATATGCTAAAATACTCGGTAGCTAAACCTAGCCACATTGCGAAGTCCAAACTCCTTCACCTTCAACCTTCCAGCCCAAGCCTCTTTCGTCCTTTGGGTTCAACATTGCCTATAGGATAATGAACATCCTATGTTTATTTTGTATATTATACATTGATCGGATGCTTTTTATGGAAGACGTTAATAGGATCATACTTTGTCTTGAGTTCCTGCAAGCGAGGAAAATTATCCTTGTACATGTATCCGCCAGTGAACTCTGGCAGTACCCCCGCATTCGGGTAGACAAGATCTCTGATGACATCTTTGCCAACAACCTGGTGATGCTTTTCGCGCAGGAGCTTGACCATGTGTTTCGAAGTAGTCATGGCAGTAGAAGTTTCTTCTTCGTCGCCATATCTATCGCAGAAATAAGATTAGATTCCATGCTACACGAGGATAGTTAAGGTAGGGAATGAGGGAAACATACCCAAGGTAGATAGTAACGTCTTTCCAGAGCCTATTGCCGTCTCCTGGTTGCTCCCGTGACGGCGGCCAGGCCGAAGTCTTGTCACTAGCCGGCTTCAAGACTTTGCGCCAACTGCACATACCCACAAAGAGTAAACTTCCTGGTCTTCTTTCAGGTTTGGCGGAGTACCATTGACGTAGACGGTCCACGACAGGAAGAAAGACGTCTGGCCCGACTCGAGTCACCAGTGAACCGTTTGACAAGCAACGTGTATAAGGCCAGAGCGCATCGGGATATAGGTCCGCAGTCTTGTGAAACCACATCAACCTAGTTTCATCCTTGAGATAAAGAATGCTAAAGAAGACATCGAATCGCTTCCGAGCCTCGGCGATATCGTCCCCGTGATAGTATGGCATCAAGAGTATGGTCTCAGGAGATCCATTCGGATTGTGGGGTAGCAACACCATGACTGGAGGCCCATCCTTCTAAGCTCAGAACTCGCACATGCGGCTGCCAAGGTACTGAAAGAAGAGTTTTTTTATAAAAGCCTCAGCGTAAGCACATTGATACCTGGTCATTCTTCTTCACTCCTATGAGATCGTTATCCTTTCCGTACGCATTGGTGGAAGAGGTATGGTACTTGGCCAGTCGATTATCGCTTTCCAATGGTATATCCCGGCCCGGTATATACCCAAGACAGCGACTAAAGTCCCATTCGCTGTGCTTCTATTCGGTAAAGGCGAGCCCATTTTGTTACAAGGCCGCACAAGGGCCCCAGCCCAGTAACCGCACAGGTGTTTTTTAACCAGGGAGTGAATGATCCCCTTCGCGGAATCTGCTCTAGTGCTCAAGAACCTGAACGACAGGTAGCAGTTGAAGTCGTAATAGAGCCATTTAGCAGAAAGACCGTCTTGTGTTATGTTCCCATCTGCACAATTACCGGTACTACTAAGCGAGAAGTACCTGGGGTTCTCAACGACCGACCACTCCTCCGGGAAGTTGGGACGGCTTGGTGCCCAGCCCAGATGTATCCTCTTGCCCATCGATGTGTTCTGAATACGGGGAAGGTTGTTCATGAGGTACTCTGTGGGAACCCAGCCGCCGAGATGCGCTGACCAGAGATCAATGGCATTGTCATAGGGCTTCCTGCCACACAACAGACTCCAGATCACTATCTCATCGCGTGGTTTGGAAGTATAACGATGACTTAGAAGATATGTTGCATTCACTAAGTCAACAGACTCCACGAGGCCTGCAGCTTTTGCGGCTGCCGGAGCGACTATGCTCCACCCTTTAATATCTGTTGCCGGTAGCAGGTGCAATGCGTTCACGAAAAGCGTTGATATATCAATGCATCCATTATGATGGACATTATTGATGACATCTCTAAGTAAGACGACATTGTCTTTTTTGCACAGGAGACATATGTTGCGACTACCCCGCATAGCTTCGAGGAATGTCCAGGCTCGCAGATTCCAGTCGCACACCAGCAATGTGGCCAATACCGTTTCCTGGATTGCCATGGAGATGTCATCGATTGCGATCTGCTTGCCTCCTTGGGTGTCACCACTTGGATCTATGTCGATTGACATAATGTCTCGATCACACACAAGTGTCACTTTTGCCATTGCGAAGATCTCGTTGATATGCCCAATAGCTTCCCGGCGGAGATTACGGTCGTGGGGAATGCAAGGTGTATCCATCCAGTAAGTTTCGCACGCGAGAGTAGACGCCAGCTGTGAATAACGTTCATGGAGACACCGATTGAAGCCCGTTCCGTTCTCTTCGAGCAACTCCGGCCGTCCACCTTGCCCGTGACTCCACACATGAGAAATTGCCATTGTAGCACTCGTCGCTGGGCGATAGGTCAATTTGTCAAGCTGAGTTGAATGAACTTCCACAGCACGAGCACCGCTGGTTTGCCTGTAGTTGACTTCGTCCCAAAACTTCTTTGTACAGGTGGTGCCTGGACAATGTGGAGCGTGCGCCGACTGATCTTGGGTCTTCATGCCTCTGAGTCTGTTGCAAGTAAAAGGCGAGTCCCCTTTGCACTGTCGCGTAGGCTCATTCGAATTCCCAGAAAGAATGCAGCGAGGACTCTGCTGTCCAAAAGCGACCCTATACCTGAGCTGAAACTGACGGAAATCTTGTGCGACCGAGCCAATGTCCTCTCGGAGAAGCCGAAAAGCCCATTGGCACATGTAAGGTGGTATCTGTGATATGTCCATGTCTCCATTAGTCGCTGCTGCTTCGCTCGATCTCTGCATCGTCCGTTGCAACAAAGGCGTGTTGCCGATGGCAAACATACCATCACGTTGTGACATTGTGTTGTTAAGGTGGTGATCCATCACAGCCCACAGGTATAGCATTATAGACCGTTGCCAAGCAGACCACAAGAAGAGACGAAGCAGACATATATTTGTGGCATACGTTGGATCAAGTCTCTCCCAGTTTGGAGACAGTTTCGTAGAGCCTGCGAACAAGTCACCGCATAGGTCGACCAATTTACGGTAGGGGTCATCCCAAGGTGAAGGGTCTTGCCATCGGTACGCGAGGTGTAACGCGAATCGAATCGTGTTGCTGTCAATGTATCGAGTTGTCATGAGTCGGCGATTTGCGCTCGACGACAGCACTCCAGCATCCCTTAGCAAGTAGTCTTCATGTCCGTCGAATCCATCGATCAGCAAAGGTGCCGCAGTTACTGGTAACCTTCTCAGCAGATGACAAGCATGCCGAATCACAATGTGCGGGTGGCCTTTCAACTCGAAGTTCGTAGTCAGCAGCCTGGCAAACTGTACATCGCACCCCTTTAGTCGATTGGAGAGAAGGTCCGAATTTCCCATGTGCTCAAGGAAGCTATTGCAGATATCCACAGCGCGCTCCTCCCGTTGTGAGAGATTAAGGTGCACGGAACTCGAGGTCGCGCCACCAGGCAAGTCTGTCCGGTTCAGCTCCTCGACGTATTCCATGACCGTGGGGCTGAACTCATTCGGGATAGTACGCCCGTTCTGAGGCGGTCGGCGCCATGAGCTCTGGTCCAGGATCTTAAATACTCTTGCTTTGGTGACTGCGTAATCGTCTTGTGACATTGTGGGGACATTCCGTGACTTGGGTGCACGGATCAGGAAGTGAAAGTGAGATGGAGTAGTCGGGCGGAGGGAGATAGTAGACGCTAGTTCCATATGAGCTTAGCAATTACATACGTACAAAAGCGACGGTACCATTCCGGTTACCTAATGCCCGTAACGAGCCACACCCAACGTACGAGAAAGGTTTTCCAGAGCGAACGAAGCTAGAGAAGACTGTGAAGCGCATGAAATCGCAGATTTCTTTGCAAAGCAAGATCCACTTCAATGGCAAATCACAGCAAGTTCATAGGTCTTAAGATCAGCCATTACCAGCGGGCCACAAGACGACCTTCACCAACTATCCACTTACAACCGAAGAACAAGTATCGAAAGCTATCGCTCCTACCCTTAAAGCTAGGAAGTTAATGGAAAAACACGCCTTTCGTTGATCGAGCGACCATCTTTCTCAAAGCATCCGAGCTGGTAGCATTACTATAAACAAGTCTAATACAAGTGCAATACCGCAACGAAGTCCACACGCAGTGCGCTTGCTGTCCAAAAATCTTTTGGGGGTTAAAGTTATCCCCAAGCCCTATTACTCGCATTTGCGCACATATGATACTGAAGGGTAGAGAATCTCTTCGGGCTTTGGGAATGACCGCATGGACATGAATACATCTGCGCCGTGTCCCAGCAGTACTATAAGTACATCAGTATTACGTCGCAACATTGCTAGAGCAAATGATTTCAAGAGTAGTTTTCTCTCGTTAGAAGAGAGTTCGAGCTGTCTCATTTTCAAGTAAAATGCTACACATAGTATGATGTCACACGCCCACACAATGTTCGAGTGGGGTGATCTCAAGAGCGGTGTGGATGAGAGTGATGCTGGCACCGTGTTCCAGAAGTAACTTGGTAATAACCCTCCAGTTCTAGATCGACAGCGATAGACAAAAGTGATGATCTCATAGAGTGAAGTGCATTCAGCGATGCTCATCTGCCGAGAAGCATGTTTAACATGCGTTCATCATTGCTGTATACAGCTACCCCGAGCGGCGAGACACCATGAAACTCTGACTTGAAGGTTCGGGTGACGGCCACAAGTGATATAAATATAAGTAAGTTTAGTTTGTACGCTCTCTTCTGTTCCACGTAAATCTAGCGCTGACTAAGATATCTCGTCTGGCTATTAACTTTGAGGTTATCGCTTATAATTGGTAGAGACGGTGTGAAGCCTCGTGTCAGACAATGTTGATGGTACACAGTTGCCAGAGAGTATATGGTAGGCCCACATAAGATAACGTGAGAGCGGGAAGGGATTCTACTCCGCAAGTTTCCAGTATCGAAAATATAAGAATGATGCTCCATCTTCAGGTTTTCATCATTACTTTCAACACACATACCCACAATCTTACCGAAACTCTCCCTTCTAACAGTCCTGCACATAATGCAATTCATCAAAGCGACGCTGTGTATACTTTTCGCTGCGACATCTCTTGTGGCTGCCGCCCCAGCCGCTCGTCCTGTGCCAGAGGCTAAGAGCCAACATGAAAGAACACGTGTTAACTGTAAGTCCTCAAACCATCAGCACTGTGACTACAGATGAGCTGATACTTAGCTTTCAAGGCAAGAAAGAGCCTTGGGTCTGCGGGCCTCCGCGTAACTAAACAGCTGCGGATGTGACGGGCTGGACGCTCTTTGGATAGCTCCCCCCACAGGATCTAGGTTCAAGCTACGCGCGCTGATGAATAAAAACAACTACGATTTTGAAATGTTAAAATAGAGGCCTCTTTACCATACTGATTAAGACAAATTCTGAAGTATTTACCTAAAGTTCAGAAAGGACTACATATTACTCTATGTGTGTGACCATGGCTTTATTAGTCCGAAGGGGTTACCCGACGGATCTTCTTATGTTTACCCTCTCCCCCAACAAGCCTCTCATTCAGAGTATGGTCATGTCCATATATGAATCTCCTAAACAAACACCAGAGTATTATAGTCAATCTTTTGCGCTACCCCGCTATACCGCCATCTACTTATATACCCGCAGAAAGTGGCAGAATTTCCATTTGTCCTTGCGTAAACCCCAAAAAGACCCCCCGATTCAGCACCGTCTCTAGCAAGAAGTGCAGTGCTATAGTCGACAATACGTCTCTCTTCATGACTTCTCGTGCTCGGTGATGCAAAGAAGCTGTAGCTGCTTTCGTTGTTTGGAGAGATGCGTATGCGGATGGGACTTGCAAGCCAGGATTGGGGAATCGGCTCGATTTTTTCCTGTGGAATCGGGTAGCGTACGGAGTTTGCTCTGAAACGGAAATAAGGCTTTAGAGCACCACTACTAGTGGTGCTGTTGAGGTAGACGATGCCGAGATCCACGTGCTGGTCTTGGTTCAGAAAGTTCGACACGCCCAGTTCGTCGCCTACTGATTTGCCAAAGTTGGGGTGCAGGTCGACGGTGTAGTTGAAGAAGGTGTGCTCCTGCCGCCGGAATACGGCTGAGAGTCCTTCCCGGGAGGCATTGAATTGCGCATCAGCTGTGAGGTTCGCCCTTGCGGACAGGATTTGAAGTTGGTTCGGGTGACCTTTGGGTGATATCTGGAAGGTTGAACTGTTGAGGGGAGCGCGCCAGAAGATCCAATGCGGTGGTATCTTGGATCCTGACGAAAAGTCCACAACGTCAGGCGCTCCGCTAGCAATGTTCAAACCCTTGCTAGATGTCGAGGAGCTTCGCTTTGGTAGTGGCCCCTGCATCTTTCCATGCACTTGGTCAGCCTACGGCCAACCCTTGCTTGGCCATGAGACAGGAAACAGCACGGTCTCTCTGCCCATTGGGAAACTAGACTGATTGTAAAGAGCTGGACCTCCTCTTGTGGATAAAGCGACTCGCCACCACTTCTTTTCTGCGTCCTGAAATAGGTCCACGTTCCCTACGGTTTGAAAATATTCATTGGTTCCGCTGTTAGAGACGAGAGGGTTGCTTGGTGAAGCTTCCCATGGGCCCGTCAAATTCATTGCGCGCGCCATACTCGCTCGGTGCCCAAGTTGAGTACCTCCCTCTGCGATCAATAGGTAGTAGTAGCCATCTTTCTTAAAGATGTGAGGTCCTTCCGCACTGGCGCCGCCCGTACCGTTCCACAATGGCCATGGTTTGCTCGTATTCCCGGTAGTTATATCTAAATAGCAAGCTTGGATGGGACTCCCCGAAGATGCAACCACTACAGTGCCGTCGTCATCAAAGAAGATATCGGGGTCAATCGTGAAACCAGGCGTTTGGACAAACAGGTAATCACTCCATGATCTGTCGTCGAAAGGATCGGTTGTTGTGCTCAGAACAAAGCGAGGTACGCCAAATGCGGTGTTGATCCATGCCGAGATGAGATAGAATTTTCCCTTGTGGTAACGCAGAGTGTTGGCAAACATGCCCGCGAATTGCTCATTTGTTGCAGTTTGAACTTTGGGTAGCTGAGCTACTTGACTAAGAGCGTTACTTGCAAACCTCCAGTCGGTCAGGTTCTGGTTAGCGTATATCGGGTTGCCGGGAAACGCCATGAAACTTGACGTGGTGCAGAAAAAGGTATTATCGAACTCAGGGACAAAAACGCAACTGGGATCGCTGTGCCACCCAGGTAGTATGGGATTGTTGTACGTAACATTGTTGCTTCTAACCCTACCCAACAGCACTGTAAGAGATAGGATTTCTTTTAGCATAAGGATTTTCATGATGGAATGGAATATTGGTGACAATGCCTAAACTTGCGATTTCTAAATATCACACGCATATATAGACTCTAACAAAACAAGAGTTTAGGGAATCTGGAGAGGCTGAGCAGTCTTAATATAACTTGAATGATTTTTCCGCAAGAGTGTCGGAATGTGGATTACAGACAAGGACAGAACTCGGCCGGCTTCGTGCGGGCAGATTAACATGGCAAGTCCAAAGGACTGTGTATAGTAAGGGCGTGCAACAGTTTAACCAATGCAAAACCCCACCAAAATGCGCGCCCGCCAATGAATGAAGCTTTTAACCACTACTAGAACTTTATCCTTGTACGATTTCTTGGTAGAGTACTGTAATAATTATATATTCAAGGCTTCTGAGAGTTGTCCCCAGCGCTAGCTTAATATTGACTAGCGCCAAATATATTCGTCCGACGTTAAGATGGTTATGTGCATAGGCGGAGGGCAGCAATAGCAGAGATGGCTCAATAGTCTGTATCTACCATAGACGAACAGCTACCTGGCTAAGGTAGTGTTCTATGAGCTTATATATATGGTGCGAAGTTAGATATAACTAAGAGGACTTGCATTGGACCAATAGGTACCAGGGAGGCCCAGAGGGGGTTCAGAGGAGGCTAGGTACAACCGTGCAGGACCAACATGGAGTGTGTCCAAGGTATTTGTCTACTCATACAGTATCTGCAACAGACAAGTCACACGCTTGGCTCGTTCTCTGCCGGATGGGATGCTATATGCGTTCGCACGTGGACTAGGCACACGAGAAGCCCGGCGTCAGCTGATTGCGCGTCTTACAGCGGGCTGCTGGCTGGGATGAGGAGAGCACTACTGCGTACAACGCTTCTGGCTTCCATATACGCTGAGTTATAAACGCGCTCATTTAATAGGCCCCGGGCAGACTATTCTCGGGTGCTCCCTAGGCGACCCCGGTACGTATGCTCAGTATGCACACATGTGCTGCGCCTCATGTGGCCGTGCACCAGTTATGTACAGGAAATAATACAGAACATGGGCTGGAATGACACGGTCCCGTGGCTATGTCTACGTTCCGTACTACTCCAAAATCACCGTCCACACATGTTCCACACATGGATGTAATGTGTCGTGTGCTTTTGGCGCAGCGTGAGCAGCCCCTCTGCCTCCGGCGGCTCGCTAATCGCACCTCGGCCTAGTAGATGCCTGGAACCAGGGCAGGCCGCTGTGCCTTGCGCAGTCGTCATTCGCAACCTTCGACACGCATCCTCAAGACAAGTTTATGACTGCGCCCCTGTGAACTCGCCCATTCTACCTGACGCTATAAAGACTGCATCGTACCCCGCAACAGTCGCTGTTTCCTGAAATCCCTTGGCCCCATTGCACCTATCCTGTGTGCGCCCCCAGGCGCCCTTACATCACTCACTCCTCCGCATAGCCCGCCCCACGCTTCACCTCCACCACCGCCGCCGCCATCTCTCGACCATCATGCACGATCCATTCCCCATCGCGCGGCCCGAGAGCCTTGTCAAGTATGTCCAGCCCGTGGCTGACTACCTATCTCTCAACACGCTGCCCCTGCACTTCCACGAGGTTGCTGCTGCCTATGTCCTGTACGACGTCACCTACCGCTTCATTGCGCCCGCCTTTTCGCGCATCTTTTTCCCTCGCGTATATGCCACCTTCAACGCTCGCACAAAGCTAAACTGGGATGTCCATATCGTGTCGTTTGTCCAGAGCACCCTCATCTGCGCCCTGGCCCTATGGGTCATGTGGACAGACAAGGAGTTGAATAGCATGGACAGGATTGAACGTGTGCATGGATACACGGGTGCGTCTGGCTTGATCCAGGCATTCGCCGGTGGATACTTCCTGTGGGACTTGGTCATCACTGTCCAGAATGTCAGGATCTTTGGAATCGGCATGCTGTTCCATGCCATCTCTGCTCTCTGCGTCTTCTCGCTAGGTTTCGTAAGTACTTGACCCCCAGATATCTGGAAACAGATCACTTATCGCTTGCACAGCGCCCATTCGTAAACTACTACGCGTGCACTTTTATCCTATACGAACTTTCATCGCCCTTCCTCAACATCCACTGGTTTTGCGACAAGCTCAACATGACTGGTAGCACCGTCCAGTTCGTCAACGGCCTAATGCTACTATTCACCTTCTTCTCCTGCCGTCTTGTCTGGGGAACCTACCAGTCGATCCGCGTCTTCGGCGACGTCTACCACCTATACATGAGTGGCCACATCCCCCAACACGACCCAGAGGTTGGCAAACTGTCAGACGACACTTATGTCAATAATGCAGGCTTCAAGAACGATCTTCTCCAATACTCCTCTGGCCAAACTATTCCACTCTGGCTTATCTCTGCCTACCTAGCCTCCAACCTTATCCTCAACGGCCTCAACTGGTTCTGGTTCAGCAAGATGATCGAGACACTACGCAAGCGCTTCGACCCACCTATTGGTACGAGGAAGGCACAACCCAAGGTCAACGCCGCTCCCGTCGAAATACCCGAAAACGAAAAGGTTTTGATTGAGGGTATTCATGTCTCTACCCCTGGTGTTGTTGAAAAGGACACTGAAGATTATGTCAATGTAGCGTCTCCCAAGTCGCTTCAGTTTCAGAAGAACAAGAGCGGGACGCACCTGGAAGTCAAGCAGAGCGAGGTTCGCAGTCGAAACCCTTCGCAGAGAGCTGCTCATGCGGCATAAGAATCTCCTTTTTCCCGAGGTTGGTTAAGGGCAGTAAGTATGGAGCAATGATTCCGTGGCTTCGGAATATGCACCGGTTCCGTTTTTATCCTCTTCTCCTTTGTCAGGTGCGTCAGTTTTGCATACTGATCCGTCTAGAATCTTGTCTCCATTTCGCAAATCGTCTAATACACAACCTATTCATTCATCATTTCTCCTACAACGTCATGCATCATCCCTTTCTCCTCGTCTTGATTCCTTTTTCTCGTCCTGCATGACTCGCTTTACGATGTTGATTTGATCGACAACAAAAGTGTATTACGCGCATCCTTTGTCTCGCTTGTAATCTTGCGCCCTGGTTATGTTGTGTAGTGCTCATCTTCTCATTGGCAGTTATTCGCTAGCTTGAAGCTTCTGTACAACAGAGCAGCTATGCCCCGAGTATTCTGCAAGGCGTCGGGAAGGTATTTTTGTCCGCGGCAGACACCATCGATCTCCACTGTAATGCCTTGATACGTCGTTGTGAACTATACGGAATATCTCACCTTTGTAGTACTCGACATCGACCTGTGACGGAGACATGCAGGTTTCTTCGTTGAGTCGAAAGGATGACAATCACGAAATGCAAAAGACGAAGGCCAACAACATCCTACCCCTTCCAAGGGTAATGCACTTGCTGTTTGTGTCTCACTGCACCGTAGGTGACTTTTCCTTCTAAGATAATTGATATGAACTTTCTAGTCTCACTAGTCAAAACAATGATATACCTGAATTTTAGATTTCCGCGTAATTGTGTTCCTCTAAGAGAGCCTTGAAAACTGTTTATTCTCCCAGCTCTTTTCCATCTTGTCAATGACCTTATGCATCTTGACTACCTGTTCGAAGTCGACAATCCCTTGGTCAACTGTCCCACCCTTTGCAAATAACTCGTAAAATTCACCAATGTTCCTCGCAAACACTGGGAGATCTTTCACAGCGTCCGAATACTCTACCTGAATCTCTTCCACGCTGTCCTTCTCATAGTCATACAGCTCCAGCTTCTCGCATCCAACAGGCATACCAAACACGGGATGTGGCAGAAGTCGAATCTCACCCTTGGTACCCAAGATGCGCCAAGTAGCAGGCGGAGTCCCCTTGAACGGCTTCCCATTCCTGACATTGATAGAAAACGGCGCCCCAGACTTTGCCAGTATCCCATGAAGAAAAACATGATCCGGCGTCTCACGCACATTTTTCCTATCAAACGACCCATCCCCCTTCACCAAGCTAACCTCCGGCCACCTCGTCGTCAACACTGCGCTAAACTCGTCGATACCCCCCAATGCAAAAAACACAGCATCAGCAGGATGTCCGAATACAATGGTAAAGATATTCCCCCCAAATTCCTTCTTCAGCATAAACTCAGCCGCCTGCGGCATCACATCACCCGGCCACCCCGTCTCAATACTAACCTGCGAGCTCACCAACTCGCCAATCGCCTTTTCCTCAACCATCTCCTTGGCTTTCCTCACATAAGGACTAACACGTGACTGCAGCCCCACCGCCGTCCTACTCCCGCTCTTTTTTGCTGCCACCGCCATTTCCTCGGCCTGCGCGAGATTCGCGCCGAGCGGCCACTCGACGTATACGGCTTTTCCCGCAAGAATAGATGGCATGGCGACATTGTAGTGGCGGTCTACGCGGATGCTGACGACGACGAGGTCGATGTCTGGGTCGTTGGCTAGGTCCTGCGGGTTGCCGTACGCTTTTGTGTCGGGCGGTAGGTTGTAGCGTTTTATGGCGGCTTGAGCCGAGGCGATTGCTCGAGTTTTGGAGCGCGGTAAGGGTGTAGTGTGGGGAGTGGAGGAGGTAGGGGAGATGGCCGCTAGAAAGAAAATCAATGGGATGTTTTTTTTTGGCTAAGTTGGGGAGGATTGGGAGGGTTGATGGGAAAGGAATTTACGTACCTTGCGGCCCAGGAGTGCCCAGGACTCGCGGAGATGTGCGTGGTGCCGGAACTTAGGCCTATGAGACCTACACGGATTGGTGCCATGAGTTGCGGGTTGTAAATCAACGAGTTCGAGTGTAAATTGTTTGGCTATGTTTTTGCTCGTGTAGCGTAATCAAGATTATCTTTTCTCCTGAAAAAGAATGCCAGGTCACATATGCAATGGAATACTTTGAACCTCCATATTTCCCATCATTTTCTTTTATGCTACCATATTCAGAGGTATATACAATTAGTCAGCTACCAGCTTCGCTGGCATCAAGTCGTCATATCTAACCAACCGGACGAAAGGGTGGAGGGATGGGGGGTGGAGCAAGTGCATTGGATATGTAGTCCAGTAGTACTATACTACTCCTTGTTTCCAGATATGCCGGACGCTACTACTGTAGCCAAGATGCGTAGGACTAATGTACTGTGTTACCTCGAATATAGTAGTTACGTAGACTCCAAACGAAATTGATAATCTCGCCGAATTAGTACCGGGGAGATGGTACGTACTGCTGTTTTCATGATGTACTACTAAAATATTTAACCTGCCATCCCCGACCTCTGAGCAACATAAGATGGTTACCAGTCATACGTAGATTGGATCGTACGCTAGCCATGGTTTCTAACCCATATACCAGATCCCTGGACTTGTATGGGGCCTATGCCAACGACTATGTGGTCGGAATGGATGGTGGGGGCCTTGGCTTAGTTGGGGATCAGGTATTGCTGTAAAAACATTCACTTGGTAGTCGTTTGGCTAAACAGCCGCGCTATGGTCATATTCGTCTAAAGAACAAAAATTAAATCAGGAGCTACCTTGTTGTATACCATAAGAGAACCAACAACTATTGCAATGTCTATCATAGCTGAAAACAACCGCGAAGTCCAACTACATAGAGTTTGGTTCGTTGCACCAAGATGTTCGCTGTGGTATTAAGTGAGCATTATTCTGTTACTTTCCGTAACTAGGCAAGGCAAAACAAACTTCTCCTCTTCGTCAAAATGTCAAGGTGCCACATGCTGGCTACCCTGACCTCCTTCCTCCTCATTACTTATACATCCTTGGATCACCTCTCTCACGCTCAGTCTGGTGTCTCTCAATACCGATCATATAGTCAACTCACAAGCCCGCACTGCCACCCGCGGCCTTGCTCCTTCCCTTCGCCCTCTTTCGGTCTTTGGTCTTTCCAGCCTTGGCTTTCGTCAACTTGGCTGGTACGACACCAGCCCGCTCGTAGACGATCTCGACCGCGTTTCTCACGTCATCTTCACGCAGGACCGGGTCTTTGACCTCGGCCTCGTCCTTCTCCATGCGCAGTGCGACTGCCTCGCACAGTACTTCGCCAGCAAGTCGTGGCTGGCCAAGCGTCATGGACGACATGACGGAGAGAGCTGATATGGCTGCAGGGGATAGCGACGAAGAAGTGAGGTGCGCCTTTGGAGCCGAAGTAGCCGCGTGTTTGATCATCTGCTTGAGGAACGCATCGAGAGTGATGTCCCATCGTTCCTGAAGAAGTGTCTCGGCATCTGTGGTCGACGCTGGTGCAGTGTCGAGTTCTTGCTGGCTGATAGCCGCAAGGTCTTCTCGTACAGCAATGCACTCCCGCGTGATGCGGAGTTTGTTGCGCATCGACGGCTTGGTCTCGATCAGGCTGACAATGTGGGCCGCCTTCTCGCGGTCGATGAGGTCCTGTGTGGTTGGAAAAGTCGGTTTAGTATACAATACCCATTTTGAAATACACTTACTCTTCTTCACTGCTCTTCCTCTCGAGCTCTCCATTTGCAAAAGCAACAACACTAAAAAATAGCAAGACGCAAAATCAAAACAGAAAAGTAACGAAACAAAACGAAAAGAAATGTGACGGGGGGGTTCCTTACCTGCCAGTCCATTCCATAGCCCTCGACGTCAATGTCGACATCCTCGCCTTCTTCACCGGCGTATATGGCGTAGCCATATGCCGCATCTGGCAACATGGTCTCGGTTGCACTCGCAGCAACAAGCACACGCTCGTCATCCTGCAACGTTTTGCTGGGATCGCTGATAGGCTTTGCGTCGACGGTGTAGAGCGCCGCGAACTTGAGGTCCAGCGCCAGACGCACGCCCTGGAGGACTTGCTCTGGCTTCTGGTACGCACTGATGACAAAGTTGTCAAGGGTCTTTGAAGTGCTCGGGCAGTGGAGCTGGACGCGACACATTGCTTGTGAGTTACTTCTGCGGTTATGTGAGAGTGTTTGTGTGCTTGTGTGCTTGTATGTGAGTTGAGTGCGGTTGAGTGCAGAGGCGAGAAAGCGGATAGATGCAGTACTTCTTGCGTTTAGAGTGGGGAAAGAAGGTAAGAGAGAGAAAGCGTGGGAGGGTAAATATACCGCACGGAGCGTCATTTTTTATTTGTGGGTGAGTCTGGATAGTAAACGAAGTGAAAGGTGAAAGTGAAAGACATGAAGAAAAAAAAGCCCGCAATCAGGCTCCCACCTTCACTCACCCACCCCCCAAACAACGCGGACAAAAAGATATGCCTCGCTAAAAACCAATTCACTTGGAAACTTCAATCTCAAGACCCTCCTTGAACTCCGCCTCAAGCAATCCATCGCCACCGGCTGTAGTAGGCCTAGCCACATAGCCCGCAATACTGACATCCCAACCATCCTCCGCGGCCGCCGCAAACCAGTTAACCTCTCTCAACGGGCGCCTCTCAACCTCTTCACCCTGCTCGTTCCTCACAATCCAGTAAATCCACAGACTCTTGCCGAGCTCATCCTGCTCCATGCGTGCTTCAATCGTAGCAGTAGGCTCAGTGCCATTTACAAACTCCGGCATGGGAACTAGGGACCAGTCGGCCCAGATGTCACAGCCGACAGTCGCGACGAATGGCTTGCCGGTGTAGAATTCGATACCTGTCTTGATCCATTTTGTGGCGTTGTTGGCGACGCCCTCTTTGGTTAGGTGGAGAACGAGGCCGGCTTGGTCATATCGGCGGAGTTCATCGGAGGGTGGGAGGGCAAAAGTAATCTTTGCGCGCTGGAACTGCTTGAGGGGGTAGGTGGGTTGGGTGTCGGGATAGAATGCAGCGTTGAAGACGTTGGTGGAGGGGGGTTTGCGCCAGATGTCTGTGCCTGGTTGGGCAGAAAGGTTGAAGGCTTCAATGTTTGTTATTGTTGTGTTGGTGGACATGGTGGATATCGCAAGGTTGGCAAATAGAGCAAGGAGAGGTAGTGGTGAGATCATTGTGGTTGGGGAATGTTGAGAGGACCAAGGCTGGGCTTTTATACTTCAAGTTACCACATCAGGAAGTGAGAAGAATGGTACACTGGGGTTTAGTCCATTGTGCGTGATTGGTAGGAAGTCGGAGGACTTGCTGGTTTACGTACTGCATATACCGCTATACGAACCATTTCTTGATGCCGTTACCGGTTTTCGGGTGTGTCAACCGGAAATTCCGATAGTCTTACATGCGAGATGGTTTGGTAGTGCAGATCTAGGACGGGACAGCGGGGTATCCTCGGGCAAAGAAATGCCATCATCTACCACGGTGTACAGTATTAGTGCGAATCTGGGATCGGAAAGCGGGGTATCCTCGGGCAAAGAGATGCAATCACGGTCTATTCCTCACCGTTGCACAGCGCAAATGCCTTGCTGTGCAGTTGAAAATGACTCAGGAACTAAATGCACACGTTTTCACCAGATTTGAGGGTGGCTGAAAGGTGGGTTCAACTGCGCTTACCAAAACGAGCGGCCGATTGCGAGATATGCTTGGCATGTCAATAAGGCGGATGATACAACAACAAGGGCAAAAGACTCCGAACTCTATTCTGATCCACCATACATGCGATATCACATCATCTTTTGTGTAATCTAACAACAGTCATCTCTCGCCGTGCCGAAATTTCATATCAGTGTGAAAGCAGAACGTCACTACTATTCGACAAGTCAACACTTGGACACGAGTTATTCGAAGGTGCACCGGCCCATTCATTCGCAGGTATATACAACTCAAACTCGCAAGGTCTTCTATTTCTTCTCTTCTTTCGGTGGCTCTGGCTTGGGTGTTGGCAGTTTGAACTATAATTCTGTTAGGCACTGGCAGCGACGTTTGGACAGAGGTGCAACTTACGTTCTCAGGCTTGAGATCTTCACCTGGACCAACCTGCTCCCATGCTGATGATCCACCACGGAAGTTCCTGAACGCTTGCGTCATCTCAAGTGGCTCCACAACAATTCTCTTCTTCTCCTCGTCGTATCGGATCTCAGTGTATCCAGTCATTGGGAAGTCCTTTCGCAGTGGGTGTCCGTCAAAACCGTAGTCTGTCATGATGCGCCTCAGATCTGGGTGTCCAACGAAGAAGACGCCAAAAAGATCATAGACCTCGCGCTCGTACCAGTTGGCGCCATCGTAGAGATCGCACAGACTGGGCACTGGGGTCGCTTCATCGGCATATGTCTTGACTCTGATGCGCGAGTTGTGGCGGATACTGAGCATGTTGTACACGACTTCGAATCGCTGGTCTTTGGTGGGGTAATCGACAGCAGTAATGTCCGAGATTTGAGTGTATTCGGCCGCGGTGTGGTATTTGAGGAAGGTGAAGGTGGGGATGATACCGGAGGGAGGAACATAGATGGTCAATTCATCTTTCCAGACGGAGAATCTATGTCGCTGTCAAACATTATTCTTCTCTACAAGACCGTCTAACGTACTGCTGGACATATTTCGGCAGACATGACATGATGTACTGTCCGTACTTGTGGAGTGCCTCGCCCTTCTCTTTGAGGCTCTCTGTCGGGTTGACAATGGGGGCCTTGAGCTTGCCAACCGTGTCGCGGGGAGCAAACTACAAATGATGTTAGATGAGCCCCAATATCTGCTGCTATCTGCTAGTCCATACCCGCATGTTTGGTGTGTCGGAAGCGGGTCCCGCGACTTCCTTGGGCCGGAGTGCCGTCGAGGCAAAGGTGCGCACTGCATTGCGGGAGCAGCTCGAGGCGCGGACGGCGGCGCCCAATGGCCGGCCTACAGCTAGCCGCATAGCCATGGTTTGCAGAGGTGGTGTTGAGGGGCTACGCGATGTGCAGCGGGGAAGGGCGACTTGGGGTGGAGGTATCGACGACGTCGTGAAGTTCACAGCTCAACCCGCGAGACGCATGCTTATGTAAGTAGCGTGGAGCGGAACCTGGTGTGCCATCACGCAGCTGCAGCCTCTTAACCCCCATCACCTCCCGTGGATCCCTCTTACTGCGACTGCGACAATCCGGCCGGCGTTTATTTGTACTTCAGCGATTTCCTTGCAGGCCTTGTGTGCTCGTCACCCCAGGTCTTATCCCACCCCCGCATTCATACCACGACTGCCCTCGGGCACCACCCTTACGCTCTAAACCACACCTTGCACCACACACCCACCCTTCGCCATGTCTCGGGTACAGCAGGACCAGTTCGTCGATGATGACGAGGAAGAGTGCTGCCCTCTCTGTGTCGAGGAGTTCGATCTGTCCGACAGGAACTTCCGACCATGTCCTTGTGGCTACCAAGTGCGCTTCCCTCGCCAAAACTCGGTGAAGCTGTCCCAAGCCGCCATGCTAACACGCGTCTCAGATATGCCAGTTCTGCTATAACAACATCAAGACAACCATGAATGGCCTTTGCCCCGCCTGCCGCCGCCCCTACGATGACTCCACAATCGAGTGGAAGACCATCTCTCCCGAAGAGTGGGTCCCCTGCTCCTCCCCTCTTTGAATACCCTCTGACATTGGGCAGGATGGCACAGCACAAGCAGCAAATTGCGCAAAAGGCTAAGAAGAATGCGCAGATGCGGCAAAAGGAAGCACAAAAGGCCGAGGCCGACTCGCTTAGCCGGAAGCATCTTTCTGGCCTCCGAGTCGTCCAGAAGAACCTTGTATACGTCACGGGTCTCACGCCAACAATACGTGAAGATGAATTGCTCAAGACACTACGTGGCGAGGACTACTTTGGCCAATATGGCAAGATCTTGAAGATTGTCGTGAGCAAAGCCAAGGAGAACGCACAGCACCAACAGTCGGTTGGTGTCTATGTGACGTTTGCTCGCAAGGAAGATGCTGAGAGATGTATCAACGCCGTTGACGGGTCGCAAAACGGCGACAGAGTGCTGAGGTATGCAGCAGCTCCTTCATGCCATGTGTCCTCTAAATAACTGACATATCACAGAGCACAATTTGGTACTACCAAATACTGTTCAGCCTATCTCCGCGGTGAGACTTGCAACAATCGCAACTGCATGTTCCTGCATGAGCCCGGCGAAGACAACGATAGCTTCACCCGCCAAGACCTTTCTATGATGAACTCGATCCAAACGCAACAGCCGTCCCAATCGTCAACGTCACGAGCCGCACCTCCTGCGCATCATGGGCCTCCCGTAGCCGCTGCAACGCCGATGCACCGACAGGATAGCACGGATACGTCGAGTTCAATACATGATGCACCTGGTCTGCCCGCGACTGCGAATTGGGGTAGCAAAGCTCTACTGGAGCGTCGTGCAAGCCGCTCAACGACCGCTTCCAACAACGCTAGCCCTATGGTCACGAATGCGGTACCCGCACAAGCAGCGAAAGCACCTAAGCCAGTAGAGGCTCCGAAGAAGAAAGGAAAAGAGAAGGAGAAAGAAAAGGAGAAAGAAAAGGAGAAAGAAAAAGAGAAGGAAAAGGAAAAGGATAAGGATAAGGAAAAAGAGAAGGAAAAAGAGAAGGAAAAAGAGAAAGAGAAGGACAAGGACAAAGAGAAGGAAAAGGAAAAGGAGAAAGAAAAGTCTCCGCAAGCATCAAAGTCGACAACCTCCGAGTCTACCACCGCATCTGCACCCACGGCTACCACACGCCCCTCCAAACCCCGCAGTCAGGATTTCCCAGACTTGCTCAAGATCATATGCTCGCCCGACTTCAAGTTTGTGTTCTCTAGTGCAGTTCTTTCTGAGGAAGAGTTGAAGGCTGTGACCGAATTTCCTCAGTTGCTTGATCCAAATGGAGGCGCAAAGCGGCGGGCAATGAAGGAAAAGGAAAAAGAACTTGCTGTATTGCGGGAGGCGGAGAGTGAAGTGAAAGTAGCTTCCCAACAGCAAGCGCCAGCCGCTGAACGGGAGGACAATGAGGCTACTGCAGGAGGTAGCTTGCAGTTGGGCGGGGAACCCGAAGATGGACCTGACACAAGCACCAACCATCTCGGTCAGCATGCAATCGCACCACCCGGTCAACAGGGCTTTGGTGGGAGCCTCTTTGGGCAGAACACACCTTTGACCGAGGACTTTAGCACCCTTGGGCTGAGCAACAGAGGCTTGACCCCACAACAGCAGCAGCAGCTACTGCTCTCCAACTTCAAGTCTGGCACTCAATCCACTGGCCTGCTAGGCAACATGCAAAACACACAGCCCCAGCAACATGGGATGACTGGAAATGCTTCTGGGCACAACAGGCATACTTCCCGCTTCAGCTTCGCCAACGACAGCGCTTCAGCTTCGGCGAATGTGCAGCCGGTGGCGAACCAGAAATTGATGAATCAGCAAAATTCGATGATGCCAAAGAACGCCAACCAGTTCAATCCAATGTCCCAGCATCAGCCACTGGGCGGACAATTCTTCACCAATGTGCAAGGACCGCCTCCAGGACTGAAGCCGACTGGCACGCCTCCTGTCAGCGGGACTGGTATGTTCGGTCAAGGTCACGGCTTTGCTACTGGCGGCCTTCCCTATGGGACAGGTGCCACTGCAAGGAACAACAGTGACGCGATGTATCAGGATCTGCTCCGCAGCCGCAACATGGATGGTGGTGCTAGGCTAGCTGATGCTGGAAAGCGTGAGTCAATGTTTCCTTCTTTCCTTAATCAACACTCCACGACCTCTACACCTGCCCCTGCCCCTGGTCTTCTGAGCTTCCCTTATGGGCCTTCGCCTGGCGCTTACCAGGAATCTGGTTCGCAGAAATCTAAGAAAAAGGGCAAGAAGCACAGGCATGCAAACACTTCTTCTTCTGGAGGAGGTGGCCTTGCTGATGTCCAAGACCCGAGTATCTTGCAGGCAAGGCTGCATCAAGGCGGCATGGCTGGTCAGGGCCTGTATGGCCAAGGTCAAAGCGGATTTTCTTCGCTTTATTCAAACAATAACTACGGCGGCGCTGGACGATGGTAGTAGTTTTCTTCTTCTACATATTGGTCGGCCAGTTGGCCAGACATACTGTCTTAGTACTTTTTGCAACGGTGGCTGCATGGCGTTTTCGGTTTATACGGCGACTGCATCGGCACAGACTCGGTGCTCTGACACTGGCATGCCTGGCGTTTTGATTGGGCTACACGGTCACTGTCAAAATTTCTTGACGCTGCCACGTCTTTACGGCATTTTTTTCTGCGCCTTTCACTTTTCCTTTCTCATTTTTTGTCATATCTGGGTCGTTTGCGCTGTCCTGCCGATGCAAAGGTCAGCTTCTCTCGTCGTCTTCGTCATGGCCATCGCATGTACGTAACTACCCCTCCTGCCGCGATTAAGTCGGCATGCTTACTTTCTAATAGAGAGGTGGCTGCACTATTTTCTTGCCTTGCCAGTGACGAAGATGCTCGAGAGACAACCCTTGTAGCCTGATGTATATTAAATGTTTTGCCAGCACCACTACCTTGACCATCGTCTGGCGGCCGCCGTGGTCACTAAACTCGTTTTGGCATTGCGATTGTTTCGAACCGTGCGAAAATCTATACTGACACCTCTGTGTAGATGATGTACCGCTCAATGCAGAGGAGCAAGCATCCATCAATGTCGATGCGCTGGTCAATGACAGCGACAATGAGCCCATTCGAGCCATGCCAATCACTCCCCTTAGCAGCCACTTTCTTGAGTATTCTCGTCGATCCACTCCTACCATTCCACCTGGTTTCACAGCTCCGGGTATTCCAAAAACTGTCATTGAAGAGTCTCGTGCTCGGCCAGCGTCTCGGCCAATGTCTAGGACTGCATCTTCAAGCATTACACCGGCCGTGCCTGTTGTGCCTGTTACGCCAATACGAACATCAACGCCCAGTAAGGCTGGAAAAAGTAGACAAAAGGGCGATTCTGCAGAGCCGGCAACACCTACCGCAACCCATGCGGCAACTCCTGCAACCAATACTCAGCCTACGACACCGTCCAAGGTTTCGGCACCCAAGGAAACTGTTATCTTCCCGCAAACCCCCAAGGAGCCTACACCGAGAGAAGCCTCTAGGAGAGTCAAGGGCGAAGCTGAGACACCCAAAACTGCGCCTGAAACAAAAAAGTCCATGTCAGAGGCAGCTACAAAGGACGTGCCCAAAGCAAAGGGCACTTCTAAGAAGAACCAAGCTCAAGCACAGACAACTCCCAAGAAAGAGCCACCGAAAGAACCCATACAGACTCCAATCGCTACTACAACCCCCACGTCTTCTACGAAACGACAGCCTCCAGGCAAGCTCGATATTGTAGCGGCAACCAAATTACCAAAGGACGAGGGATCTCCAGCTGCAGGACCAGGCAAAACAGACTCTCAGACGAAGCATGATCGTTCGGTATCGGTTACAGCAGCCGGTTCAGTACCTCCAAGTCCTGCTGCTGTGGGAACAGGATCTCCAATTAAGCGTGCGGGACCGCCGAGGACTCTTCGTGTTGTTGCAACACCAAAGACTGAAGCCCCGCCACCCCTGTCTGCGACCACAGCGCCGCCTCTCCCCCATATTCCGACAGTTGATAAACTTCGATCTAGGCAGGCGAGCATTGCCTCAGTAAACCAGCCAGGAACTCCTGCAAGTGAACTGATATCAGACACTGCTTCAATCACATCTACATCTTTCTCTCGGGCTAGCTCACCTCCTCCTGTGGTTGGAAAGGTCGGTACCGCACCTGTAAGGAAGAAAACCAAGTCACAAGCCAAGAAAGATCGACAAGAACGCAAAAAGCAGATAGAAGAGGAGCAGCTCGAAGACAATAAGTCGGATGTTGAGGTTGTGCAAGCTCCTATTATTGGTCGTAAGAAGAAGGCAAAGAAACCATCGACCAACTCGAAACCTGTAGCGGTAGCTGCCAAGAGTCAACCGGCTTCGCCCAAGCCTGCTACAGTTGAGGACGAGCATGCTGAAGTGCCAACAGCCACGGCTCATAAGATTCCTTCAGCAAAGGTTTCTGCTGCGGCTACGCCCGAACCAGAGCCGGAACGCGAAGAGTCAAAGGAAAAGCGCGAGCATACCGCACAATCAATCATGGCTGATCTGCAGCGCACCGGTGAATTGATTGCGTCTAATCTTGAATTCTTCAAGCCGCTATCGTCGTCGCTTACTCACACAACTCGCAACACTCAAATGGGCGGCGCGGTTGCGCCTCCGGACTTGAAACTACACTTTTCCGAGGCAGACTTGGAAACGCTGGCTAAGAAGAAACCTCTGCGCCTCAACAGTCAAGATGGAAAGTCCGAATCAAGGACTCTCATCACGCCAGGCGGGAAGTTTTTCTGGGGACTCAGTGAAGAGCTGGAGGCAAAGGCGCTTGAGCTTGAAAAGCGGATTGACGAGCTCAAGGGCCCTGGCCATTTCCATGCTCGTAAACCAACAGCACACAGTCACGGCCTGGCCACGCAGACGAACGATGTCCTACCGGCCATTGCGACGGCGCTCAAGGAAGCAGGAAAGAAGCTAAATACTAATGGCGGACAGCAGATGCCGAGGCTCGATGTTCCATCTGGACTGTTGGGCTCAACAAACCTTCCTTTACCCCCAGTACAGGGACAGGATACATCAACTGCACAGGCTCCAGTGTCACAACAACAACAAACACCAGCAGATGCTGGCGGTTATTTGAACCAATACGTGCTTCCCCGCACCGACAACCCACCACCGAACCAGCCACGTCCTGAAATGGCAGCAGTGGGTGGACCACCTGGTGCAGGAACGGCAAACATGTCTGTCAATGCAAACAGGTTTGCCAAGGCAGCAAAGGCGGTTGTCGAAGGGGGTGCAGTGGGAAGCACCGAGATTGATGGCATGGGATTCATGGCTGCTGACAAGCTGGGAGGCGTCTTTGTACAGGGTCTTGAAGCACTTGTAGGAGCCGGCCTGGGCTACCAGGCGACGCAAGAAGTGGGTCTTGACAGCAATGGTAACATCATGCTTGGGCAAGGCGCAGGCGGACTGGACATGCAGGGGCTGATGAATGCTATTGAGACGACAGCGGGTATGGGTGGATACAGTGGTAACGCAAGGAGAGGAAGAGGCAGCGTGTTGACCATGGAAGAGGCGGAACAGGCAATGCAGGCAGCGAGAAAGGAGCACGATGTTCTGGAGAAGAAGCTATCAGCACTGATCAAGAAGAACAGGAAGCTGGCATTGGGAGCAGCAAAATGAGGGTATTGGTTTAGCAAGCAGAGGAGCAGGCACGTGGATCGTATAGGATTACTCCATCAAGCACAGGCAAAAAGCTTATTGTGTAGCGTGATCGTGTTAGGCTGGCGATGGTAGCGCCGTGCACAAAAGCCGACTAGAGCAAGCAATGCATTCGTATCAATGGCAACACGTCGAGCAGAATATGTGGTGAAGCTAAGAATAGCCATGTAGAGAGGAAAGGGGTGCGGTAGAGATGCACCTGACACGAGGCGGCGCGTCAGTGATTCGCCCGGCCAGCTCACCGCCAACGTGGGCGGCATCTGGTCAGGGTCCACCAGCTGGTTCCTGGGACAAGGCCAGATTCTCAATTGCTCTAGCACCACACCTTTTGTGCCTCTGAATTCTGTGCACAACAGTCTCTTTCTTTTTCTCACCTCATCCACCCCCGCACACACTGAAGTCCGCGCCAAGATGAGTCTACAGCCGCCGTCCCTCGCCATGAGGTCCAAGTCGCCCTCTGGCGGCTCCACAAAGGCCGTCATTCTGGTATAGAGCACCCGCTGCAAACGTCCAACGGCCATGTATACTCACACGCGCAGGTCGGAGGGCCCTCTCGCGGTACCCGCTTCAGGCCGCTGTCTATGGAACTGCCAAAGGTATGTATGCCCCTCTGCCCCCGTCGGCCGCACCCCGCTGATGATCCCACAGCCGCTCTTCCCCGTCGCTGGCCACCCCATAATCGAGCACTGCTTCCGCGCAATCACAAACGTCCCTGATATCAAGGAAGTCTTCATTGTCGGCTACTATGAGGAATCCGTCTTCCAGCCCTTTATCAACGCTGTGTCAACCAACTGGCCTCACCTGAGCGTTAAGTACCTCCGCGAATACCAGGCATTGGGCACTGCTGGAGGTCTCTACCACTTCCGTGATGTTATATTGAAGGGCAAGCCCGAGAAGCTTTTTGTTCTCAACGCAGATGTCTGCTCTTCGTTCCCGCTGGTCGAGATGCTGAAGCTGTTCGAGGACAAGGACGCCGAGGCTGTCATGCTCGGTACCAGAGTCGCAAACGAGGCCGCCTCCAACTTTGGATGCATCGTCTCGGATGCGCACACCAAGCGTGTACTCCACTACGTCGAGAAGCCCGAGTCGCACATTTCCAACCTAATCAACTGCGGTATCTACCTCTTTGCGACCGAGTGCATCTTCCCCGCTATCCGCAGCGCTATCAAGCGACGGACCGAGCGCCCACGGCTGCTGTCGTACCCCTCCAACGAGAACCTCGAGTCTTCCTTCTACCAGAACGAAGACGACGAAGACAGCAAGGAGAACGCTGTCATTCGCCTCGAGCAGGATGTGCTGTCGGATATTGCCGACAGCAGGCAGTTCTTCGTCCTTGAGACAAAGGACTTTTGGCGCCAGATCAAGACTGCAGGCTCTGCCGTCCCTGCTAATGCTCTGTACCTCGCCAAGATGTTCCAGGCAGGATCAGAAGAGCTTGCTGCTCCCTCTGCCAACATTCTGCCCCCAGTCTACATTCATCCCTCTGCTCAGATCGACCCAACTGCCAAGATCGGACCTAATGTCTCCATTGGCGCCCGCGTCGTCGTCGGCGCTGGTGTACGTGTGAAGGAGTCTATTGTGCTCGAGGACTCTGAGATCAAGCACGATGCATGTGTGCTGTACACCATTATTGGCTGGAACAGCAAGGTCGGTGCGTGGGCCCGTGTTGAGGGTACACCAACACCCGTCACCAGCCATACTACTAGCGTCATCAAGAACGGTGTCAAGGTTCAGAGCATTACCATCCTTGGTAAGGACTGCGCCGTCGCAGATGAGGTCCGCGTGCAGAACTGTGTCTGTCTGCCATACAAGGAGCTGAAGAGGGTAAGACATATGATTATAAGTATATCGAAGGCTTGGCTAATTCACTCAACAGGACGTCTCTAACGAGGTCATCATGTAAAATGATGTGAGACTTTACAACACGCTATTGAACAATGATAATGAAGGGACAATGACATGGGAATCTGTAGCGAACGATTAGGAAAATAGCACCACTAAGGGGCGTTTAAAAGAGAAATCAGTATACCACAATCTATGAGAAATTTCAACCAAATACTCTCGGCGTCAAAACAGAGACAAAAGATGCGTGTGTATGATTTGCGAGGAGTTGTGTTGAGTATCATCAGTTTCTGTCAAGGATGTTCAGGGCTACCCGCGTCTAGACTCGATAGGGTATCGGCGTTTGAACATTGCATCTTGTTACTTTGCCAACACTCACTTTTATGCCATACCTGATGAAAAATTGCAACGTCAGGTGATACCTAGGACCGTATAACATCGTTACTCTGAAAATTGACACTTCCATAAAACCTAAACATCACTAGCCCCAAGATTGGCAAAAACCTTTTTTATCGAACCTGCGATCAAACCACCAAACCACCACTAAACAGCAATAAAAAAAAGAGAAGAGCCCACCATGACGGACATGCAAGCCGCCCTCCAAAAAGCGCGGCACAAACTCCACAACAGCGACAAACCCTGGACAACATCCCCAAGTCTGACCCCCACAACCTCCCCATCCCCACGTTCCACCAACCCCATTCCACCCACGCACTCCTCCATCCTCCCAAAAATCGACATATCCCCTTTCCTACACCCAGACTCGCCAGCCTCCTCGCGCCTCCAAACAGCCCAAGCCATCAACGCCGCATGCACAACCTACGGCTTCTTCTACCTCACAGGCCACGGAATCCCGCAATCCCAACTCGACTCCGTCGTCAGCCTCGCCCGCCAATTCTTCGCCCTGCCACTTGAAGAAAAGATCAAGATTGAAAGGTTCGACGCAGGAAGTCCGCAAGGCGGCGACGGCGCACGCGGGTACCAGCGCCTCTGCACCGACGACGACGGCGGCGGACTGCAGGATCTACAGGAAGCTGTGGATTTCTACGCCGAGTGGCCCGAGGACTTGCGCGAGGAGGGGGATGCAGGGCCCAGTAGCGTGAAGAGTCTCCAAGGAAGGAATTTGTGGCCGCGGGAGCCGGGGGAGTTGAAGGGCGTTTATCAGGAGTATATCACGAGGGTGGGGGAGGTAGGGGAGGCGCTGGTGCGGGCGATGGGGGAGGCGTTGGAGTTGGAGGGGGAGGAGGAGAAAGGCGTTATTGAGGGGGCGTGTAAGGGGTCGTTTTGGGTGCTGAGGATGATTGGGTATCCGCCTTTGCCTTGTCCTCCTTCGTCTGCTTCTTTGGGTGAGGAGAAGGAGGATGGGGAAAGGGAAGGGGAAGAGGAACAACAGCAGTTTTCGTGTGGCGCACACACGGATTACGGGTGTGTTACTCTTCTTCTGTCAGACGACACGCCTAATGCACTGCAAATCCAGCTTAAAGATGGGACGTGGCTTAATGCCGACCCTGTCCCCGGCGCATTTGTAGTTAATATTGGGGATATGATTGAGCGGTGGACGAATGGGCTGTGGAAGAGTACTCTGCACCGTGTTATTCATCGGACGGGGGATCGATATCGCATTAGTGTTCCGTTCTTCTACGAGCCAAATTTCTACGCAGAAGTTGCGCCGCTGGAGACGTGTGTGAAGAGGACAGGGGGCAAGCGGGTGTATGAGAGTAGTGTGTATGGAGAGCATTTGTTGACGAAGGTGTTTAGTAATTTTTATTATAGTAAGAGGACGGATTGGTAAGTCTTCGCAATGAATGTATATATATATATGTGTGTGTGTAATTACAAAGAGACTTTTAGATACCACCCTTGAGATAGTAGTCCAAGGGATAGCCCAACCAAGCACACTGCTCTACATCTTGGTATCCAGTGCTCTTGCTTGGCCAGTCTAGGAACCGGATTTCATCGCCATTCTGACCTGTTGCATCGACGGCTTTCCATGCGCCGAATTTCTTCGCGCCTTCGACTTCCTTTTCGTATCCTCGTACGTCCAAGTAGCTCACGCTGGGATTTGGATCGCCGCTTCGGATGAACGAAGCAAAGTATCCGGTGGTAAGCTGCTCGCTCCACAGGTCCTTGGAGTCACGGATTGTTGTCAGTGTGCCGAACACCCAGTCAGTTTCCGAGCCATGGATACGGAAGTAAGGGTTCTCTGGGTTGTTGTTGGCGGGCCCGCCGAGGCCATCGGGATCGTAACCGCCAATCGTGCGCTCGAATTGGTAGAAGTAGGCCTTTTCGAAGGCGTGGGAGCGGGAGCCAGAGTACACGGTGGATTGGTCAATGCAGCGGAACATCTTGTCTGTTGTAATGCGCTGGGAGACGTTGAACGAGTCGAGTGTCAGATTTCCCGTGTTGATCAAGGGGAAGAGACCAGAATCGATGACACGCTGGGCCCACGTGCTGTTGATGCTTAGGGCTTCTTGGAGACCCTGGCTGTGATTTGAAATAGGAGTTTTGGGGTAATTAGTAAATGAGGCGCCGTCGTCGCGAGTGACGCCAAACATGACGGGAATGTGCGCGGTACTAGCATTGCGAGTTGTGAGTATGAGGTTGGATGTGTCGACGTAGGTTCCATCCTGAACGACATATCGTGCGACAGTATTGAAACCGATAATCTTTGCCGCGTCGGTTGTTTTAAGACAGGCAATCTGAGCAGACAAGTCGGTGCTGTTGCAGCCCGCTGCCGCAAAGATCTGCTGACCTGCTTTCTGGTAACTTTCCTCGATAGTGAGGTAGGTTGAGTATGTTGTTCCGTAGTCACCATCAAGGCCCAGTGTCTTGCCTCCTCCGAGGTTGGACATGGCAATGGCACCTTGGAACTTGCCAATTGCTTTCGGTGAACCGAGATGCACACGAACTGAGCCGGCGCCTGCAGAGCCGCCAGCGATGGTGATTCTCCTAGGATCACCTCCAAAAGAGGCGATATTGGCAATGACCCAGTCTAGTGCCACTTGTTGGTCCTGGATACCAAAGTTTCCTTTGATGTCCGTTCCTGGAATGGCGAGGAAACCGAGCGTGGAGAGACGGTAGTTGATACTGACAACAACCAGGTCTTCTTTACTCGCCAAGTTTCCACCGTCAGTAAGCGGGTCTGAGCCGACTCCTCCCGTGAATCCTCCACCGTGAATCCAAAAAAGAACCGGTCGAAGGTTCTTCTTGGATCCAGATTTAGGAATGTAGGGCGTCTGGATACCCAAAAACAAACAATCCTCACTTCCGCCACCGCCCTGAATACACTGAGACCCATGCTGGGTAGCTTGAATAGTCTGGCCCTTCTTGGAATAGATAGAAGAGTACTGAAAGCGCTTTGGTGTATCGGCGTATGGGATGCCCAGGAAGCGGAACGACTTTTGGTTGCGGTACCCAACGAACGTGTTGCCTCCTGATGCTACTGAGACACTGCTGCCCTCGACAAATCCAGCATTCCGCGAGCCATTGTTGAAAGATTGAGTACACAAAACTGGTAGTTGTTTGCGAGGCGCCGGAGAAGACAGGTAGCTCACGCGGTCACCCACTGAAACGACACCGTTGTCGATGTGATAACCCTGCTCGGCGTCGCTGTATTTGGCGTAGTCTTGGTATGAGAGGGCATCATTAAAGTCGTCCTGATGCTGTTCAAGAGCAGCTCGGGTGATGAGCTTCTCGTTCAAGGAAGCGCAAGCTGCCGCTGCACTGGCTTGGGGAACCGGGTCGAGGACAATAGCGCCAATGTGGTTCTTATCGTCTGATCCATTGAGGTTGTTCTGATAGACGAGTGTCAAGGAAGATTTTGCATTTGACACGCCAGCGGTAGCGTTTGGCTGAGCTACTGGAGAAGCCTGAGAGACAGCTGCCAAACCAGCCGCAGCAGCGGCAACAAAGGTGGCCAGGACAGTCATCTTGAATGTCAATGAGGAGACTTGATCGACAACTGGAGTATCGTCCTCGTGCATCTTGGCCTTCTTATACAGCCCCGGCAACCCGGATGTCGTTAGGGTCGTAATTTAACAACCGTAGCGCCGGTGCTAGGCAGTGGCACTGTGCAAGAGGCTATTCAAATCAAGCCTTTGAACGCCGGTTTACCCCAGGAACCGATAGGTAGATCGATGCCTAGGCAGGGGCACTGGCAAAATACTAGTTGGTACAGGTGGGCACCGTTGTGGGCATGGTCGATTTTAGCGCTATGTCCGTCTCGACACGTGTGACAAAGTCATGATGGATTTCTGCATACAGCGTCTAGTGTGAAGGATACCACAACTGTTTCCCATGCAACAGATAATCGTTTGCTATGCTTTTGAGGTCGGAGGTGCCATTGTCGCTGCCAACCGAATTCCAACAGTGATGTATAGACCGCGATCTAGGTCAAGGCGGTAGTATTTAGCCGTTTAGCCAGCATATACGGTGGTTCAAGGAGCGTTCCGTAGACTAAGAGGCGTTACAGGGGTCGGAGTGGAAGTAGTCGCGACCTATTCGCGGGGTTTAGGTTTTCGGGGTGGGAAAAAAGCACAAGTGGATATGTCATGGGGTAATGGCCGGGTACAATGCGGGGAGTCGACCAGAACGGAGATTTGCCGACCATGATGTTCGTGTTACTAGCACAACTCGCGGTTTGGATCCAACGCCTTCCACTTTCTCGCCACAACCTTATCTTCATTGGAGGTGCAGCATGGACATGCACGCTTCTCTTTCAGTCCGTGTTGATGAAGCATAGTCCAGACTGCGCTTTGGATAAGAAATCACCGTACTGTCTAGGATAACCAACTCTTCTGGGAAGCTTGACCTAAACCCGAGTTTTCTTTTTGCATCTCTCGTCAAAGACCAAGTCGCGTGGTATTCGTTGCAATTTCTACTTGGAGTTGCATGTGCGCGCAAACTGTACATATGGAAGTTGGCACGCAACCCGAGACTTGGGCCTTGCACATGGTGTTGGAACTGAGATGGCAGCATGGCATTTGGGTTATGGCCGTGATAGGATGTCGTAGGGCATCATCTTGTAGGATTCGCAGATGGATCTTGTCTATCGCAGTGGGTCACATTAGGCAGATCGGCAGCTGCAACACTGTGGCACAGCAAATGCTAATCTGGAACATGAGAACTCGAATTCGAGCTTCACATCCTGCTCTGTGTCAGCGCGAGTCAAGAGAACACAAATCTCCTAACCTTTTTGTTTTTTGACCCCTCAAAAAGCACCAAGCGTTTCTTTGCCTGGCGCACCTTAGCGTGGACGCGGTTGATACCATCATTGTATTATTCAGTAGCTGAGATTGAACCGGGCCGTAGCCGGCACCATGTTTCTTGTTTGTCGAACAAGCATATAGCTACTCCGGAGCCTCAAGGCTTGGAGGCGCAATTTGCGTTCGCATGAAGACAGCGGGTGTCTGCATACAGGGTTTATCCAGGTCCGGAGAGACAAGGGTAAGTTTGATATGTAGCGGAGAAGGCTGTAGTAAAATAGTTATGACGTCAAGTCATCGTTCAAACACCAGCATGGTAACATTATGTAACGTGGTTCACAAGCGAGTCGCTCACCCAAGCGAGTCGCTCACTCCCCACCAGCGCGTCAACGTCAACACGTTATCACAGTGTTTTATCACAGTCAATAAACTATTGCGATATACCAAATTAATTATTAGAATTACTACTATCACTTGCACTATCTACCTTAACCGCGCAGGTACGAGCGTTGTGTCCAGTCTGCTTGCAACGCCCGCACCGCCGCTCTCCTCGCACCCTCTTCAACGCACTCTCACCATCACTACGACTACTACCTGCTTATTTAGCTAATACTTCTTATACTTTGCCTATAGTAAGAGTCTCTTCTGTCCGTACGTATCGCCGCTTGCGGCTCTTACGCTTATTTGCTGTATCTAGAGCCTCTCGAAGAGCAGCTACTTCCGCTCTTATAAGCGTCATCTCATGTGCTATTTGCTAAGCCCCTTTACTTAGCTGCACAACCTTCTTATCAAGAGAACTTATAGAAGACCTAGGGCGGTTTCTTACTCTCTATTAAATAAGAGTACTTTGAGCCTTAACCTCGCGCGCGTTGCGCGGCGTCTGCGCCTCCTAGGTAGCTACCCGTTATAGTAACTATTTTAGTGTCTACACTACCATATTAAGCTTTAATAGCATAGCCTATAGGTCGTATAGGACTAGACCAGCACCTCTAAAGCTAGCTTAGATATTCTCCTTTGTAATAGACTACTTAAAAGCAGTCTTAAAGGCTAGCAGGAAGGTCTCCTTACTGATATAGTAGGTGCGGTTGCGTGCCAAGCCCGAAACAGCGTCGCCATACTTGCGCTTTAACGGCGAGAAGCAGGCGACGTTAAGAGGCTACAATAGGTAAGACGAGTGCGCAGGCATGTAGAGAAAGATAATATTCTTCTCCTTGCAAAGATCTTAGAATTCAACTAAGCAGTAGCTCTTATAACCATTAATAATAAGTAGTTAATACCTACCCACAGTAGAGCTCTTTGTATAGGTATCAAAGTGCTCTAACCAGGCAAGACCAAGCTAGTTATTCGTCCAGCCATTAGGACTAACTTTAAGAACCCAGTTAGCAGGTAAATTTTCAAACTAGACGTTAATAAGTACCTTGCCCGCAAAGATAACGAAGGGTAGTATCTAGCGACCTAACGCGCCCACGCCTTAGATCACAGTAACCTACTCACGGTTGCCTAGCTGTATCTGCTTCTTTTTCCTATATCCTTCTAATGCTGTGATAACTAACTGTAATAAAATCTTGCCTATTATAAAGCTAATTTCGTTAAAGTTATAGATATCGTCGTCCACAATACCCCACTTCTGCCTTATCACCTAGACTAAGTCGAACCAGCGCTAAATAGCCGCTAGGTTCTCGCAAGTAGCTCGCTGGTGATTATAGGGACGGCTCCAGCGCGTACGGAGCTCAGGAGTACACTTAACAAAGTTATCAACCCAGTTCTTGCTAATAGGGTTACCCTCCCGCTCATATAGTAGTTTGTTAGCCATTACGCGAACGTCAGGCTTTATAGGCGCAAATCCTCGCGTAGACTCTTTAAGAATACGATTAACTATAGCCTCCTCTTCTAGTTTATTTAAGCGCTTTAAATTTAGTTCACAGTCGCGTCGGGAGCGCTTTCCAGCGCGTCGGTCAGACAAGGTTCTTTAAGGCACTTTATAGATAGAGGCAGCACGTCTTTAGCTTTAAACACGTCGCGATTGGATATCAAAAAGAGCAAGCTAAAGGTCTGACTCAGAGTAAGTTAATTGGTAATTGCGTTGTTGAGACATAACGCGTTGTAGTGTTGACGTTGACGCGCTGGTGGGGAGTGAGCGACTCGCTTGGGTGAGCGACTCGCTTGTGAACCACGTTATGCGAAGGTGCTGGTATACTATATGAAAATTGCCCTGACTCGTGTATCTCAGAATTGTCAACGTTGTAGAGTACATGTGTTGGATCATAGGATTGAAAACGCCCTTTTCAGACCGATACAAGGCACTTACCGCCCAGCCATGGTTGTTTCAATAGCAAAAGAAAAAAATGGAGACAAACGGCTACTAATACATACATGTATATGTGTGTCGTCTGAGGATTCACCGCCATGAGAACATGTCGTGGTAGCCGTTGAGGGATAAAGCAGTCTCGTAGTCACATGTCAGCACGGGCCGACTCATGAGCGTATAGACACTACACATGTCTGCTTTTGCATCTTCGCATCTTATACCTCAATGCGCATGATTACTCCATGCATGTCTGCGCAATTTTTGTTTATTCCCGCAAACCTACCGCGCAAGAGTAGCACAACACACTCAATACCCTTGTCCAAGCGCCACACGCTGTAACACCGCCGCACCGCTATTCGTCCCCGTTTAGTCGTTACGGTGGACCGCCGGAAGGCCGGAGCAGAGACTTCCAATACAGGGGAGCTACGTTTCCGACGTCTTGACGCTGGCGCTGGAGAAGACCGCTATACGCTCCAATGACAGCTGTTACCATCGAAAAGAGAGATTGGCTGCAAATTAGCAGGGTGTGGGTGCCTAACTGCGGGGACATGAGGCTGAGCGCCCCCCGCAGAGCCGTAGAAGGATAACAGTAGATGGTGGCCTGAAGGCAGCACAGCATCATTGCTGACCTCCCAAGGCTGGCGGAGGCGTCTCAAATGTCAACAAAGGAGATGTTTAATGTCGATGATGGTGTGGCGGTTGCTAGGAAGGCTCGTATCCCTGGCAGCGCTCCACAAGAAATTACGCGCTACGAGTGTGCCTGACGCACGCACATAACTGACGGCCATGAAGGGTATCCGACATAGCCGGTACTGCGGTCAAAGAAGCAATGCAGGAAGGACAACTGTGGTGCTGACGACTGGAAAGGCGAGCACGCGACTGTCAGCAAGTGGCAGTTCACTAGGTAGTTTGTCATAAATAGAGCAGGCTAATAGGAGATCGCCAGGGTTCCGCGACTCCAGCCACACCAAAGTGGCTCCTCTATGCGGACCAACGTACGGGATGAGGTCAGACCAGTCTCCTAGCGCTTCCTGCCATTCCAGCCGTTTGAAGCGAGCCACGGTTGTCCGTGGTGTGATTGCAACATTTAACATGGCCGTCCGCCGCATGCCCAGCTGTGCACACTTCAACCATTCTACTGACCCCCTTACCATCTTGGCACCGAGTGTCTCTTGATACCACTAGCATGCGGTGTTCTTCTCTGCTGTCGGCTTCGGCACTAGCCAGCCTAGCGACCTGTAGGCGACTCGCCCAAATCCCCCCATGAACCGCTACTGACGCAGGTACAGCATCTGCCCTTGGCCCTCGCGATGCCAGAGTCGCCCCTCCTACAAGTGCTGTAGAATCATGGAAGCGCGCTGCCCCACAAGCCCCCAATGGCTATGCTCCAGCCGAAGTTACCTGTCCCTCAACACGCCCGAGTATTCGATCTGCCGATAGGCTCTCCAACGCCGAGACAGAATGGCTCAAGAAGAGAAGGCCAAACACGATAGAGCCCATGCGCGCCTTCCTGCAAAGGGCCAATATCCAAGGATTTGACGTGAACAGATACCTTGATACCCATCGCGACAACACCACAGCCCTGCCAAACATTGCAATATCCTTCTCCGGCGGCGGATACCGTGCCTTGCTCAATGGCGCAGGTGCTCTAGCAGCATTCGACAACCGAACCTCCGGCTCGACAAATGCCGGTCACCTGGGAGGCTTGTTGCAGTCGGCTACCTACGTTTCAGCCTTGTCTGGCGGTGGATGGCTAATTGGAAGCATTTACGCCAACAACTTCACTTCGGTAGAGGATATTACCAAAGAGGGCGAGAATACTCCTCTCTGGCAGTTCCAGAACTCGCTTCTCAAGGGACCCCCCTCAATGGGCATCCAGGTGCTTTCAACTGCTCAATACTTTGAGAACCTAGTCAGCACCGTCGGGGAAAAGTCCGATTCGGGATTCAACACCTCCATTACCGATATTTACGGTCGAGGCCTCTCGTTTCAGCTTATCAACGCAACTAATGGAGGACCCGGTACGTCCACAAGTGCACCATCTCATGTTCTACGCTAACTCCTGTAGACTATACCTTCTCTTCCATTCAAGACGACCCTAGGTTCTCATCTGGAGACGCGCCCATGCCTATCCTCATAGCTGACGAGCGCGCGCCTGGAGATTTGATCATTTCCCTCAACGCTACCGTCTTTGAGTTCAACCCTTTTGAGATGGGCTCTTTTGATCCCACAACATTCGGTTTCGCCCCACTCAAGTACGTTGGCTCGAATTTCAGCCAAGGACAGCTTCCCCAGAATCAAGGTTGTGTTGCCGGATTCGATAATCTCGGGTTTATCATGGGAACGAGCAGTTCATTGTTCAATCAGATTTTCCTCACATTGAACAGCGTCCAAAACATACCCGATATTCTCAGGAGTCTCGCAACTCGTATTCTAGAAAGAATTGGACGCGATTCAAACGATATCGCAGATTACACGCCCAACCCTTTTTACCAATACCACAACGACACAAACCCTAGCGCCTCTAGCAAGCGCCTTACGCTTGTAGATGGCGGCGAAGATCTCCAGAACATTCCTCTCAACCCAGTCATTCAACCCGTGCGCCAGGTTGATGTCATTTTTGCTGTCGACTCGTCTGCCGACACTTTTGGAGAGAGCAGCCCTTCCAGAAACTGGCCCAATGGCACTGCTCTCATTGCCACCTACCAGCGTGCGGGATCGCCAATCATGAACAAGACGACTTTCCCTTACATCCCAGGTCACGATACATTCGTGGCCCTTGGCCTGAACAACCGGCCTACCTTCTTTGGCTGTAACAGCAAGAATGTCACACAGGGTAACAACATTCCTCCTCTCGTTGTGTACCTTCCCAATGCTCCTTATTCCTTCTGGTCCAACACGTCAACATTTGAGAAGCTCTCGTACACCCTCGAAGAGCGCGCTAGTATGATTAAAAACGGTTACGAGGTTGTGACCCAAGCAAACTCAACACGTGAGGGTGCCAGCAACTGGCCTACTTGCGTTGGATGCGCTATTCTTTCCAGGAGTTTGGAACGCAACGGCCAAGCTGTTCCAGACGTGTGCAATCAGTGCTTCCAACGATACTGCTGGAATGGCACCACGGTTGCCAGCGCGGCGCCATACAATCCGAAGATGATCATTTCGGCAGCCAATACCACACAGAACAGCGGTGCGGGCAGCTTTGTGCCCAACCTCCTTGGTCTTGCTCTTGTAGCTGCTGGTTCTGCCTACATGATGATTTAGGCGGTTGTTTTCTATATTTGTACTCGTTGGATGATAACACATTTGCGGTGGTTCAAACCTTGCATGTTTCTTAGCGTCGGAAGCACATGATACCTCTTTCCCATTAAATAGCAATCTAGCCTTTGATTTATAGTGTGAAATATGCTTGTTGTCGGTCCCCCTGTTATGAATGAACGCATCGTCACTGGAGCTTCTGTTGCGGCTCGTTGGTAGCCCTGTCCGTCCCTGCATTAGAGGCCCGTAGCGTACGTATGGATGCCCCGCCATCCCACCTAGCAAAGGGAAAAAAGTCATGACCCCGCCACACTTCTCTGCGCAAACCAACCACAATATACGTGACCAACCAGCAAACATACAAAATGGCCGTCCCAGCGCTCGAGGGTGCGCCTGTACTCTCAACGCCCGATACACACATCTTCGAAGACCCGACGCCGGCTGTGGATCCCTCGAATCTCCCTCGATTATCAGACGAGCAGGTTGCGCTCACGTACGAGATTGAACGCACAGTACGGGAGATACGAGAGGGGAAATGGAAGAGGATTGCTCTACAGTTTCCAGATCATATGCTCGGTGATGCACCGAGAGTGTACGACCATTTGACTCGAGGGCTGAAGAAGGAGCGGAAAGGGCAGAACAGTAGCGAACAAGAAAAGAGCGGGCAGTCGCTGAACGGCACAAAGGCGCTGAATGTTGAAGAAGAATTTGCCACAGATATGAACAAGACCAGAATACAGGATAACGAGGGCGTTGTCGAGGAAAAACTGTTTATACTGGGAGACACCTCATACGGCGCGTGCTGTGTAGACGAAGTGGCTGCAGAGCACGTCGACGCAGATGTAGTTGTGCACTATGGCCGCTCATGTCTATCGCCGCCATCCAGACTGCCAGTCATTTACGTTTTCACCGAGCGGGAGCTCGACATCGACGCCACAATCACCACGTTCAAGGAGACCTACCCAGAAAAGGACAAGAAAGTAGTTCTCATGGCGGACATACCGTACTCGCACCACATCCCACGTCTATACCAACGCCTCCACGAAGACGGATACACAAACATCCACGCCACAGAAATCGTACACAAGCCCTCTTCACCCCTACCCAACCGCACCGCCCCACAAGAAGTTCAAGAAAAAGGCGACGACGCCCTCCGGGACTACGCCCTCTTCCACATCTCCGACCCACCTACATCTCTTCTCCTCGCCCTCTCCTCCCGCGTATCCTCAATTCACATCTACCCCACTACCGAACCCGCCAGCTCCGCCTCCCTAGCCAGCACATCGAAAACCCTAAACAGACGATACGCCCTCATTACCTCCCTCGCCACAACCCCCATCTTCGGCATCCTCATCAACACCCTCTCCGTGAAAAACTACATGCACATCCTCTCGCACGTCCAACAGCAAATCGCCGCCGCAGGCAAAAAATCTTACACTTTCGTCGTCGGCAAGGTCAACGCAGCGAAAGTGGCGAATTTCAGCGAAGTAGGCGGCTGGGTCGTAATCGGGTGTTGGGAGAGCAGTTTAATCGAGAGTCGCGATTTCTGGCGGCCAATGATTACGCCGTGGGAGCTTGGTGTTGCGCTCAAGGGCGATGCAGAGCGTGTGTGGACAGGGGCTTGGGAGCCGGATTTCCAGAAGGTGTTGGATGAGGATCACGAGAAGGAGAATCAAGCGACGGTGGGTGGTGGAGAAGAGAAAGAGAAAGAGAAAGAAAGTGAAGATGGTGCAGAGTACGATTCAGAAGAGGAATCCCAACCCCCAGAGTTCGATCTTAGAACTGGTCAATACGTCTCGCATGCGAGGCCGATGCGGTCTGCTGCAGCGAGGAATACGGCAAAGGCTGTTGCGAATGGTGATGCCGCGGCTTCCGCTAGTTCTGCGCTGACGAAACGTGCGAACGGAGATATTGCGGCTGTGGGTGGTGTGGCGTCGCCCGGTGCAGAGTATCTGCGATCGAATCGCACATGGCAGGGCTTGGGTAGTGATTATCAGAATGGAGAGGATGGAGAAGAAGGGACGGGGAGTGCGAGGGCGGCGAAGATGGAAGAGGGGAGGAGTGGGATTGCGAGAGGGTATGTTGTTGGAGATGAGGGAAGGATACATTGAGGAAAAACAGGATGTTGAAAAGGCAACTTTGCTGTAAAAGTGGTATTTTTTGTATATGTATATTATGACTTCATGGGGGCTCATCGCCCGAAAGAACAAAACGTCGTTTGACTCCTTCACATCATTCACGACACATTGTCATTATATATCATTATCGTTGTCATCATCGTTGTTTCCGTTATCGCACACCTGTCAACGAAAACCGCTTCACCGCATACCGAGAGCAACCCGAGCCCAAGCAGTTTCCATGTCCTCCACCAGCGTGAGAAACTCGTCACTCTCGAGATGGCGGAAGATAAACTCGTTAAGTGCTGCCCTACGTGCTTCGTCAGGTTGCATCGTATATGCTGCTAGGCGTTCGACATCATTAGCTCCGGCTGTAGTACCACTAGCAACGGACACATTCGAGATACGGTCGCTGGCTTCTGATACTGCAGACGTAGTGGGTGGACGATGAAAAGGTCCCGACACTGATCCTTGTAGATTCCTCGCCTCAGCACCTGACGTACTGTGGTTCTGTAGCAATACCGAATTAGGGGAACTAGAATTTGTGGATGGTAGTGGAGATGACAACGGAGACGAGAATGCTGGGAGTGACGATGCATTCCCAGAACGGTCATTTGGGGATGTCGGTGTACGAGGGGGTTGCTGCATCGGTTGCTTGCCACGGCCGGCCTTGTCAATCACAGTAGGTTGTGGTAGAGGGGGGAGCTCAACATCCTTGCTGTTTGCGCTGCGACTAGATCCGGGTCGTTGGGCAGCTGAGCGTGGTAGAGCAGGAGGGCCCATCAACCCGGTGGATGGCCTACTATCAGAAGCTCGCCCACTGTCGCTTCCCGATGATCTTGGCTCTGATAGGCGTTGAAAAGGGAGTTCTCGTCGCGGAGGTAGCAGTTCAGCGGTGCCTGGGCGGTTGAAAAGCATTGCAGTCTCCGGGCGCTCAGTAGATGCCTGTGGAGGTTCCTCTACAGTAGAACGAGAGTTATCTGATAAGGAAGAGACATCGTTCCAACTACGACTTAGGATATCAGCGGTGGCCGATTGAGGCCGAGGGAAAAGTACTGGCGGATTCAAAGGACTGGAGAAAGAAGCTGTAGTAAGAGTGTCTCCTCGGTCAGAGCTTGGAGTAGCGAATGAAAGACGAGTATTAGTAGCTGCTTGTAAGTGAGGTTCGAAAGTTGTAGATGCATTGACGGCAGTGCGAGGTCGATTGGAGATTTCTGCTAGTCGTGATGGGGGGCAGGTCAGTCCGCCTCCTACGTTGGCACTGCTCATGGGTCGTTCAGAAGAAGTGGCAGATTCAATGGTGGGTCTGGAGAGTGATAACAGTGTTTGTGCTGGTCTCGGAGATGGAGATGTTATGGATGATGGAGTGTTGTGCCCAGTCATGTGAAGGCCGATTTGACGAAGGCGATTGAATGCCGTGTTGAAGTCTTTTTCGGAGTTGAATCTGATTTGAATACGACGAACCTGTACTCTTTGTCAGAGCTGCAGGAACTGAAGTAGTCCTTTACCTACTTTTTGATTGGGTAGTCGCCATCTGATAGCAAGCAATGGGCTGCGAACAATGGCGGAGGTTGGCAGCTGTTCCGCCTGCATCTGCACTCCTTGATCTTGCATTTGACGAATCAACTGCTCTCCTTCCCTTACGAGTCGCTCTATCTCTATAAGGTGCTATGTTTAAGAGATTAGCAAGTGTGTTGACCACATGTAGTCAGTAGCTCCGTGTTGAAGAGGTATTAGGCATGCTTGTCTCGTACCCGAACCTGCGTGCCCTGAACCACCTTTATGAGCTGAGCATTATCGCGTCCCCCATAGCTGTCAATTACGAAAGTGAGTTCATATGTTTCTTTCTGCCAGTTGAACTTCTGCTGCTTGGCATCCGCGTCTTGAGCCGTGGACAGGCTCGTAAGTGGAAGTGAGAGCATGACGGTTAGTGAGTGGGACGTGGCTGTTGGTTAGTTGGAAATGAATTATTTCTTCAAGAGATGAAAGACTAGGTATCAAAGCTCGATTCTAGCATAACGCTATCCCAAATCATGGGCATGTGGTTGTGAGAAGACGTGAGATGGATCAAGGAAGTCGCGACTGGGAGATGGTCACATGACCTTGGCGCTAGATGAACGCGGTGGATTCTGGAGTTCTGGTGTTCGCTCATCCATCATCGCGACCGAACGCGCGCCGCGCATTCACCAGCAGATCCACCATTGCGCATGTCGCACCGCTCAAGCCACGCATGTATTCCGATCCGTGCGTCCGTAGTTTCCAGTGAATGCGACAGCCGCAACATGGCCCCAAACAAAACAGAGGAAACCTCCGTCGAGCCCACCCAAGAACGGGAAGAGTTTCTAGATACTTTGGCCGAATACCACGAAAAGCGCGGGTGCGTCATCTTGCCTGTTGTCTGGCACCCAGCGCACCCATATTGACTAGACGTGTAGGACTGTGCTGGATCGCGAACCGAAGATCGGTAATCGACACATTGACCTTTTGCGCCTTTACAAACGCGTGAATGAAGAAGGAGGATACGACAAGGTTTCTGATACCAAGAACAACAAGCTTGCGTGGCGGAGAATCGCCTCGGAATTTCTCCCCAAGAGCCCCAGCATAACAACTCAAGCCTTTCTGGTCAAGACTGTCTACTACAAGAACCTTGCGTATGTCCAGACCTCGCGCCTCACCCTGCGGTTCACCCCGGCTGACATATGATATAGTGCATACGAAATATCCACAGTCCACAAGCGCGAACCCCCGCCACCTGAAATCCTCGAGAACGTATCCGCCAAGGGTGGGGACCTGCTGAACCGTACCGTGGAGAACTTCCACCCGCCTAGTAGTCGGGAAGCTGAGCGGCTAAGAGGAGAGGAGGAATCAGACGAAGAAGACGACATAGAGAAGACACCCAAAGAAGACAAGATGGAAGTCGACGATTCCGCCAACCTTGGGAGGTCGACGCGCTCCCTCCGCCATGCGCCGCCCCAGCGAGTGCTGTTCCAGCCTGAAGCCTCGACTCGCCAGACCCGCCAATCCACGGGCCACCTGAACTCATCGCAAGCCAACGGATATGGAACAAGTGGAGCCGCCATGACAATTGCCAACTATGAGCCACGAACAGCTGTGCCAGCCACCATGAAACCCGTCGTAACTCCCTCGAACTCCCTCGATACATACGTGCAATCGCGCAAGAAGTACATCCTCAACAAGAAAAACAGGCCAGTCCCACTCAAAGGCATGATGCTGCCCGGTACCGGCTTTCCTGGACCCAGCATTTACATTCGCGCTCTCAATGCGCTGCGGTCAAAGGAGCCCGAGGAGGAGGCATATGCTCTTCACCATTTGGTCAAGATATCCCATGAGCGAGGCGACAAGTACCGCTTCGATCAGTTCCCGGGACTTGCAGAAGCACTCATAGCCAAAGTCATCGATGTGGGCGCGCTCTTCTACGACGTGAGCTGGGACATTTCTTACCTCGAAGAGGAATTCAGCAACCCGCAGACCCTGAATGGGTTGTCTGGCACACCCGACCTGCTTGAGCGCATTTCTTCTCTCCACACGCTCGACATCCATGACAGTCTCCTACCTGAACAGACAGCCAAGTCGCTCAACATGATCAATGAGGCAGCATTGATTATCCGGAATATGGTTATGTTGAAGGAAAATGCATTGTTTGCCGCCCTCGTACCGTCCATTCAGGATATGATCGTCATTGCCCTCAATCTACCCACCCATCCGTCTGTAGTAGAACTACAGCATTACGCCCTTGAAATTACCGAGCAGTTGACAAAGTACTGGATGCTGGACTCTCAAAGCCCGCTCTACCGTTCTCTGCTAGCGCAAATCGACACGGATGACCGTGGTCGGATCATTACCTCTTTGAGAGCGCTTGCACGAATATCTATGAACCTTGATGTTACAAACAAGCTCTCGAAAGTACCGACGAAGACTCTCAAGTCAATATGCGACTGGCTACTAGTAGAAGACGAGGATCTCCGCATAGCCTGCCTAGACTTCCTCTACCTGTTTACTGGTTTCCCAGATAATGTTGAGACACTTGTACACGAAGTCGATATTGAAGGTGTTATCAAGCAATTGGTGCGACTGCTGCAGTATGGTGCAATTGCTTATGAGGAGCGTAGAACCACCCCAAAGACTACAAAATCATCAGCGCCACCAGAAAACGCACCAAAGCTGTCGTCTGCTATCATCGATCATCTAGTAACTCTTGATGAGCCAGAGAGAAGTTCACAATGGCTCAAGACGTGTTTTGAAGAAGATCCTACAGGCGAAATCACACAGATTCAACTTTGGTCAGCATACAACGCAGCCTTTTCAGAGCATATGGCACATAACCCGGCCTCTTTTAAGGCTCTCATGCCTGCAAAGGATTTCATCACAAACGTATCAACTACGTTTGGTGGTGCATCTGCTCAGGTTTTGACTGTCGGTGGGCAACCAAAGTATACCATAAGAGGTATACGACCGCGTTCCGTACCAGTCGATCCGAGCACCAAGCGGCCATATATGCGCTGCTGCTGGCATCCACCAAGCTTGCTGAACGGCCATACGGATGGAAAACACTCTACGGCCAATGTCGAATGCGGCGAGTTTGCATCTGGCGCGAGATCTATGTGGGAGCACGTCGTTAGTGTGCATCTCCAAGTCCCTCGTGATCAGGAGACAGGCCAGTGGCTGCTTGAGCCCAAGCCGGACATCGACATGAAAAACGGAGACGCGGTTTCGGCAAGTCCACCTTCCAAGTACTTCTGTCACTGGGGTGGGTGTACGCGCTTCTCTCCCAATGGTACAGAATCTGCGTTTGAAGCTGGTCAGCATCTGAAGACGCATCTGCCAGACACAAGCATCAAGCATGCTATCCATGCAAAACACAACCGGACACCATCAGAATCTCGGCCCATGACTTCTTCCTCACAGATGCGACACGAAAGCCTCCAGCCGCAATTCGGACAGCCCGTGGGATTGGGCGGCTTAGGCATGAGCGGTCGACCCCAGACTTCAACCAGCTCCGTCAGCAGAAACGGCATGGGCAGGGAAGATTCGTCAGGCCCACACTCAGCTCCAAACTTCCGGTATTACAATACCGCCACCGACGAAACCAACGATGCCGCCGGCCTTCCTCTGTCCTCCGTGCTCGTCCTCCGCAATCTGGCCCGCCAGCTCAACAAGATCCCGCCGCCAACCTCCGTCACCGAAATCACATTACCCTCTTCTCCAACCCACAAGCGCGCATTCAGTGCTAGCGAAGGCAGCCCTGAAGCTGCGAGACGGGCTACGACGAGCGGTAAGAAGCCGCGTCTCAACGATGCAGCGTCCGAGCAAAGACGCGAGAACGAAGAGAGGGAAGAGCAAGAAGCGAAGAATGCAGGATGGGTCCCGCGCATGTTTACCCCGTTGAGAGATCAGATTGCTTTCACGGCTAGCCATAATCTTACGCTGAGGAATTACATTGGTGGGCTGCTGAAGGCTATTGCTGAGGGCGGAGGCTGATCTTGTTTTATCTACCATCCCTTACAAAAAAGAAAGTAGCTAATCTTTTGGCGCTCTGGTGGGCAGAGCAATGATGTATTACTGTGGTGAGCAAAGCGTTTTCAAATGGGTGTCTGTTTGGAGTTTCTGCTTTTGTGTAGAGCAGGACTTTTGTATGCCTCGAGGGGAGGACTATTTTTTTCTCTAGGTATTTTCTATGCAAGTGACTTGGGCAATGGAAAGAAGTCCTAGTCGGATGTTCTCTCTTTTTTTTTTGTTGTTGTTCGAGTCCTATATGCTTTGTTACATACAGCTTCATATCATGTGAGTGATGTGAGCAGCCCTTTTCCGAGAACATTTGCGTCACAATGGTCTCTGGAGTTGTTTTATCCAGATTAAAGAAGAGGCAGACTCGATACCTTGACTATATGCTATGACTATGCAACCGAACAACGAGGTACAAAAAAACTGAGTTTCTCATTTCAAAACATAAGAGCTCATTCCCATGTTGATCAAAAGCTCTCTTTCTCCTCAAAATGCTTCCTCATCTCGTACACGGACATGAAAGGAATAACAAAGATGGGATGAACAGGCTTCACGACATCGCCCTCATCCCATACAACCTTTTGATCCCCTGCATATCGTCCCTTTGACTTCCAATGATACGGGGCACCGTAATTTCCTGTACCCAGGTTCTTGTTCACGTTCTCGTCGTACACGTACTGGTACTGTGCGGCGCTGAGCCCAGCAAGGTTGTAACACGTGTGATACGCATCAGAATGCTTCCCAGGCTTGTCTTTGAGGCCGCCTTTCTTCTCCTGGCAGGCAGCCAGAATGTAGCGGCCTAGAGCAGCGCGGTTCCACAGATCGGTGGCGGTTACAGCTTCGACGATGGACCAGCAGCCGCCGACCCAGTGGGAATAGCAACCATCGACAAGCTTGTTTGTGCGGCCATTGTACCCGCACTCAGGTGAGCACTGGCGCGACGAGAGCCAACGTGTCAATAGATCGACATCGAGATACTTGTGTAGAGTATCCTTTGGTGGGCCGAGGATGGACAGACAGCCTAGGCCGCAGAAGGCGTAGGCGCCGTGGGCCTCGTTACCGGGGGCGGCTGAGATACCTCCGTCCCAGGATTGGCATTGGGAAACCCATTCGCCCAGGCTGTCGGTGAAATTGGTCAGGCCGTGTTGCCGTGCCGGGGCGTCAGGCGGGAGCTCGAGCGGGAGGTTGGTGAGGGATAGGATGACCATGGCGCAGAAGGCGCCCCGGATGTCTTCCTCACCGCCTTGACACATGGTGAAGCCTCCGTCTGCTTGCTTCATGCGCCCGAGAAAGTGCCATAGCGATTTGCGGTTGATGGTCTCGTAGGATTCTTCTCCTCCGACTATGGCGATGGAGAGAGTCGCCGCATATGTGCATGCAAGGTGTGCATATTGGCCATAGCCGCCTCCAAACCCTCCATCGGGATGTTGGGCTAGAGAGAAGGTATGCGCTACCCTGTATGTAGTCAGAGACTAGGATTCAATATATCGGTTGTCATGTCCAATGCATAGACATAAAATCATGGCGGCCAACCCACCTTTTCTGGTAATCAAAAATGTCAAGTCCTAGTGCTGTCATGCTCTGAGTGGCCCAGTACACAATCCACGGCCGGGCAGCATCCATGGCAGCCGCTTGTGCCGGGTAGTCACCAATGATCCTCTTCAACATGGCCTCGTGCTTGTCCCGTTGGAGTTTCGGTATACCAAAGGCATTAAGAGAAAAGTCATTCGGGTTGCCCTCGAGGTATGGTAGGATAACTGCTGATGTCTCATCCTCTACTTTGGTTGATTCGGTGACGAGGGAATCTTTGATCGGTATCCTGATACTTTCCAGGTATGCAATGTTTGCCTGCTCTTCTGCAGTGGCGGTGCCCATGTCTTCGTACTCGCTGTCGAGCTCTTCGTCTGAGAGTTCTTCAATCCGCTTAGATTCGGGAGTGATTTCCTCCAAGCGAGATGAGGGCTCTTGTGCAGAAAAACGCAGGGGAAGCGCCATCTTTTTCACATGCGGCTATAGATCTATGGATCTGGCAGGTCTGTTGTTGGGGTTTCCGTGAGTGGCTGGCAGGAACAATGGCTTTGCTAGCCAGGAACGCTTAGTATTGTTCGAGAGCGGATGTAGCCACCCCACCAGTTGGACGGAAGATTTCACGATCTGTGTTGGTGTGCAAACCCCATGGTTCGACTGTGGTCAAGGATTGCCCTTCTTGAATGTTGCATGTCGAGAAGAAAAGGTGGAGCACGTGGGGAGTAATCAGATTGGATAGTACTAGCTAGCTTGGCACTCCAGACTCGAAGCCCAGCCCATATCGATATCGATAGCAATATATCCGCGATTCCTTATCCAAGCCCCATATCCTAATTTCAACCTCACGCGTACAACAAAGCTGCTAATCTTAATCAGAAGGCCGCACACCCGCCATACCAGCCAACTCCTCTCCGACCGTCTCTTCCCCAAGCTTCAATGGCTGACACTCCTGCAATACAAACAGCATCCTACACCACTCAGTCGGGCTATGGTTGATCCATTGATGCATGGTCCCGCGCTGAATCGCGACGTCTCCCCGCTTCATGAAACGCTTCTCGCCGCTGTCGAGTAGACATTCGATCTCCCCCTCGAGTACGCAACCGTAGTCCAAGCTCACGGTCCGGTGCATTGTGCATTCTGTGGCGGGAGGAATATCAACGTGTCGTAAGACTGTCCCACCAGAGACTACAAGTCCTGGTGCGTCATTGAGGTAGTCACCGTATACGCCAAGGTCTTTGTCCTTGTTCATGTCGACAGGGAACCCTTTGGTCGTGTAACTGAGGGCGAATGCGATACCGTCGGAGTTGGGCTTCATTTTGCTCTCATCGTCGAAGGCATTGCTAAAGATGGCTTTGCCTTCATCGTTGTGGCTGGTGATATAACGGTGGATCTTGGGCAGTGCGCCGACGTGTGCCATGTTGTGCTTTTCGTGGAAATTAAGGTGATAAAGTGACTGTTACTTCTCTGATCAAGGCAAAGCAAACTCAGATTGGTTGTCTGAGTTCGTGTAGTACGAGTGTCTCTTGATTACTCATTGATATGCTTCTGATTCTTGTTTAAATGCTTCACACTTTGTCCGAATTACTCGGGACACGGGGGATGCACGTGGAGCCGAAGGCCGACTGTGCTTTGTGTGACTTTCCCCCCGATACTCCGAAATCAACGGAAGATAGATTTGCGATTACTGGCGATGATCTTCCCTCCGCTCCACCCTTTAGATTCTGTTTTTACAGGTTTCTTTCTGTTTCGTCTTATCAAAACATATGTATGCGACATCATTACCTGCTGCGTTCTCGGTAAAGCCAGCTACACGCAGTGCTTCCCGGACTCGGTACGGGCTTAGCTCCTCCCATTGGATGCACGTCACATAGACTTTTCGGCGGCAGTCAGCCTTGCTTCGCTTCCATCACTGCTGGAAACATTGGTTCGCTACTACCCCGCAACGACGAAATGTGCGGGGCTCACTGCCCAGAGGTACGTAATGCCCAAAGCATCTTATGTGGCGCAATAGCACATTTGTACCGAGAAACTGGAGTTGGGGATTCCATGTAAGGTGCATAGCGAAACTGGTAGAACAGAAGGTACTTCTTTGGTCAAATTGGGGAGAGTCACCACTCACGCCTCTATCTGCTGTCGGGCTATCTTGGTGCCATCTGGTGGAAGTTATCGTAACACAAGCAAACCCAATATGATATACAATCCGGTCAGGGTCAGCACTTTGCTAAACTGCAGTAATGAAGATGGTTTCGTATGCTGATTGACTGCTTACAGTCTGTGATTATGGAGTGAACAGGATAGGTCTCGTATCGGCGTGGTTGGGTGGGAAGGAAGGACCCTCCAGTTCACCATCACCACCTTCCAGTCACCAACGGGGCGAGTCAGATTTGTCATCCCTGATCGCTACCGATCTGCTCTCCACACATCTCAATCACACCCCTTTCGTGCAACCCCTCGCGTCTGAGCCTATCAACCACTGCCTTTTTTTTCCAACGCCACAAGAACATGAGTTGCCCACAAGGTCTCACAGCCGCCAACCATCACAGCTTGTGATCTTACAACCGTGACAAGTCATGCAAGAAGCAATGAGATGCAGCGCTTACTCGTTTAGATTCACCGAAGCTGAATGTGCCCAGGACCGTTGGCAGGATCTATCTTACATGCAGTGCAGCGCAGCGCAGTGCAACGCCATCTCCACCAAGTCGCCATAGTCGGTCCTCCGAACCGAGCCAAACAAGGGTCAAACCCACCCGATTTCAACGCAGCTAGCTTGCGTTATACGAATCTGGACTGGCAACTGTTCTCGTCTGTTCTAAAGTACCTAGATATGTATGTTTATACATACTACTCTATATTCACTGCTACGTGGGATAATGAGGAACGTCAGCAAGCCCCACACGACGCCACCAACTATCCTGGATCAGCGCTGCAAGATGTGTTATCCAGCTATGCCCCGGACACGAAACCCGATCTTGAGTTCTGTTCTAAAGGCCTAGAAACGATTGCGACAGAATAGCAGAGTGTCGACAATAAGCCTTACCGTCAGACAGTCGCGAAACTAAGTGTATGACGGATGCAGTGAGGAGGGTTTAGACGGAGATTTGCCGGCATGGTACAGCAAGGGTGATACCACGGTAGTACACGCACAAGTGCAGACGAGGATCGCTATTTGTTCTGGCTGTCGCTGGATTAGCGGCGATATGCCGGCGGAGCATGATGGATGACACAATTGCTGAAACGGCGGCAATAATCGATAGGTTGGCTGCAAGACATTAGGGCCAAAATAACAGGCCTGGAAGCGATGTTACGCAGAGGAGACTTGACAGCATGCAGAAGATACTAGAGCAGTAACGAGCGGCTGCAAGCACGAGGGCCGCCGGCCGGGAAGTGGGCTCAGCGCGCGGAGGTTAGCATGGTATGGCAGCCATACATAGCTCGCCTCGCAGCAGAGCAATTGATGCGATGACGATGACACGCCCTGTGAGGCGTTCAACAAGTGGTGTCGGTGAGTGTCTACATCGAGGGCAGCGTGCCGTTGTATCTTCTGGGGCCAGGTTGAGCCCGGGAGGCAAATGGTGAACCCGGTCGAGTGCAGTGTCGAGTGGCTCCACAGCTCTTCGTGTCGGTCGAGATGCTTAGATGCGCCCATGACCGAGCGTAGCGCAGGCCGGGTCGCTTGGCTGCATGCCGGACTGGTCGTGCAGAGAGGCAGTCGGATGAGGGGCGCACGGGCAGCTAGCGATGGAGAGACAGCAGGTCGAGTATGTTCAATTCAGGTCGAGGAAGGGCGTCTATGTGTTGCTTTTTGCGGCATCCCCAACGCTCTCGGCATGCTGATCCCTTGCTACAGGACCCCGAGAGTCTAACGCTTATCGGGGCAGGCGGGGTTGTCTCTTGACAGGCGACGGCTTGGAGGCAGGGAAGGGCATTATTGCGACAGGCTGCGGCAGGGCGAGGCGTCAGCTTGCGTGGGTGAGGCAGGCCGGCAGCAGCCAGCAGCCAGCGGCCAGCGGCCGAGAGGCGGAGCTGGTGGTAGTGTGTGGCATGTAACGACGAGGCGCGCAGGTGGAGCGTGTCGCTGGGCGAGCACACAGCACAGTCGTTCTCTCGCCGCTGGGCCAGGTGCTCACCCACTACCAGGCGCCGTCGTCTCTCTCCACAGCTGGCGGCGGCTCTGGCTGGACAGGTGCTCGTCTCGCAGGTGTGCCAGTCTGGGAACCCTCGCCCACGCCGTCGCTCATCAGGGTTTTCCTTTGCCCTCGATTGCGAATCGAGCGGACCGCTGCAGCGCTTCTGGCGCTATCCCAGCCAGGTGCAGATCTAGTCGAGCCATTGGGGTGTGGGGCTGGGAGTGCATACAAAAAGCGGTGTGAGGCCTTGGCACCACCCGCCTACACTCTGGTCGGCCCATCGCCCGCCGTCCTTCACCGCTTACTACCAGCTCACGGAGGCTGAGAAGACTCGAACCCATTTCCTCTCTCCGTGCAAACATGGAGAACCAACACATCGACTTTGACGGGGCCATCTACGGCGTAGACGGCACCTTCGACCCATCTTTTGATCCCAACCGACAAACGTTCACTTTCCCGCAAACCTGGCCGCTGCCCATCTCACCCGGCAGTATGCACCAACAACAGCACCACGATGCTAGCCAGCAGCCCCAGCAGCAGCAGTCGCAGCAACAACATCAGCACCATCAGCGACGCATCACCGATTCCAGCGCCTCGAGCACCCACAGCTCCCACGCGAGCTCGACGAGCATGACTCCCCTCCACCAGAACATGGGCCTTGGTTTCCCCGCCGCCATGCAACCCATGAACCCCATGCTGGCTACCTGGATGAACATCAACACCGACGGCGGCTTCACCCAGGACACGTATGCACAGGGCGCCATGACCATGGGTGCCGACTTCACTGCCTCGTACGGCGGGCCATTGCAAACGTCGCCCGTCGAGTTTGGCATCAATTCGCATGTCATGATGAACTCCATGTCCATGGCTCCTATGAACTTCATGACCACCACCAGCATGGAACTTCCCACTCTGACCACTGCGCCTTTCCAGATGGCAGACTTCCAGAGCGAGTTCACAAACATCTCGAGTGCACCCGACTATGCCACAAACTCCAACGCCGCCACTGCAAACAGCGTCTCCACTGGCTCACCGGGCGAAAACTGGATGGAGATCCGTTCGCTCTCGAGCAGTGACAACGGCTGGGTCGACATCGGCTTCAACCACCGTAACTCGTACGACTACTCTGAAAACTCTGCCATCATCTTCAACCCAGCTCAGTCGCTCCACATTCGCACTGGTTCCGACTCATCTACCTCAAATCACTCTGATGTACCTCGCTCAGCTCACTCCTTTAGCAGCTTCGAGGAGATTCAGTTCCCCATGCACTCGCCCCAGTCAGAGACCGACAACACCCTAGACCTCATCCACTCCCACTCCCACTCAGATCACTGCAGTCACGGTCACGGATACACTCTCAGTGACCACGACTTCCCCAGCTACATCTCCCCCACACAGTCTGTGAGCCCTCCTATGGCTCGCGTAGAGCCAATCGTCATCAAGCAATCGTCGTCAAACACTGCCTCACCAACCTCGTCGGCAGTCAGCTCCCCACCAGCCCGCCGCAGGAAGTCCCCCACCACTGCGTCCGGATCAAAGCCCACCAAGACCATTGTCAAGAAGACACCTGCTCACACCAACAAGAAGGACAACACCGGCGAGAAGCGTGTTGGCAGGAGACGTGGCCCTTTGAGGCCCGATCAGCGACAGCAAGCTCACGAGATCCGCAAGCTCCGTGCGTGCCTGCGATGCAAGTTCCTCAAGAAGACGTGTGACAAGGGTGATCCGTGCGCTGGTTGCCAGCCATCTCATGCACGCCTCTGGCAGGTCCCGTGCACGCGCATTGACATCAAGGATATTGCCTACTTTATGAAAGACTGGAAGGCTGACTACGAGCGTCACGTCAGCCTTGGCTTTTCTATTGGCAACATCAAGGGTTTCTCGACTGCGGAGCGTTTGATCTACGTCACCCACGGCTATGGCCACTACCTTCCCATCATGGCTCGTGAGGTCTACGTTCGCGACGAAAAGTGCTTCGGTGTCGACTGGCACGAGACTCTTAACGGTCTTCACTTTGAGATCAACACTGCCAAGCTGTCCGCCGGTATGGAGGGCATCCCTCGGGCCCTGCTCTCCGACTATCTTGATCGCCACATTGATGGTGGTTTTGAGCAGTTTGTTGATGAGTACTTTGAGGGTACCTACTTCGTCACTGAGCTCTTGAAGACTGCCTACCGCTTCTACTGCCGCGAGAAGCTGCCAGTGATTCGCAAGGCACTTAAGCTTGTCCTTGCCTACAACCTGACTCTCCATGTCACCATGGTGGAGGGTCTGGGTGAGGAGGAGAACGTTCCTGGCAAGGTCGAAGACCAGCAGTCCAAGTTCTCTGGAAAGACCATTGCACCTGTTATGATCAACTTCCAGGTCAAGTGTGCTCTTGCTGACATGTGGCGCGAGCTGCAAAAGGACGTCCTCGAGGAGCTGTCTTCGCTCTACCAGTCCGTCTACAGTGGTGACAAGTTGAAGAACTGGCCTACCATCTTCATGCTCGCTGCCATCCTCCTGGCTGTGTGGGAGTTGATCCAGTTTGACTGCAACTACCGTGTTCCTGACATCAGCGCTGTTCACAAGTTCTGCGGTGAGATGGAAGGCACGCCAGTTGGTGTTATTGTTGGCCTCTTCTCGGCCATCTCCCAGAAGCTTCCTGCTTTCACCGAGTGGGACTCTAGGAAACACCACCACCTGCTCAACTCGAACCCTGCGGTTTGCGATGCCATGACCGAGGTGCGCGCGCATGTCACCAAATATGGTAAATACTATTAGCCTCCACTTGGCTTTTGCGAATGCTAACATGACCATCAGAACCATACCTTCGTTCACGAAGCGACTGCAAGTTCGACCGTACGGACTTCGACTCGCTGTCAAATAAGTTCCTCTCGAAGCTCGTCATCCGAGCCAACTAGATTTTAATCGACTTGCGTCTTCACGATATCGTTATCGTCTAATCCGTAGGCTGCACATACCCTTCACCGCCTATCTTTTACGCGCGACTCATCCACCGACAACGCACTGCAGCCTGCTCTCACGGCACATCATACATATAAAGAACGACCCACGACTCACGTGCCCAATGATTGCAATCTAACGGCTGACGATCCCTGAACTTCAAACGATGAACGACTGTGTCTGCATTTTATCGCGATTCCCCGGTGTCCTCTGGATGCCATGTTTTCTCTGCGATCTCGGCTCGATCAATGATTTAAACAAGCTCCGGCTCCCACACGTTCCCAACTACATCACGCTCTTTACCGGGTGGCACCGGACTGATATTTTTTGTTTTTACTTATCTTTCCAAATGATCCATACGACCTTTATTGACTTTCTGAACGGAGACGGCTGACGTATGGTCCACGAACACGATGGCCATGACAACGATCACGACTATTTGATCTTTTGAAGCAAGCGAATAGGCAGAACCGGAATTGAGAGTCCTGCGTGTTTGAAGGTTTATTGTTCTTTCCTTTATCTATCTTTGCGAGCAGTGGAGTTGGAGGCGGGGTTCCTTGGAAAGGTATCGCATCTCCGACACTTGTGTGCTGTTGATTGCAACAGTTCACACCAATCCTCCAAGAGAAAAATATCTTTTTCATTCTTGACGATTGTGTTATTGGCATAGCGAGCGAGCGGCTTGTTTTTATTTTTATCTCTCTTTTGGTCATATAAGGCTTTGACATACTCCTCCAGCAATATTAGCTCTATCCATGGTAGTCGCATGTGCTGTGAGTAAGCCACCTCTTTCATCTGAAAACGAGTATGTATCTATCACCGGGATTATTGGCATGGGAGTGGAATCTGGAAATCTATTACATTTTAAAATTATTATCATTATAGACAAAACAAAGAGTTTCTGTGAAGTTGTTCCTGGCCCGAAACCAATCGTGTGCAATTGAAACTGACTAACCGACCCAACCATGATAGTAAGTTGTACAACTCTAACAGCCAGAGTGTCGTCTTTTTCCCCCAGCCTCCATCCTCGATCTCCTGTCCCGCCTGTTTGGCGGGCAAGTACCAAGATTGCCGCATAAAGCTGCCCTTGTCTCTGCCCTGCCTCTCTGCCCTGCCCTGCCCCCATCATCCCGCCTCGTCTCGAACCACCCATGCGTTCTTCCTCCAATCAAAATACCCCCCACTAACTAGTCCCCTACGACGAAAGCATTCCCCACGTCAGCACCCCTCCCCAAAAAAGGAAATGCGGACATTATGCCCGCCATCGTAAGTTGCAAAAAGGCGGTGTTTCAGCTTTTTCCTCTCTTTCCTTTCTTTGGGTCGGTTTTTTTTTAGTGGGAAAACCAGCTTAACTTAGCGACGTGCCCTCTTTTTTATTATACACTAATGTATACTAAAAACCTTGTGTAACCCTTTTGCATTTTTGCCATCGCCCTCGCGCATCCGTCTTGTTTCTCTGGCGTTCGGTCGATCGGTCGGAACGATTATTTCTTTTCTTTTCTATCGTCGATTTTTTTTGGGGGGGGCGTCCGCGGCGGGGTGGTCGGTTGAACATCGGAATGGAAAAAAGAAAATTGGAGAGAATACGAGGCTCGTAGTTGGGAGTTATGGCATGTGTGGCGAAATGGCAAGTTTCGGAAATCCCGCGTTTTGTTTTTGTTGGGTTTGAAAAGGTGCTAGAGAAAAATCCCCCCAAATTGTGCATTGTATGTGTAGTCAGAATAAGAAAACTGGTTGGTTCTCTGGTTACCGGACCGGTATTTACCACTTTTGTTGTTTTTTTTGTCTTTTGCTTCTTTGCTTGACCCCCACCACACACACACCCTTTATTCTTAGTTTTGGGAGTAAAAGGGGGAGTTTGCTTGATTCATTGTAATTTGTAAACTTCATTAAGCCCAAAAAAAAACAGTCGCCGTGTAAGAGAGAGACAGAGTTTGGCAAACGCTCACATGACAACAACATTTATCTCATCTACAGTAACACCGTATTTTGCGTTTTGCCCAATGTAACGGGGTTATAGGGAAGAAAGGGGGAGATTGAGGGGTGAGTCATGTGGTATGTCAGGATATGGACCCAAGGGGGTAAGTAGTATGAATGTACAGTGAGATCGGAAAGGCAAAATGAGGTAAAGATCGAAAAGAGTAGTAGTATGTAGAAGACGGAAGGGGGGAATCCTACGACGGCTGTTGGTGTCGATCATGCATTTTGGCGGCCCCGGGGTAGCCCGCAAACTGCGTGCGTATGCGTATGTTAGGTGTGCGTGTGTGGTGTGCTCATGTGTGTCACGATGGCGGGCTTGCACAGGGAAGAACCCTTCTTCCCTAGCTCCCGAGCACATCCGCTGTCTGACGTGCGGTGGAGAGGGGGTTTGATAGGGAAGTGTGAGATGATTGCCCCTCAGGACCAAACACCTAGGCGTGCATGAGATGTGTGTATGCGGGCCGGCAATGTGGAGTGGGGTTGGCGGCTGCGGCGGTGGAGGAATAAACACCTACATACTCTGGTTGATAACGGTGGTAGTGGTGGTGATGGTAAGAATGATGGTAGTGGCTGGATGCGCTTCCAGCTAGCCCTAAGCACTTGCCGGGTCAGGGGGTTGCGTGTATGCGTTGTCGTTGTTCATGTGGTGGGTGCTGGGCTGCGTTCCTTAGTGCGGGGTTACTTTGCCATTCCCCCCAGCCTTCACCGGAAAACGTCAAACTGTCAAGGTGTCGCGCTCAGCGTGTGTTTGTGCAACCGCATGTGTGTATGTGAGGGTGTGTAACTCCCAAAGACCCTTATTCTGACAATCGATCGATTTGTTGGGTCTGTTCTGCTGCCCTGCGTTGTTTTCTTTCTATTTCATGGTACAAGCTAGCGAACGATATTTGGAAAAAGGGTATTTGACTAGCGATAGTCACGCATTCACGTGGTAAACTAATTAGTGGACAAACGGGCTCCCGAACAAGCTTTTGGCTCGAGAACTGGAATCAATGGGTGGGGCTGGGTTCGGTCGGTAGTTAGGTACGTAGATTGTAGAGTTTGGGTAGAGCTTACTGGTAGAGCTTACTCACTCTGCGCTATCCCGCACATGATACTGCTTCTCCGCAGCCAAAAAGAAAAGATGGAAAAAAGAAAGATATACAAGAAAGAAACGCATGCATGAAAAGACAAGAGCCGTACCAAATGTATGCAGACGGCAACTAAATGCAACCCTAAGCTAGAAAATTCTAGCTGCCCTGACATGTAATGTTTTCTTTTCTAGTGCTTGCTTCTAGAACCCAGCTGCTACATTTCGGTCTTGACCCGTTGCAAACACTCTCGCATTAGCTGAGGGGAGGAAAAGAAAAGGGAGCAAAAGTGCTTTCCGGTGGAGTGAACATTGGATTGTAGATCGTTCGATTACGTGCAGAACGCTAACTTGGTGCGACGATAATGACGAAAGTGGTCGTGGTGAAGGTTGTTGTAATGGTGTTTGTAAGTATGCATACGTACATGGTAATGTACATACACCGCAATATGCTACTCTTCATACGCGCAGAGACACACCCACACAAACATACTCCCTGTGTATATTGCATGAGTGAGGCTCTAACTACATTCGTTCTTACATACATGTATGCACTTACAACACAAGCTGCATCTGTGTGACCTGTCGGGTAAGTGCAGCGTACATCTTCTCAACGGCTCCCTCCTTCCATGGCATTCTCTCTATTTGCTTTTTCCCCTTCATCAATCTTACACTTCAATCTGCTTTCGGCGTAGATGGCATGCATGACTAGCGAGAGTATTGCGTCAACCGGATTGGGAAAACGACGATATGTCCGTTGGCGCATTTTGCACTACTTCATGAGCATGGGGTGCGTGTAACCTGCAAGTCGTTTTGCTGTTGAGGTTGAGGTTGGGTATGGGGATCTGAAGCGGTGTGAAGAGGGTGGGTATGAGTACGAGATAGTGGCGTTCGTTGCGGTGTCAGTATTGTTGGGAAAATATGCGAGAAGACAACATGGTGGAGGCATAACCGATGTGTAGACAATGGACAGCAAAAAACATGGTGTTTATCTCCCCAGACTCGATATACAGACAGTAGCCTGTTGCCAAGTCCCTTTTTCCAGAACTGACAGTTATCGTTTCCAAGATGACTTGTGAATGAGTTGCCAAAAAGGAGAAAGGTCTTCAGGTAAAAAAATCACCATTCCCGCATTCTTCAGAGGCAAAATTTATCAAGTACACACCCATGATATTTTTCTACGTTGATGTATCGTATCTAATCGCTTTTTAGAACCCCTGCCTGAACTTGGGTACATATACCTCTTCCAGGTATTTTGCGTCTTCATCGCTAAGCTTGAAGTGAACGTTCTGTACCGCTTCTTCAATTCTTTGTTTGCTGCCCAACCCGATGATGGGGCAAACGCCCTTTTTGATAGCCCATGATGTTGCAATGCATGCCATGCTGACGTTGTTCTTCTTCGCAACCTCTTCGACTCGCTCAATAATCTTCTTGTCAATGGCATCTTCCCTCGAATAAACGAGTAGTTCCTGGAATTTATCGGTTCCTGCACGCTTCGTAGATCGATCATTCCAAGGGCGTGTGAGGGCACCACGGGCTATGGGCGACCATGGGATGAGACCAACGCCAGTGTCTTGACAGTATGGAATCTGGATGATTTGTTAGAGCGGCCCACAGAACTCTCTATACTCCAGTGCTTACCATTTCACGCTCCTCCTCGCGGTAAAGCAGGTTGTAGTAGTTCTGCATTGAGATGAACTTGTGCCAGCCGTTCTTGTCTGCAATATTTTGCAATGTTTGGAACTCCCACGCAGCCATTGAGCTGGCGCCAATGTAGCGTACCCAGCCCTTCTCAATAACATCATTCAGGGCCTTCATGATCTCCTCCCTCGGTGTATCACGATCCAAACGATGGATTTGCAGGACATCAATGTAGGTGCCCAATCTCTCTACGCTCTTCTCTACAGCGTCAAAGATGTGCTTGCGACTCAAGCCAACTTGGTTGACCAGCTCGGCATCGTTGGCGGATGTTTGTGCAATAGGGATGCTGGGGTCTTCTTCGATGACGCCGAAGTAGCATTTCGATAGAATGACGACCTTGCTGCGCGGGATATTGTACTGCTTCAGCGCTTTTGCAATGATCTTTTCAGAGATACCATGGGAGTAGATGTCGGCCTTAACAGCGTTCTGTTAGCCCTGCTTTCACGTATGCACTATCACTGCGATGATGTGTAGGAAGTCGTCTGGAGGGCAAACATACCGTATCCCAGGTGTTGATACCGCACTTGTATGCATGCTCAAGAAGTGGCAAGCTTTCAGCTTCGTCCAGAACCCATGGCTGCCATTTGGAAGAGCCATAGCTCATGGCACCCAAGATGACCTTTGAGACTTTGAGGCCAGACTTTCCTAAGCTATTTGACATGAGCATACTGGCCATTGGAAGCTCCTGTTGCTCACAGCAATGAAGAACTCACTTGACGTATTCCATCTTCTTCTCTGCCATTGCTGCGTATGTGTATGGGGTCTCTTGGAAAGTCGTGTGAGGGGAGTCGTTGGTGACAAGTTTTCTGTGATTGTGACCTTTGCAGCGAGGCAATGGAGGGGTTTATAAATCAGATGGCAGTGTTATTGAAGGGAAATCGCGGGGTTTGCTGTAAAAGCCGCTCAGCTCGTCCGGCCTTAGGTCAATTAAATGAATTCCAGCCATAAAAGGCCGGGAAGCGGACTCACCTCTGCCAATCTGCGTTCGATGATGTAGCCATTGAAGTGGGGGTGGATTTTAGCGGAGATATTGCCAGTGGCGTCAACTGAAGTGGGGTTGTCGGAATTAAGCCGCGGTAAATGCAGTACCGCGATGGCAGTAGAGGCAACATCATGGTGTCGCTGTACAACATCAACTGTCAACTTGACAGAGGCATGACATCAATACGCCAGAGATTGTGCGGCTTCTTGCACAAATTATGCACGTGCATAATACGTGCTTCACATTCTGAGAGACGGATTAGTAAAGACAAATCATCACGCGTCGCATGGGCACAACAGTATTTGAGCGAACTCGAAGCCCGTAGGCAAGTGTAGATGCATTGATGAGGCTTTAGTAGCCGTATGAACTATGAATAAAACCGACCCGCTTTAACGCAGCCCGTAGGCTGAATCATGTCATAAACGCCATACCCAGAATGATATCGTAAACTGTCGTCACGCTTACTGACCGCCACGTAGACGGAGCACCAAGTGGAGCGTGGACTCCTTCTGGATGTTGTAGTCGGCAAGCGTCCTGCCGTCCTCAAGTTGCTTACCAGCAAAGATGAGACGCTGCTGGTCAGGAGGGATACCCTCCTTGTCCTGGATCTTCGCCTTTACGTTGTCAATGGTATCGCTTGATTCCACCTCCAAAGTAATCGTCTTGCCGGTTAGTGTCTTGACGAAGATTTGCATACCACCACGCAGACGGAGCACCAAGTGAAGTGTCGACTCCTTCTGGATGTTGTAGTCGGCAAGAGTACGGCCATCTTCCAACTGCTTGCCCGCAAAGATGAGACGTTGCTGGTCTGGAGGAATACCCTCCTTGTCCTGAATCTTTGCCTTGACGTTGTCGATAGTATCCGAAGACTCCACCTCCAGCGTGATGGTCTTTCCGGTCAACGTCTTGACGAAAATCTGCATACCACCGCGCAGGCGGAGGACGAGATGCAGAGTAGACTCCTTCTGAATGTTGTAGTCGGCAAGGGTGCGGCCATCCTCGAGTTGCTTTCCGGCGAAAATCAGGCGCTGCTGATCCGGGGGGATGCCCTCCTTGTCCTGGATCTTGGCCTTGACATTGTCGATGGTGTCGGAGGACTCAACCTCGAGGGTGATGGTCTTGCCGGTGACTGGTAGTGATGTTAGTGACAGCTCCAGCGTGGGTGATGACCAAATGGCAACTTACGAGTCTTGACGAAGATTTGCATGCCACCACGGAGGCGGAGGACAAGGTGGAGGGTTGATTCCTTCTGAATGTTGTAGTCGGCAAGGGTTCGGCCATCCTCAAGCTGCTTGCCGGCGAAGATCAAGCGCTGCTGGTCTGGTGGGATGCCCTCCTTGTCCTGGATCTTGGCCTTGACATTGTCGATGGTGTCGGAGGACTCAACCTCGAGGGTGATGGTCTTGCCGGTGACTGCGAAGCTGGTTAGCAGCTGAGGCGCGGTAAAGGCCAAGGTGGCGATGGCTACTACTTACGGGTCTTGACGAAGATCTGCATGGTTGCTTGTTGTCTTCTGTGTTTGATGTGTTGTAGGTTGTGTATGTATTGAAAACAGCGTTTCTTTTGGTGCTGCAGGGTGAGGGTAAGAGTAAGGAAAGAGAGAAAGGGCAGGGCTGGCAGAGAGGTGGCTTATATGGAGGCAGGCTGAGGCAGTGACTGGGTCAAAGGGCGAGTAATGATGCGACCAGAGTCCGTGCACCAATCAGCGACTGCGCACGGGAACATTCCGGCTGTTTCCACCGCCTCGCCGCAGCGCTGCCCATCACCTATTCTTTGCCGCCGTCCATGTGCTATTATTCAGCCTGGCAATTCACTTGCTGCACTGGAGCGCCACCCGTCTGTTGCCTCTTTTCGTCGCCGCCCCGAGCTCCATGGTGTTGTTGTTGTGGTGGCGACCTTGGACTATCATGGACTCCAGCTCTCCCCCCGCTGGGCCCACCGTTATCGCCTGGAGCCTGGACCTCCCCTGCCCCCCGGACATGTGACGTATATACGCTCCCAAAGAAGCCAACCGCGCCTCTGCGGTGCTGAAGCCGACCACCGCCTTCACCGACCCGGTACCAAACGCCATACGTGTACATCCAGTAGAGTACGGTGCAGTCCGCAACCGGAACCTAAAGTGGTTGACTCTGCATTGTCAGAGGTTGGTCTGATGCCTGTCCAAGCTGCCGTCGCGCCATATTCAATGTGCCAAGACAACTGCGACAGTGAATCTACTGCGTAGTCCCCGGGGCGAAACTGCTCATCGCCCATGACCAAGCACGCCATGAAGCGTATAACTTCACTCTCAGACAGCATTTACATCCCTCGGAAGATGTCAAACATGCGCCGAGTGACGACTACGCAGCTGTGACGTACGCAAGATATGTGATCACAGTATGTTACAGCCGCATCGCGGGGTAAGTATTTCCTCTACTGTCCTGCACCCAGCTCCTATCTACGGTGTGATTACGGTTACCGCGGCCGAACTTGCACGTCACCCCTTCTTGAAGCTCAGTAATCGACCCCATTTATCGGCGCGCATCCGGATTAGTCGACTTACGGCGTGCTCCACCTCCGCAATGGCGACCCCAACGCTCACCAATCCTTCGCTGACGGCCGCCGTGTGTTCACTCGAACACAAGGCATGGGCAGCGCTCTGCAGCTCTGGCTCCGATGTTATCCCACTCTTGTCGAGCAATCCCGTCATGATATTCCCGGGCGACATGATCCTAAGCTTCGTGTCCTCACCGACCGTTCACGAGATGCTTCAGGGCCCCGATTTCAGACCTTGGAAGTCATATACGCTCAGTCATGACGAGGTGCTTCCGCTGGGCAAAGATAGCGCGCTGATTTATTATCGCGTGGAAGCTACAAGAGACAATGAGACATTCAGAGCCATTTGTTCGAGTGCATGGGTTCTCGAAGGTTCCAGCGACAGTCTGGCGGGAGAATGGAAGATGGCAAGCCATCAGCAGACTCTGATCTAGGTGATATATGATACTGGTAATATGAGAGTATGCCAAGCGTGGCCTCGAGGTGATGGTAATGCTACATGGAGGTTGGCTCAACAAACGCTACCCATGCAACCAGGATTATAAACTATAATTAAACAATTTCCAAGCACATCACCTTAGTTACAATTTTGTCTTTTCTTTACTCAAATGCTACAACATGGATCGTGCAAAGCCCCCAAACGCACCAACATTAACCCGACACAGAGCTGAACCGACGGCGACAGTGATCTCCACATCGCGCGGGCGCAACCACTAGCGGCCGCTCAGTGACGTATGGATCTTCCGATGTTCCGTTGCTGAACGACCCCCCCAACAGGGGGTCAAGACCACAAGAAGCAACGAAACCAGCACCAGCCTTGCTATCACTTTTCGCTTTAACCCTATCATTCTTTTCATTGATGCAGATAGCTGTCTTTCGGCAGCTCGGTCAATCGTTTTTCTTTCAGTCAGCAGCCACCGTTCCGAGCATACCTCTACCATTACATCTACACACGTCTACACAGCGCCTGAGCAACATGGCAGTCACATATGCGGCAGCCGTCAGCATACCCAACGGGGCACTGCGGCAACCAACAATCCAAGCCCGTGCCTGCTCTGATCCTGACATGCGAGCATCGTTTGAGGCATCGGCAACAACGACATACGGAGCCGAGCAAGAGAAGCAGAAGCCGCAGCGGCCTGGAGCAGGGGTCAGGGCAAAGACGAGTTTCCGGGGGTGGGCAACCAAGAAGGAAAGCAAGACGAGTCCGAAAGCTTCGCAACAGCAGCAGTACCATCAGAAGAGTGATTACCAGCCTTATATTGTCGAAGACAGCCGGCCGTCAGGCCAGTACCCCCGGGCAGAGCATAGGCCCAACTCTGGAAACGAGGAAGAAAACGTCTACGTGCTTACGCTCAAGGTAACGGATGAGCTTGCAGAGTCCATGGAAGAGATGCGAAATCGGTATTTTCCCAAGCACCTGAATCGCACGGGTGCGCACTTGACGCTTTTTCATGCGCTGCCTGAATCCAAGATGGAGACGCTAGAACAGGGGCTAGCGCAGGTAGCAAGCAGTGTAAAACCCTTCACCGTCTCGTCTGGCAAGCCTTTCCGCATGCGCAAAGGCGTGGGCATCAATGTTGACGAGGGGTACCAGGCGATGAAGCACGTGCATGCTGATTTGCAGTCGCAGTGGGCAGCCTTTTTGAGTGAGCAAGACGCTGGCGGGTTCCGGCCGCACTGGACTGTCATGAACAAGGTAGACGATGAGCACAAGGTAGACGGTGCTTTTTCCACTATCCGCCAGGAGCTGTCTGAGCGCAATCAGGAGGGGCAGGCCGTGGGGTTGGATCTGTGGAGGTATGAGCGCGGCAATTGGATCTTTGCCAAGGAGTTCCTTTTTGGCGACGCCGCTAAGACTCCTTCAAGTACGCCTGGGTCGTCACCGGGTAGCAAAAGCTCGACCTGGTCACCTCGTCAAGGTCAGGGTGAGCAGAGTCCCAGTGGAGGTCCCGCAAGGAGGCCCAGCATGTTCAAACGGGGAAGTAGCGTTGGTAATGCCCTGCGGTCGATGAGCTTTCGACGAAAGAGTTGATTGACGGTATCGCCTGTGTGATGTCGTGAAGTATAGCGTGTTTAGACTCGCGTATGTTGTCTCTTCTTGTGCTAGAATATGTATAATATACTCACAGTTTGATGTTAATTGACTCATATTAGCCTATTGTTGGCACGAAGAAAGCTGCAGGCGAAAGGACTTGTAAGACGGTAGATTCTTTGGGTAGGCTTTGCCAGGGTCTGCGGCTTGGCACCGCCATTTGGTAGACGCGGAGCACGCCGGTCGTGGTACCGGGTCTCCCATGCCCATGGTTCGTAATGGTCAAAGTGGCGGCATGTACTTGGATGCTAAAGTGCAGAGGCGTCGGCACATGAATTGCTAAATATATGGAGCATTGCTTGACCGCACCATAAGCTTTATTTGCAACGGCGTCAGCATGTAGCGTGAAGACACGATGGGGATGCTTGTCTCGCCACAGATGTACAGTAAGACGCGCGTCGCATAAGGCTTGAGTCCCTTTCGAGGCCTATCGTGAGATGTGAGGAAGGGGGCCACTAGTCAGTAGCAGAAGGGCCGTGGGTATGCGCCCTCGTACTCCCTACACACTGATCATGCGTACTTGTCAGCCACAGTGACAAGGCGACGGGCGGCCGTCACCGGCTCGGGAGTGGCCTGTGATTGGTCCGGCACCCGCCACAGTCGTCAGCCACAATCCGTCTCAAACCAGGGGCGCGGATCGCTTCCGACTGCGTGGACCAGGCGTGATCAAAAGATTCTGTTCCTTCAACGCCTCCAATTTCACAGCATAGAGGCACGTGGGACGTTTTCAGGGGAGAAGCGCGGTACAAGGAACAGGACTTGGGAATTGCGGGCAGCATGACCGCAGTTGAGGTAATTGGTACCTGCTCAGCTGCCGTCTCGTGATGCGCCGTTGGCAGCAATTGGCGGTGGTATACGACGTTACCCGCAGAGCACTGTGACCCTGTGCTGCAATTAGAAGCGGATAGGCTGAGTGATCAGGGACGGTCGCATCTGGGCCCCGAGTTCTGCAGGGGCCGGTGCCGTTAGGGGACAATTGACGAGCGTAGCGGCCGACGGGCTACAAATGCGGTGGGTGAAGAAAGGGGAAGTTGGACGCTAGAAGCTCGGAAGAGGCCAGGGAGCAGCTTAGCTCCGCTAAATGTGGACGCAGTACCAGACCATATAACATCCAGCTGGCCTCATCACACACCGAGCTCTCTGGCTTTGACCTATTTACGCATCCGCTTCTGTCCTCCCCTTTGCAAACCTGCCTTTCGCTTCTAGTGCTTGGAAGCACCCCATTACTAGCCTTCACAACACCACCGCCGCCTAATCCTTGACCACCGCCCCTTCACAACCCCTTCACAACACCACCGCCAACATGAAAGGTATGCACACTCAATTGTGCTCCATCCACGCATAGCTAACAGCAGATGCAGCCATCATTCTCGTCGGAGGGTTTGGTACCCGTCTGAGGCCTCTGGTATGTCTCTCTGCACCTCCTCCGCCTTTGCGAGCCCCGCGTTGGCAAAAACAATGACACGCAAAGCTGACGTCCAATTGCAGACCCTCACCTACCCCAAGCCGCTCGTCGAGTTCGCCAACAAGCCCATGATCCAGCACCAGATTGAGGCCCTTGCTGCCGCTGGTGTCACCGATGTTGTCCTTGCTGTTAACTACCGCCCGGAGATCATGGCCGAGGCCCTCAAGACCGTTAGTAGATGCCTCCCACGATCATGCAGAACATTTCAATAACTGTCTATGCAGTACGAGAAGCAGTACAACGTCAGCATTACGTTTTCCGTCGAGACCGAGCCCCTCGGCACCGCCGGCCCCCTCAAGCTCGCCGAGAACGTCCTGGGCAAGGACGACTCGCCCTTCTTCGTCCTCAACGCCGATGTCACCTGCGACTACCCCTTCAAGCAGCTCGCCGAATTCCACAAGAACCACGGTGACGAGGGTACCATTGTCGTAACCAAGGTGGAGGAGCCGTCCAAGTACGGTGTCGTTGTACACAAGCCTGGCCATGCCTCCAAGATTGACCGTTTCGTCGAGAAGCCCGTCGAGTTCGTCGGCAACCGCATCAACGCTGGTATTTACATTTTGAACACCAGCGTACTCAAGCGCATTGAGCTCCGCCCTACATCGATCGAGCAGGAGACTTTCCCTGCTATTGTCAAGGATGGTCTGCTCCACTCCTTTGACCTCGAGGGTTTCTGGATGGACGTTGGACAGCCCAAGGACTTCTTGTCTGGTACCTGCCTCTACCTTTCTTCGCTTGCTCGCAAGAACTCGAAGCTGCTCACACCAGCATCTGAGCCTTACGTCTACGGAGGAAACGTCCTGATTGACCCCTCAGCCAAGATTGGCAAGAACTGCCGCATTGGACCCAACGTCACCATTGGACCCGATGTTGTTATTGGCGACGGTGTACGCCTGCAGCGATGCGTACTTCTCAAGAACAGCCGTGTCAAAGACCACGCCTGGGTCAAGTCGACCATTGTCGGCTGGAACAGCACCGTCGGCAAGTGGGCACGTCTAGAGAACGTTACTGTTCTTGGTGACGATGTCTCGATTGGCGACGAGGTCTACGTCAACGGTGGTTCCGTACTGCCCCACAAGTCGATCAAGCAGAACGTCGACAGTAAGTTTTCCATGTTTTATTCATTTAGTCGGTACACCAACTAACACTGCCCAGCTCCTTCGATCATCATGTAAACGCGATACCCGATCGGACACGACCGAGCTCTACACTTTTTAATACTGTGTACTTTCTTTGTATATTGCGCATACCACCCGGGCATATAGAGTGCGCAGGTGTTTCTGTTTCTCAACAAGGGCGTCCAGCATCCTTTTTCAGCATAGGGTTTTACGAAACATGAACACATCTACACTCCAAAAAAGCGTCTAAGAAAAGGTTGGGATGCTTTTTTTCTCTCTGATATCCTGGTTTCGGTTTCTCTTTTGGTGGGTTTTTAGCGGGATGTGGTTTTTGTGGTAGTAGCTACAGAAACCATTATTTAGAGATGGGGGTTTAGGGGAACAGAAACAATCAATGAAGAGATGGTGGCATAAATGAAATACATATTATAAGAATATTTATTAGTGTTTATTGAAGTATGGAATGTACTTGTTGTTCATGTGGATGTGTGGATGGGTGGATTTTGTGAATGGTTTGATTGGTTCCGTTTTGATAATTACTTTTTTGAGTGTGGGGAAAGACCAGGATATATGGATGTAGTCTCTCTGTGTGGACATATATACCAATCCCCTTATTGGTATATATGTCCATACAGAGAGACTACATCCATATATCCTGGTCTTTCCCCACTCCCCATCATCCCTTCCTTCAATATCCCCCATACTCTCAAACCGACTACAAAAAAAAGGGTAAACCCCATACATGCAATGCCTCTATCCTAATCACTTCTCCTCCATCGACCCCCTCACCCATGCCTCCCACAATCCCACGTCTGTCCCACCTCACACATCTTCCTAAACCCACACCTCGTCTTCCTCTTCGTAACCCCACTGCACTGCACCTTTGCCATCCCCCCTTTCTTCCCTTTTCCTTTTCCTTTTCCGCTCTTCTTGGTCACGCGAGACGAAGTCGCAGACGCAATCGCCGTCGCCATCGCCGTCGTACTGGCTTTCTCCTTGCCCTTCCCCTTTCGTGCAGCACGCTGCGTGCGTCTGACCGGCCTTGCAGGCGGTGGTGTCGGGGAGCGCAATTCGGGAGTCGGCGGGGGACTGGAGAGCGGAGAGGAAGTGTAGCGTGGGCGTGGTCGGGGCGGGGGTGTGGATGCTGGCGAGGAGAGATGGGTTGGGGGGGAGGAAAGAGGGGAGGAGAGGGTTGGGGAGCGGGCGGGTGAGCGAGCGAAGGAAAGGGGTGCTGGTGGTGTTTTGCGGCTTGGAGTTGCTTGGTTGCCGCTGCTGGCGGTGGTGGTTGGAAGGTATTCTGGGCGGAGCTGGTATGTTGTTTCTCCTGCAACGGGTTCGATCATGTATTCGAAGACTGCCACGACGGCGTCTTCGTGGCCGGGGCCTAGGCTGCTCATGTGGTCTGTTATGGCTTCCAGACTCAGCGGGCCGTTGCTGAGGGCTTGGATGAAGGATGTTTCGATCTCCTGGGTTGTGGGGGCTTGGGTGGTGTGTGGAGAGGACATGATGGAAGTGTTTTTTTTTTCTTAATGATTATCGAGAATCGGATTTCTGTGTCTGGTGCAAAAGAAGAAAGATTGGAGCGGACTTGTGTGGGAGATGGAGGATGGGGATAGGTTCTTTTTTGTAGTAGATTGACAAGAAGTGAATAAAGAAGATATCTGAGACAATGGGGGTTGATGCCCTTGAGACAATCGCCATTGTGTATAATAGTAAGAGCCTTTGGGACATTGCGGTGAATCCGCCTTCAGTGGCTTGTTATATTCTCTATTGTTGTGTTATTGTAATATTTTTTGGGGGCTCATTGTATATAATAGGAAATAATATCTGGTATCCCATTGTATTTTCGTGGTGACTTCAAATGAAGATGAGGTGTACAATAAACCTTCGGTATGGGTGAATTGTGTGGTGTTTGGCCAAGCAATTGCTACTTCACTCACAAACGATACATTCACCAAAGCAGGGTTTGTGTAGAAATCATTGTGATTCGTAATGTTCGTTATACTCCATATCCTAAATTGTAAGCACAGAGCATTGTCGTACAATAGCACTTGTGAGCTGGATGGATGGGTAAGGTTGGAAGCAGGGTGAAGAGAATGCTATGCACGTTTGCTCTGCAAGCCTGCCAACTTCCAAACACTTGTACCTTCAGATACTCTCTACTGCATATCCGAGTAGATGATCAATGGCCTCTCCTCAAACTTGGGCATCAATTGCTTCTTGATTCCAGCATGGACTTCATCAGCTTGGTCAAAGTATTCCATATCGGTCAAGGAATCAAAGACACAGCGAGCCATGAGGTTGTAGCCTTGGCTGCGGTGGTCTTCGTAGGGAGTACTGGCCTGGGCAAGCTGGATGTACTGCTTTCCGTCCTAGAGGGATGACGTTAGCCTGTATACTAGGGTACAAAAAGACAAAGCACCTCGGCAATCACGAGGGCACAAGATTGGCGGGTAGGGTATATTTAGCACCATGTCGGTTAGGAATGAGGAGCCTGAGCCGCCCACATGCATCGCGATCACAAGGAAGTTTCCGCGATATGCAGACACCCACGACGGTCACTCCACCCCATTTTTCCTAGTCGCGGCAGTACTCTGCACCCGCCACGTACCGTAGCCGCTTGAAACACGGGCAAGCGACTAGGGAAAACATGTAGCCATGGTACGATTCGTCCGCGGTGAGGAATTAAAAAAGGCGCAACAAATGCCCCGAGGGCGATAAGATTCTGGGCGTGTCGGACATGACGAAATGGGCCTGACGTGCATGCACGGTCCGATTATGTAATGCGCTTTGGAGGGAATGTGAAGAGCGGACACAGTATGGGTGCCTTCCTCTAAGGGAAAGGTGCGGCGTAGACGACGGTCGGACGTAGGGTACGAGTCAAGAAGCATACTTGTTTAACGTACCTTTGTTGCGTTTTGGGCCAGAGTGCTGTACAGGCCGATTACTTCCTGGATGGTGTCTTTGTCGCCGATCTTGAAGAGGGTGAGGCGGACAATCTTGGGCATGATGGCGGCTCGCTAAATTATTGGGCGGGTACAAAGTAAATTCGGTGGGTGAGTTGAGTCTAGGCCTGGTGTGTACGTTGACGTGTGGACAATGTTGAAACATTCACAGTCCACAGGGTATATGTATAGGTTGTGGGTGTCGGAGCTTCAAGCTTCGGCATAGGTGGAGAGCCATGTGAAACCCAGCGGCCATTTCGGTTCCCCTATGGTTTGCATAAGGAAAAAAAGGTTGAGACCAGCTCCGTACTTGTGATATGGGTGCTTTTTTGCTCAGAATACCGCAGTCACAGAAGGGCTATCCGCACGTGCTGCCCCCCCCCCCCCCCCAGCACTACGGGCACTATGTAGATACGTATGTGGACAGTGGACATGGGGACATGGGCATATGTGTACATATGTACATGTGTACTTAGATTGCAACTAGGCTGATTGCTGGCCGTCGGACATTGTCGAGCGATCAGAGCTAGTACAAGAGTTATGAAAGAGGGAATCCTGGCTGACAGCGGGGTTGGGCTGCGGGGTTCTTTGCTGCCGGCCGTCTGGACTGGGCAAGACAGACGGCAGACATGGTGAGCCAGTAGGCAATACCGGGGGATTTTGGCCGCTATGGAATTGTTGCCCGTCGAGCACGGAGGAGGGTGGACCGGGCCTCTTGTTGCGTCGGCCTCGTATTGTGCATGTATGGACGGAAAGAAGCGTGAAGGCAAAGTCACGGGATTGGAGCGTGTCGGGATGCCCCCCCACCTAGTCGCAGGCATCGGTAGTGGGTGGGACATGGCCACAGGCCGGCCCCCCTCCCTTCCCAACTAAGTACACACGTATACGTACGTATGTACATACGCATGTACACCCAGCTAGCTAGCAGCTTGCCCTGCAGGCCCCTCGTCGATTGGAAGTGTCGCTATCACGGTCACGCAGCGCGGCGAGGCTGAAGAGGAGGGCGAGGCAGTGGCTGGTTGGAGTGGTGCGAGAACATGTGGGTCTTAGTACCGCCTAGTATGGATGGATGGAACAAGGCCGATTTGAAGACGACATGGACGTCGTCGAAACAGGACATGTCCTCCATGGCCGCCAGTGGACCGCCCGCTGCTTGTTCCGGCCTTTGCTCTGTATTGTCTCGTCTGCTAATGCATTCTCGACGGAGAGACATCAGTGCGCGCAGAGAGGGGCGCATGGCTTTGCCGGACAACGACGCCTTCTTCACCGCCTATTTTGCAGCTTGGGGGTGCGCGGGTGGCCGTGCTTGCGGGTGTACGCTCGCGTCATCCACAGATCTCCCGCGCGCGAAACAGGCTGCTGAAGGCTTTTTTGCCTTCTCCACATGGGGGAGAGATAATGGCTGGCGCTGGAGTAAGGCGCCCGCTACGCCACCACATGCCGACGACGACGACGACGACGACGGCTATTCTCCTTTGTCTGCTCGCCCACAGTCATCGTTGCTCGCGCTTCGTTGCCGCCATCAACAAGCGCCCTGGCCCCGCTCCATGTACGTACTTGGATATGTACATGTGTTGCAGTACACATGTAGGCACAGCGGCCATGTATCGACCACCGCCTTGGATCGGCGCCAGGCAAAAAGCGGCCGTTGCTGGCCCTGGGACCTAGCATGCACCGCTGCCTGTCGTGAACCGCCTCAACCTATGGATTCACCGAGATTATGCGTCCGCTCCACGACGGCCTGCTCTGTGCTCACCCAGCCTTTTGTAAGTACTGCTGCTGCTGCTGCTGCTGCTGCTGCTCGAACCCACTACGCGGCAGGCCAGACATCGAGTACACGCTGCAGCCGCCCGGCGCACGATCCCTTTGTGTCCAATTCAGAAGAGAGAAGGAAAAAATCTTTATCTCGTCCTCGGCAACATGCTCTCGATCTCTGTCTGCCTCGCTCAACCATGGCAGTGTGGACCCAGTCATGACACTGGACCGCTGCCTTCAGTCAACGCCTCCAGGGTCTGTCAAACAGTTGCATTGTGAAATCTCTCGCAATGGCCCGGCAGGCCTGCGCAGGAACGCATGGCCCCTACTGGCTGCTCCCCTTCTCGTCAATCATGGCCTGTCCCAAATCTACTCCACCACATCTTGCCATGCTGCTCCAGCTCCTGCTCCAGCCCGAGCAACCCCCCGGCACACAATCTCCACAGCTGCCAATTTATGCCTGCATGGACACGGTTCACTGTTAACAGCCGTTGACCCTTTGCCTCATTGAGATGCAGGCGCATTGCAAAGCAGCCATGATCTGGGGGCCGTGCTCGCTGCATGTATGCGTTGGCAGTGACGCTTGATGCTTTCTGGTAGCACCAACCCCAGGTATCTCGACATCCCTCGAACGCATCAATCAGCTCCCCTCATTTGACCGCTTGGCCACGCCCACCCCTGATGGCCCCATGCTATGCCGGATGCGATGCATTCTCGCTTCGAGCCACTATGCTTTGCATCCCTCGCTCCCTCACAGAATCGTGCGTACAGGCTCTCCCTCCGCTGCCAACCTCAAGCGCTTCGAAAAAGGGCCTCCTAGCCGACTAGCCGACCCATTTTTATTTTGCTCTGCCATGCATGTTTGGTCTAGTCTTGCTGAACCCCTCTAGACCCTGCCCATCCAGAAACCCTACATGGAAACTCCACGCAGTCTGTCGCCAAGGTTCCCTGGTTTCGGTACACTTGTCAAAAGGTTGCAGAGTCTGACGTATTATTTTTTTTCTCTTGCCTTCTCGCCTCCTCACGTTGCATATTGCATTAGTGGGCCCCGATTGCAGCGAAAAACGCGAGAAAAGAGCGCCCGTAAAGGGTGCATGGCTGCCACTCTGTTGTTTATGCATATTTGTTAGGCGTCTAAACCTGCATGCTGCCGATCGAGACATGTCCAGCCTTGACGAACGGCTTACAGAAACTGTCTCCGATCGACAGCCGTTTTTTTTCGAGCGCTACTGCGGGCAGCACGGTGGCAAGAGTGAACCGGTGAGGCTGTACCTCTTGAGGTTTGACTCTTCTTTACTAGCCGTAAATTCTCGAACCTCTGCCGTTGGCTCCCTTCTCGCCAGCACATACTATGGGTCTCTCTCTTACAGAGCCGCAACAGGACCCGCAGCTTATTCATTTCCGCAAGCCCTCTTGCCTCTCGGTTGCTACTGGTGGGCGAGACGCGCTTGGGTACGTGCTACACTGGTCTGGTGCATTATATTACTCCATCCCACAGTAGGCACTTATGCTTCCCCCACCCCCGTTCGACTGACTGCAAGCCGCTCCCTCTTCCTTGCCCCTCATACATTGGCATCCTCCCTCTTCCTTGAACAGCTGTCGTTTCTCTATTGGCACCTGTCAACCACACCTTGAACTCAATCTGCTGTACAACCACTGCCACGACTTACCTCCCTTCGCCCTGCCCTATCGTCGCCGCCAACAAACGCCTGCCAATTCACCAATTCCTGTACAACCGCAGCCTCACTTTCGGACGGCCAAGTCGCCATTGAATCACCCATCCGTCATTTTTTTTTCCAATCGCTCCATAACACGTCAACCACCACCACCAAATCCATCCTTTCAATATGTTCTACGTCATGTACCTGACAGGTTAGTACCCAACAGGCCCCCTTTTTTGACCGTGTACCGTGTATTCGGGTATTAGCTGCCATGTGAGAAATCACATACGAGCACCAATTGGCATGGGACGGTTTGTCTGGTACTCCTGCCTAACCGCTTAGTATCAAGGGACCCACATGACCAGGCGTTCGAAGGGATACGTTCTGATCAAGGTTTCTGCACAATGTACTTTGTTTTGAGTGCCCGACGATCCAAAGACTAACCGTTGAACGACAGGCCTTTGCCAAAGACGCCACTGGCCCGACCCACTCTTCCAGACCTTCCGCACACGTTACGGCTACGGCTCAACTGTACGAGTAAACAACCGTGAATACTCTACAGATGTTGAGTATGAATCCGAGGAGCTAGCTAAAAATGCCGCCGCTACCCGAGCCTACATGATTTGCCGCAACTTCTCGGTAAATGATGGAATGTACCCAGGCCAGCGGCCCGGCGAGGGAGCTCAAGGCCTCCCAACCCCAATTGGAGCGGGCCGACGGAATACGACCTCATCCAACGATTACGATAGCTCAAGTACCATCAGTGGTGGTACGAGCCCTAGGAGTTCTGATTGCGGCCTTGACGCCGCACAAGCGGCTGCAGCGGGACGACGACCAAGCAAGGCTTCCGCTACGCCATCTACTCCATCTGCATGCTGCTGCGGACGCGGATACGTCCGAGCCTATGAGCGGTGCTCAGGCTGCCTCCAGGATGCTGGTTACCGGGTTTAAAGAAGGAAATACACTACCCAAACGAAAAGAAAAAATAAAACGCCCCAATGGACCATGACATCAACCATCATGCCCATCATGATAATCAAATATTTTAGCAACAACGAACGACACAAGATCTTACGAAACCCTCTCCCCTACAACCGCATCGATGTTTCTCACTCCAAAAAGACTTGAAGAGCCCAAGCTCAGCGATACCAACGACCCAAATGACTACGAACCTGTTTACATCTGTTCTTACGAAATCAAGTGCGATGATGACCCTGTTTTTTTTTCGGCTTGAAACAACTACACTCCTCGCTTCCAGTTTTCCTTTGATCCATTTCGAGATGGGCAGTGTAATGTTGTCTTATCCACTGGCTGGGTCAGAGATCACAACGTGCACGTGTATACACATGCATATGCACGAGCAATGCGCAGGACGATCTCCCCTCTACCGGACGAACCACACGAACCCTTTTCCACTCGTTCTACACTTTTTGTTTTTTTCCCTGATTGCCCATTCCTTCTGTTCCAGATGGCTGCATAGCGATGGCATTGAAGCGTTTTAGCGAACTGAAGTTTCTTTTTTTCGGCCACCACCCCCCGGCACTTCTCAGGTCTCGTTGTTGACCAGAAAGAGAGGTGTCGAGGACCAGTATACACGTCAATGGGATATTGATGTGACAGAGGACGGAAATGAAGAACTCAACGGTTATTCTGTATCTCCCCTGTTTGTTTTTCTTAGGACTGGATGTTTCTTTCTATCTTTCAAAATTGGATCATGAGATCAAAGTGCAACGAATGTAACGACTTTTCTTATACTTTTTTTTCTTATCCGTCGCTTCCAGACGTGACTTGGACTTTTTGTGCAAGCTAGCTAGAAATAATATCCCTAGTTTATTGCCCAACTGGATGCTAGCTCTACTGTCCCTCGTTTTTTTTCTTACTCTCAGCTTCTGGAATGCCCCAGGCATGTATGCGGGGGAGAAATAAAAGTAGCAATACAATGAAAATACTGCTTCGCATGAGCCAGATGAATCATGTATATCCTTGTGCTCATATACTGTTGGTAATTTTACTACCACTACACGGGATACTTCACTGCATCTACACATGACACGCCCCAAGAGAGTCAATCCACATGTAGACTATAATCCAGCAAAAAGAAGAACCACAGAACAACAATCAATAAACCAGACATGCAAACACTCTTCACCCTCCTTCCACCTTTGTTCAATTCACCACCCTTCTCTTCCAATCCCACCCTTGCGCTAAGGGCTCCTTCTAAACTTACCGAACCACACAAACACTTCCATCCATCTCCAAAACAAGGAAACAGTCTAACATAACACTTTCACGACATTTCTTCCACACCCCAACTTCCCTCCCTCTCTCTCTCTCTCTCTCTCTCTCTCTCTCTTCGCAAACTTACCACACCCCCTCCACACTCACTCATACCGCACTAAAAGGAATACCCCAGTCACCCAATCCATGCAAAAGAACAAGAAGAGAACAAGTCCAAAAAAAAAAAAGAGAGAGAATTGTTATTTTTAATTTTCTGTCATTCAATCATTCATTCATATAAAAGAGTTCAAAAGAAGAAGAAGAAGAAGAAGAAGACGAAAGTCTTATTCCCCACACAGCGGCACGCACATACAACAATACAACAAACACAATATACCGATTCTCTCTCTCTCTCACTCAATCAATCAAACCAACTCAACCAGGAAAAAGACAAAGAAAGAAGGAAGGGAAGAGGGAAAAGAACAAGGTAACTACAGGAAGAAAGAACACCAAAAAGGTTAGTAAAGAATAGGAAGAAAAGAAAAGAAAAAGACAAAAAAAACAAGGGAGGGAAACATGGATACAACAAAACAAGTCATGGAAATCTTTTTTTTTCTCTCTTCCCTTTCTCTCTCTCTCTCTCTCTTCTGCTTCCTACTCACACAACAAAAGACGTGGTATATAAAGTGTGTGTGTCTCTGAAAACGAAAGAAAAAAAAACCCCTTTCCCCATCCTTCCCCTCCTCACCACCACCACCTCTTCTCTACCAGGCCTAGGAAATAAAATAAAAAAAAGGAAAAGAAAAGTTGGTGTATCATATATCAAAGCCCTCTAACACATCGGGAAACCTCATCCTTCCCAACTGCCCTTCCTCTCTTCCTCCATCCCCCTCATCCTCCTACTACATCATCTTCCCACACTCTCTCTCAATGACATGCTCATAAAATTGTTCCCGTAAAAGAAAAAACAGACACACACACACACAAAAACAAAACAGAACAAACAAAGAAAGAGATTACCTTTGCTGCATCTCTCTCTCCTCCATACCATGTCACTCCCTCTTTCTTCGCCCGATTGTAGAACAATTCTTGGAAAACGCATCAGAAGAAAAATAAAAGCAGACAACAAGCCCGTGTCTTGTTCCTGAATCGGACGATAAAAGGGCCCCAGTTGTGTGTGTGCGTGTGTGAGTGTGTGTATCAAAATCACCCTGGACAAAAAACTCCCAACCCATGCCCCCCGTCTGGAAAACGAAAAAGGTGATTTGGTACCCCGACCCCCCCATTGTATAAAAAACTCCCAAATGCAAGCAAGAGCAGCAGTAACGTATAGCACAAATGGTGAGACCCCGCCCCAGCCTTTTCTCTCTTTATGTTGGACCAGAGGGAAGGAAAGAAGAAGAAGAGGAACATCATCGTTGACAGAAAAGCTCAATCTCGCCGAGCCCGCCACCGGGGTTGAGATTACTTTGCTGTTCTTTCCAGTTTTCAAATGCCTCTTGAACGTCATCGTCACATTGTATGCTGACATAGGTGTTGTCGCTGTCCAGGTATTTTAGCTTGACCTGACCTGATCCAAGAGACACTGATGTCGACCTCTGCAACTTTGCGTCAATGCGATCTTTGAGCGACTGGTAGCTGATGTTGGTGCTGACAACTAGAACCATTGAGCTGCCTGCCGAGGGACAATGGACTTTGACTTTGAGTTGAGTTGGTATGCTTGGATCCTGGCCAAGTGGCGGCGACATATTTCGAGAATCCATCGAAGCTGGTGTCAGAGTGCCTTGGCTGCGCTCAAAAGATGATGCAGGCGTCATGGTACGGTTCACAGAAGTAAAGCTTGGATCACGACGCATGGCACCATTGTGGAACTCGGGGGTCTGGTTTGCCAACTCCGAGGCTGTCCGTTGCTGAATGAGGCGGTCACGTTGAATGGCAGGTGATTGAGTCGCCGCTCGCGGTGGTGCTTGATTGGGAGAATTGCTGGCGCTGCGGTTGACAATTGCCGCGTTGTAAGCATAATGCGTGGGGAAGGGCGGTACTTCGGGTACTGGTTGCTGTGGTGCTCTTCGTGGTTGGCCTTGGAGATGGGAGTTGATATCAGGGCTACTAGCCGCGCGCATCCGTCCTTGGGCTGCAATGGTGGCGTTGGCGGGTAGTGATGGGCGTTGAGCGCGGGCTGACTGGTGTGCATTGTTCTCACCACGAGATCCGTGGCGTGATTGTGCGGGGGCAGTATGTCGGTTGTTCTCTTCGTGTGGGTAACCACCATTTGGTGCTGCTTGCCGGGGAAAAGGGAAAGTGCCATTATTTGATGATTGACTGGTTCGTGCATTGGAGTGTGTTGACATTGGGGTTTGCAATGGCGTCTCTGCTGTTGGAGAAAAGTAAGACTCTTGATTGGCGGCATTCTGTATCTGCTGAGTACGCAGTGTTAGTGGTGGTTGGCCGTTGTAGCCCAGAGGGAAACGTGGAGGTGGTACTCGGGAGTCTCCGTCATTTATTGGAGGGCCGCTTTCGCCGGTTGTGGAACGTGACCGTAGGGAAGGAGTAGAGGAATCTTGTCTTACACCGTATGGATTGCGTAGATAGCCAGTCGCGGGATCAATGTCATCGTCGCCTTCATCGTCATCGTCTTCTTGGTAGGGGTTCTCCAGAACTTGATCACGCATGTACGCAAATTGGGTATCTGAGGGTTTGGAGTGTGTCGTACTGGCACTGGTCCGGGCCTGGTCCTTCCAGATGCGTCTTTGGGTGTCGACTTGCATGGCCCATTTCTTCATTGTCTCTTCCGAGGTGAACTTGATAATGAAATTTTCAATGCCGGGATCGCCTTTCCAGAAGATTTGACAGGTATATGAGCCTACAAGTGTGAGTCGGGCCTACATGGAATGAGAATGTGGAAGTAGTCTTACCTGGTTTCTGGAGCGATATTGTCTCGGTAACGTTTTGCATGAAAATGCGGCCTTTGAGCTGCAGTTTTGGCTTTCCGTCCTTGGTGACCAGAGATCGGGTAGACATTTTGTTCTTGGGCTTGTTGACGTTGATTTCTTTGCAGCATAGTAGAATCATTTCAAAGAGGTAGATTTTGTACTGGGCATGTTAGCAGACTGCTTGTGGGAGTGAAGCAGAAGGAACCACCTACTTCTCGTTCCTCGTTCTTCGAGCTCATGCTCTCTCCTTTCAAAACTGTGTACTGGCCGTGCAAAAGAAGGTCGCCAAAACCTTCTATGCGGTGGCCCTTCCAGTCTTCAACGAGCATCTTGAGTTCCTCGACGGCTTCGACACGCTCCTCGCGGGCAATTGCATCGTTCGTACCTGCAAGTACGGAAGAAGCAGCTTCGATACCTTTTGATATGTCTTCTCGCCGATCTTCGTCCAGGTCGCCTTTGTCTCGAAGTTGCTGCACCGTTGCGTTAGTAAGAGAGAATTTGAGTAGACAGGGCCCGAGATCATACCTGGAGAAGAAGCGGGTACTTGGTAAGTCGCTGGAACGGTTTGAGCAAAAAGGATGCGAGCAGAGTGGGCGATTCAACCATTTGTCGCATCTCTGGTGGTCCTCCAGTCTCCTTGAGCTTGTCGAACTCGCGCATAGCTGTTGCCTCGCATTTTCTCTGGTTTGCAATATACGGCTCGTAGACTTTGAATGCGTCCTTGTACAAAACGAAGAGGTTTCCCCAGTTTTGCTCCTCGGCGGGCTGTGCATTTGTCTGCTCGACACGGATGAGGAAACGACGCTGGAAATCAAGAAGGGCGTTTAGGTTGAGGAAAATATCGTGGACCAAATCTCCGTTAATGACACCCTTTTCTTCCACAAGCTTCTTGAATTCTTGCAGCAGTTCCAAATGCTGCACATAGGTGCGTTCTGTCTTGACCAGCTCGTCGATGATGTGCTCGCGTTGGGTGCGCTTGGTGACGACGCCATCTGCACCCTCGCCGGATTCGGCAGTAACGCCAGAAATCTTGCCTAGGGCCACGAGTTCGTCCAAGACTCGGTTGACTACGTTGGTGACCTGTAGAGGAGGAAAAAATATGGGTTAGTGGTGGGGGAATAGGATGTAGACAGATGTGCTTACCTTGACAAAGCCAGTTGTGTCGTCACCGTAGAGGTCGCCAAGAATGAAGCAGCTCTCCTGGGGAATTCCAAGGTCGGCGACGCAGCTCTGGATAAACTTGTAGCAGGCCATTTTCTCGTTCTTCTTGAGGCTCTTCTCATCCTGCTTGGAGTTTGGGATGGTGAGCAGGGTGCGGGGCCCGAGGGCGTTGTAGAGCTCCATGAGGGGGTAGCCACGGCGAAAGGTCCTCCAGAGCAGGGTGACGGGATCAGCATCGTCGTCGGCCTTATCCTCCTCCTCGGTCATCCAGCGGTCGAAGCCGGGGATGCCGCGCAGGCGCATCTGCAGCGTCAGGCATCGTTGGAACAGCGAAGTGTCCTTGTCGGCGCGCTTGTTGAGAACGTTTTCCGAGGCTTCGACGGGACCGCCGTTGACGGGCGTCGACGAGGTCGAGGGGGGGAAGGTTGAGGGGGGCCCAAAGAGGGTCGAGGTGGAGGTGGCCTGGGTGCTCTGGGTGTCGCGCGCACTGCTGTGCGAGTAGGTCGAGTAGGTGCTCTGGAAGCTCTGGTGCGACATGAGGGCAGGCGGCCCGGTCGAGGTCATCCGGGCGTGTGCTGTCTGCGTGGTTGGCGACGGCGACGGTGGTGGTGGAGGATGGGAGACGGTATAGGTGGTATGGGCTCTCACCAGACCCGAGTGAAACGATAGTCCGCCCTCCATACTGCTTTCATGGATCTCCTTGCACCAGGCGCTAGGCTCCCTAGGCGGTCAGGGTCGCTGCCAGCTAAACCTCACACGGGGCGGCCAAGGGCTGGGGGGGTCGTGCGGCCGACGGCCAGCATGCAAAATGGCGGCTCTTGGGCACAGGGCTGCAGCTCCGGCTTTTGCGGGAGTCTGCCGGCGATGGGGGTGGGAGTGGATGTGCGAGCGCGTGCGAATGATGCAGAGATGAGGAGCTGAGGAGGAGAAGGGGAGGAGAAGGCGTGCGTGTGTCTGGGAAAGGCCGTCGAGGATGCCGCCTGTGTGGCATGCCCGCCCGCCGCTCTCAAAGGGGGCGCGTTGGCTGTTTCACCCGGGCCGGCAGAACGACACGTGACGTGCATGGCGATACAGTGCGTCTGTGTCTGCCATGTCGTGGGTGGTCGTGTATGTGTGTGATGAGTGCGGACCGTACATGGCACACATTCAGACGCCGCCGTGTAAGCCGGCGGATGGGTATGACAGGAGTCGTCGGTTGGGCATTGCCCACCCATTGCCCACAGGGCGACGCGCCGTGAGTCAGGCGGGCGGGCGTGGCAGAGGCTGCTTCATCACCATGTGTGCCGTGGAAATGAGTGGATCGACGAGGCGCCGCCCTTCCCTTGCGACGACAGGCCTGTTCTGCCGGCAGAAGGGGATGCCTTGGGCCGCCATCCACCGCCTTATTACATTACATACTAGCATTTACTCCTCCTTCTCCTCCTAACCACTATACTATCTATATGCACTCTGCCGCTCTCCCTGCCCACCATGACGATGACGATGACGATGACGATGCCCTCGCCGTCGTCTCGTCTATGCACAGCGCACCGCGTTACATAGCCGACTCTGCTTACTACTTACCTACTTACTTGGACTGCATACAGCACTAGTACTTACATAGCACTTGCACCCCTTTCTTCTTCCTCACCACCTTCGCCCGCCAACAGCACCTTGCAATCCATTTCGGCACCGGCATAATTCTCCAAATGACATTGCGTGCTCTTCTTCTTTCCCCCTCCTCTCCTTCTTCCATTTCCTCTGACCCATATTAACCCATTACTAACCCATTACTAACCCATTCTCTTATCCTTCTGCCGTGCTTGTCCCGGCGTCAGAATGCTCAGTGCCTCTCCCTATCCCTCGTCCGCCCCCACTAACCACCTCCCCAATGCCCCACGCTCCCACTCGCACTCCCACTCGCACTCTCCCACCACGGCCGCCAGGCGCTGATAAGGCTGGCCGCAAGCTTCTAGTGCTGCTCCATGGGCCTGATTCTAGCGCGGGCATGCATCTGATGTCTCACAGACGAGCCATGTCGCCGCACCATCCGGATGCCGCATGCGCCTAGGCCCAAGGCTAGCCGCAGATCAAGAGTGAATGCGGTTCTGCGCACGGCCGCCGTGATGGTTGCCGCAACAAACGACATGTGCCTGTCGAGGCGCGGCTGAGCAACCGTTGACGCTTCAACGCGACGCTCAACTCTGCTTCCGCCATCCATCTGCCATCCGTGACATGTAGCCTTTCTCCCATTCACCCTCGCTTCCTCACTTTAGTCATCTCGCCACCCGCCCCGTCTCGCTCCTACCATCACAAAGCCCGCCAGGCAACACTGCGCCTCACCACCTGCAGCCCCCTCAACCCGCATGCCTGACCAGAACCTCATCTGCCTGCCCTCCCTATACATCCATCCATCCATCCATACCCACATACATACTCGTGCATAGCCTCTTGTCCATCACCCATACCATCACCCGCCCGCTAGCTCGAGCCCGTACCCGTCTCCACTCGCCCAACCCACACGTCACCCGCCGCTCGCGCGCGCACCACAATGGCAGGCCCTTTGGCCAACGCCAACGTCCAATTTTCCGGCCCACCTTACATGCATCCTTTCCGTCCCGCCTCCTCCATGAGCGCCAACCGTTTCGACGAGGGCTACTCGGAAGATACCAGGAGCCAGAATGAGGGCGATATGGTTATGCAGACCGACCTGAGGCTCGGCGACTCCCATCGCAACCCCGATCTGCCCTTCAGCCTGCCCGACTGGGTTCTGGCTCTGAGCGAAAATGAGCGTAGTGGTACGTCTGCCAGTATCCAGCTGACCCAAACCAATGCTAACATGCCATTCTAGAATTCGCCTACGCCATCTTGCGCTCGCTGCGCACCTCGTCCATAGCCGGCATCGTCGAGAAGCTGAACCCCCTGCTTCATCTCGATCCCGTCATACACCTACCCCCCGAAATCACCTTCCAGATCCTCTCCTACCTCAGCCCAGAAACACTGCTGCGCGCATCCACATTGTCACGCGCATGGAGGGAACGCGTGCTTGACAGTCCTCTCTGGAAACTACTCTTCAGGCTTGAGGGCTGGAACTCAAACTTCTCCCAAGTGCGTGCATTCGAAGAGTCGCAAAGGCAAAAGCGCGCAGATTTCAAGGAAAAGGAGCGCAAGACACGACATAGAGCAGCCGAAGATACCGATTACGGAAAGCCGTCTCATAAGAAGCGCGTGCGGAATCAACAACTTTTCGGCGACGGTACTCTGCCAGACAACGGAGCGCAAAATGCACTTGATTCCTCTGCTAGCCGCCCTACCGGAAACGCATGGGGTGAGCAGCATGGTGCAGTCGAGGCCGACGACAGTCCTGTCAAATCAGAGGACAAGATGGAAGGCCTGTCGTTCCACGGCACCTCGCCTCTCGCCTCGCCTACCAATGCACTACGCCGGGAAAGACGCCAAGGCCTACCATCCGAAGACACTACATCCTCGACAACTTCAGCAGTCTCCAATGGCCCCCCAATACATCCGTCGCTTCTTCTTCCTGGCCCGGAAGCCAAGATTAACTGGCAATTCCTATACAAGCAAAAGAGGCGTTTAGAAGACAACTGGAGCGCTGGCCGATTTACAAACTTTCAACTTCCACACCCTAACCACCCAGAAGAAGCCCATACTGAATGCGTGTATACCATTCAGTATTCGGGCAAGTATCTCGTCAGTGGAAGTCGAGACAAGACCATCCGAGTCTGGAATCTGGATACTCTGCGCCTAGTGCACCCACCGCTCATTGGCCACTCGGCTTCAGTCCTCTGTTTACAGTTTGATGAGCGGCCCGACCAAGACATTATAGTGTCTGGTGGCAGTGATTGCAGAGTCATCTTGTGGCGGTTTTCAACCGGACGCATCATTAAGGAAATTGAAAAGGCTCACTCAGAGTCAGTCCTGAATCTCAGGTTCGATGACCGCTACTTGGTTACTTGCTCAAAAGATAAGACCATCAAAGTCTGGAATCGCAAGGAAATGATGCCCACCGATGATACCTATCCCTCGTCAACCATGAAATCAGCGGCCAAATTCCCATCATATATAATTAATATGCAGGACTACGTCGCTCAGCAGCATTTGCACCTGAAGCCGCTTGCCCCTTACAGCCTCATCATGACTTTGGAAGGTCATGGTGCAGCAGTAAATGCCATCCAAATTCTTGATGGACAGATCGTCTCTGCATCCGGCGATAGAAGCGTCAAATGCTGGGATGTCCGGACCGGTGCGTGCACACGAACCTTTTCTGGTCACACAAAGGGAATCGCTTGCGTTCAGTTTGATGGACGACGCATCGTCAGTGGAAGCTCGGATGAGAGTGTGCGTATATTTGATCGTGCTACTGGTGCCGAAGTCGCCTGCTTGAATGGTCACAGTAATCTTGTGCGCACCGTACAAGCCCAGTTCGGAGACTTGCCTGGCAATGAGGAAGAACTAGAAGCTGAGGCTCGTAGTGTGGATCGAAACTACTTTGCCGCGCAAGCTAGCGGCATGTTGTCTGAACAAAACCTCAGCAGAGCAGAGCGACGCGCTCGCAACGCTGGGTCACGCGACCCAACCAAAGTCTTTGCCTACGGAGCCAAGCTACCCCCAGGAGGTGGAGGCAGCAAATGGGCGCGCATAGTATCTGGTTCTTATGATGAGACTGTGATTATTTGGAAGAGAGGGCCTGATGGAGCTTGGGAAAAGTCTCAGACATTGCTTCAAAACGACGCAGTTCGAGCCGCGGGCGGCCGACCTAGGAGGCCTGTCGTTCAACCTACAGCCAACGCAAATGCTGCGGGACAACATAACAATCAGCAACCCAATGCCGCCCAACAAAACAATTTCCAAACGCTGGCACAGCAGGCTCAGGCACAAGCCCAAGCAGCTCAGACTCTTGCACAACAAGCACATGCACTTCATGCAGCTTCACAAGCTATGCATGGCCCAATTGGTAACAACGCCGCCGTGGGTAACATCACAGCCGGGCCTGCTATAGCGCCCAACCAACCAGTCGGCCATGCAGCAGTCGGACAGCCAGGTCCAGCAAATGCGCAACCGCATCATCACCACCATCACCATCACCATCACCACGCTCCACACCCACTAGCCGCGCCCCTCAACACAAACGGTACCAACTCGCGAGTATTCAAACTCCAATTCGACGCACGCAGAATCATCTGCTGCAGTCAAGATCCCACCATTGTAGGCTGGGACTTTGCCAATGGCGACAAAGATATAACCCTCGCCAGCCAATTCTTCGGCGATTCATATTAAAACCTCTCTGGCGTTTTTTATTATTATCTTTATGTAGAATGAAATGAACACCTTATCACCTGAACCTTTCTTTCCCCCATCCAGTCCACCAACCTCCTCACGTATCAAACCACTCCAACCCATCCTCCTTACCAAACACCGCGCGATACACCCTATCCCCATCCCCCTTGACCACCTCCTCCGTATGTATACTATGCAAACTATACACCCTCTCCTCCGCACTACTCCCATCCGTGCCTTCCTTTGCAGCCCCGAAAATCCGAATGTGAATGTATCCGTCCTCCAGCGCCGGCAGCTTAACTTTGCCGAACAAATGGATGCCGTAGGCGGACGTCGCGGCGCGTACGAGTTCGAGGTCTGAGGGCGTGAAGGATGTTAGGTCGGCGTCGGAGAGGTGCTGGACGCGGGTGAAGTATTCGGGTTCGTGTTCTGGGTTGGGTGTGATGTTAGGGGTGGGTTTGGATGGATGGAATTGGATGATTCAGAGTAGATTTTTAAGGGGAAAGGGAGAGCAAGGGGGGGGGGGTGTTACTATCATGATCACGACGTAATTTTACGAGTTCGGCTTTTACGTCTTCGAGGATGGAGGAGAAGGCGTCGATGGAGGCTTGGTGCGGGGCGTGGGGGTCCGAGAGGTGGACTGTGTCTTCGGTCGCCATTGTTGTTTTTCTGTTGTTACTTTCTGACTGGAGTCACGGAGAAAGAGAACTAGTTCAATCTGCTTTGTTCGAGGGAATTGATAGGGAAGTAAGCAGGTACTAAAGGTGTTTTGGGGTACTATTGATTCAAGTATGTATAGCAAGAGGGGGCGGTACGTCGACTGCCAAGAATCACCCTGGAACTCGGGTCTGGTTGCGTAAACCTGCTTTCTCACGTTGCTTCCAACATTGTAAGCTGGCGTGAAGATCAATGAGGTGTAAAGTGGGGATTTTGTGTATGGAATTCAGGGCCTGGACCCTGCAGCATATGGAATGACTAGCAAGGCTCAGCTGCAATGCGCACTGCAGTCTTTTCCCCGGCACTCCATCACCCGCTTGACGCCTTTGACGCGAGATCTTATACAATGCAAAGCACTGCCATGTGATAGAATATTTCTTTTGTTGGGCTTGTTAGCTTACCAGGCCAATGTGACTCATTTAGGTAATATTGACATTTGACTATCCAAAAGAGGGGCCAAAGGGCGTGCTCTAGCGCTTTCCGATGGTAAACTGCTGTTTACCGTTGAAGCAACATGAAAGGATTCCCTCCATATTCTTATTTAAAGGAAAAATTCTCATCTCACAGAATTTGAATATGACTTGGTACAGCTCATCTCCTTATCACAGCCAAGCAGAAATAAAGTTACTTGCGCAATGGCTACCACAACGACAACGACGATCTACGAAGACCACATCGAATTAACACCAATACGGCCGCCAAACATAACCACTATCAACACTGCTCTAAAGAAATCCTCGCTCCACCCTGTCACATCCTTCACTCAAACCCCCGATGAAGCCCCCGAAAATGCAGCATACTCCGTCTCCGCCATCCCGGACGGCGGCTACGGCTGGATCATAGTGCTCGGCTGCTCCATCACAACCTTCTGCCACAACGGCATCATAAACTGCTGGGGCGTCCTACAAGCCGCGCTCCTCAACTCGACTCTTCAAACCGTTCCCCCCTCGACCCTCGCCTACGTCGGCTCCCTCGGTCTCGCCGGCGGCGCTCTCTACGGCTTACTCGCCATACGCCTGATGCGGCACGTGGGCTGTCAAACCACCATTTTGCTCGGCATCAGCCTCATGTCGCTGAGTCTCATCGGCGCGAGTTTCTGCACAAAGAATCTGGCGGGCTTGTTCGGCACATATGGCGTTGTTGGGGGCGTGGGCATGGCCATGGTGTATGCCGTTGCTAATACGCTGCCTGTACAGTACTTTAGCGCGCGCCTGGGGCTTGCCAATGGGCTTATCAAGCTGGGCGGTGGCATAGGCGGGTGCGTCATGGCGCTTGCGTTGGAGGCGCTGTACAGACGTGTGGGGATTGCGTGGACGTTTCGTATCCAGGGTTTGCTTACGCTGGCTTTGGGACTGCCGGCTGCGGCCATGCTCAAGGATCGAGTACCATTGCGCAATGTGCCGTTTGTGGATGTGAGCATGTTTCGCAGCCGTACGTTTATTGCGACGTTTGTTGCGAGTGCTATTGGGGTTTTTGCACTTTTCGTGCCAAATTATTATCTGCCGCTGTTTGCGCAGTCAATTGGCCTTGGTCCTACAACGGGCGCTGGCTTGGTGTCTGCCTTTAACGCTTGCAGTGCTATTGGCCGTTTTATTGCTGGGCCATTGTGCGATAAGTTGGGGCCGCTCAATATGTTTGTCATTACTATGGCACTCAATGCGGCGAGCATGCTGGCTATCTGGCCTGTCTCGAGTACCTTGGGCCCCCTCGTCTTGTTCGCCATTATCAACGGAGTCGCCAATGGTGCTTACTTTACCACTCAGCCTACTGTCGTCGCTGGCATCTTTGGTCCTGGCCGCGCGGCCGTTGCCATGAGCATGTCTGTGACGGGGTGGACCGGTGGTTATCTCATGGGCGCACCCATTGCTGGCTATCTTTTACAAGCTGCAGGTGGGGGAAAGGATAATGCTGCGGGTCAGAGTATTGATGTTTATCGCCCAGCCATCTTCTATGCTGGCGGTACGGCGACGGTATCTGCACTGTGTGTCATCTTTGCAAGGCTCACAGTAGCAAGGCAGTTCAAGAAGAAAGTGTAATTTCTGTGAAATGATAGAGATACAGTAGTTAGATTTTTGGTCACTTCGCGTAGCAGTATAATGCTTTGATATGATCCAGTAAAAAGTATTCTGTTCTTGCAGCACTTCACTCATCTTTATTTGTGCATTACCAGTAATCGAACGGTATGAGTAATTTTCAAGGTTACAGAGGGGGGTATCGTCATGGTTCAGTCAAGCAGAGAAATGCAAAAAGCTCCATCTACAAAACAGAGCATGCTTGAGAAAAAGAAAAGAAAAGGAAAGGAAATCCCTACCGGAGCACAATGTCCTTCTTGACTGGGCTCCGCCGAGTCCACGCGTCCTCGTGTATCCTCGCCACAGCCACCCGCTCAGCATGCTCACCCACCCACTTGATCAGCATAACGTTAAGCATTTTCCAAGGCCCAGCTTCAAACTGCTCAGCCGCAAAATCATCAACCTCCTTGTCCCACAAAAAGTGACCTTCAGTCCAGATGGGCGTGCCAGGCGGATGCATGGTATTGAGACCAGCAGGTTTACGGTTCTCAGGACACGGTTTGCGCCAGAGGTTGCGTGAGAGTAGGACGAACTCGTAGGGCCCTGTGGATGATGGTTGGGAAATGGAAGATTTGTAGTCCATAATTACACCGCAGTGCTGGTCGTCTTCATTGATGAGGTGCGAACAGGGAATTTGCTTGCCCTCGTGATCGAGCTGCTCTGCGCTGAAGCCATCCGCAGAAATTGTCGAAGCGGTGAAGCGCAAAGTGTTGGAATCCGTCTTGTGATCTGAGCCCCGTGGAGCGTGAAAATAAGGTGGGTATTTGATACGGAGGGGGCTGCTGCCCTTTTCTCTTCGTATAGTATATTGCGCAGATTCGGGACCAATGTGGTAGTTCAAGACTTCGGAGCGAAACCACTCGCCCTCGCCACGCGGCGTCTTGTAGACGTCTGGACAAGTAGTAGGGTCGAAGGGGAAATTCACGGGGCCGCTGAATGCAGACCAACTCCAGCTTGGTTCATCCGTATCTTTTCGAGTCAAGTGACCTGCAGGGCACCATAGCAGTGAGAAGTCGAATACAGCCTCGGGCAGGCCGTGAATGAACTGACCACCGCAGTTTTTGGTCAAGGCTTTGGATGCCTTTGTGAATTCTTTCGATGAGTAGGCCTGGTTTGGCGAAATGGTGTTACAGACGAGCTGATTGTACTTTCGGAAGCCATAGAACCAATTTTCTACCTCGCCAAAGTCAATGTCCTGTGACTTGTTGCTGGCCATGCTGGTGCTTGATGAGGAGCGGAGTCTGCTGACTATTTCGCGTACTGAACCACGGCGACCGGAGGTGCTTGAGCGTGGTGAGCGAGATTCGTCACTGTTACTTCGTGTTGGTTCTGGCGCCAGAAAACCGTTTGCTGTTGTCGGGCTGATGCTTTTTTGTGGCGATGTTGAACGCCGCGAGAGTGGGCGGCGGATCCAGGCCGGCGATAATCTTTCCAAGGTAGAGGGGTTATCGGTTGACATGATGAGCAGCGACATGGAGTGACTCGGGGAATTTATTAAAAGGGATATTCAATAATGTAGAATCGTCGTCAAGATTACTCTTTGGCGAAGGCGGTGAGTGTGTAGAATGAGAAAACGAATGTTTTTGGCGACGAACAGGTTGGGCGTTGAAAGGCGAACAGCGGCTGTCGCGCCTTTTTGTGAATCTAGCTCACTTATCAATGTTGCCGCTGTGAAATGGCTGCGCCCCTTTCGGCATGTTACGAAGGTGTGTTTGGAGGGGGTAAGTATGTGTGACGCTGCGGGCACTAGGAGTAGGAGGCTGTGCATGATCTGGATCACCGGGCTCCACCGTGCCCCAGTTATCTGCACCGACTTGACGCCAGCCACTCCCAATCATGCAGTCTCGACCTGTCCTGACTGTGGTGCAGGGCCAAGGTTTGCTTGTCGATCATAAGCTTTCGTCAGCTCTTGCGACCCGACTGTCAAGATGGTGATGCCCATCTGGTTGCTTGGACAGGAGCTCGAAGCTGGGGTTGTGCCAGGAAACATTGAATTAAAATGCCAACGGAAACGATATTGCACATGCGCAGATTGTCGGGCAGGGGCTCACCGTCACTCGCCACCTAATCTCCTTGTTGCTCCGGGGACATGGGGACATGCCGCCACTCAGAGTGGAAAAGCGGCCGTTGAACAGTTGCAGTTGTTTTGTCCCATGTCAGAAAGTCTCAGTGGAAAGAGGCGACGCCGAGCCAAGCATCGCCTATGGCATGCGCCACATATACTGCGCCACACACGTGCCACAGCGGGGTCGCCTCTTCCCCATGCTCGCGTCAAAGGCAGCCGTCGTGACGCGTAGTTTTGCACAGCTCTATAAGCCGAACTGGCGAGCACACTGGCCGGAACCTCCGTATACTCACCGCAATTAGAACCATTGTCACCATGTCTGGCTACGAGGGTAAGTCTGCTCGTCTGGAAGCACAGTCGGTAGAATAACCAGAGGCAGTCGAGCACAATATATCCACCAAGGATGAAAAGCCGCAGCAGCCCCCGCGCCGGCCAGACCTCTCCACCTTCTTTTCGCAGCTCGAGCTTGTAGACACATCCGATCCACGGTCACACACAAACCCTAATGCTCTCCCCCAGCCCGAGAATATGGCAGCGGCATTCCGCTTACTCGCGAATGCTTTCGAGACAATGCGCGGACGACCAGCGGACGAGGCCAATGCAGAGGGAGACTTGTTGGCTAGCATGATTGAGATACTGCGCGAGAATGCCGATGATCCGCCCACTGAACTCAAGGGCGTACCCGACAGCTTCCTGGACGAATTGGAAAGGGTGCCTAAGGAGAAACTAAGACCTTCCGACACATGTCCAATATGCGTCAACCCTTTCCTCGAAGGTAGGCTGCATATCGCACCAGGAAAGAGCACAGCTGACCAAGACGTGCATAGACAAATATCCGCTTGTGGTTCAGCTTCCATGTCATGACGATCACCGCTTTGATCTCGACTGCATAGGCCCGTGGCTCAAGCTGAATTCTACGTGCCCTCTTGATCGCAAAGAATTGTTGAAGAAGAAGCAGCCCCCTCCTCCGCCCGCTGACGACGAGGAGGATTATGACGACATGTATGCCTGAGAGGGTAACTACACATATTGCATTGCATCGGAGTTAGGCATTCGCCGCAGATAGTGAATGCGAGTGCTGACAAAATCAACAACGGGCACGCCTACGGACTCGGGTCAGCATCTGCGCCTGCAGAAGATACACTCGCTATCTCCCAACGGTTGGGAGAGTATAGCTGTCATGCGCAACCCTTTCCCACTTGTCCATCCGCGAATGATGATGTGAGACTTTGTTTGTTATCCATGCTTACTACCCAGCTCGATTGTGCATCTCCTTGGCTCTTCCTAAAGAGCTACATGGCCATAACGAGTTCCTCAATTTCATCCATGACTATAATCACTGTGCGAGCGCGAGTTTGATAAGATTCAGCGCTGTACCCGAGGCATCGGCGAGCATCACATGAAGAATTACCCGACGAGGCTATCTATATACATGTGCATATGCCCATATTTCGGTCGGACTATAAATGTAAACCTGTTTACGTTAGGGATCTCAAAACCAGGCGTTCGGGCATTGTTTCGCCCCACACAAAGTGGGCCGCGTGCTTCTTTCTGGCAACGGGAATCGAAAGTCGGGTCGGACGCCTTTTTCAACGCCGAAAATCGAATCGCGTAATTTGACCCTCCGCATACCATCCGCCTTTGGTCGGTAACGAACGATTTTAGTCTCATTCTGCCCTGGTCACCCATACATGCAAATACCGGGGTGGCGGGGAGAACGCATCAGTTTAAGCGCTAGCGTTTCTACAGAGAATCCTTAGGTTACGCTCGCCGTCGTAGTCCGTCTTCAGTTGTTGCGCGTCGTCCGCGTACGATAGTCGATGTCGGCAATCGCAGGATCCAATGACAAAGTACCCGTTTGTCAGATGCACCCACCTGTTGGAGGCGATCTCAAAGGTACGACGTGTCTTGCAACAGTATTACGTGGGTCCTTGTAGCAACAAAACTTGTCATTGCCGAGCAGTTTTACTCGGGCAACGGACGTCGGAAAGGGATGATAATCACCGATGAGATGGACCAAACAGTAGAGTAATGCGACACAACGGGAACAGTAGATCCGGGAAGGTTCGATCGCCTAGGACACGGTAGCATAAGCCTCAGTTGGTTTTGGTGCACCCTGTCGATGTTGCGCATGCGCTTGCCGTGTGCGCTTTGCGCATCACGGAGATAGGGCGTTTAAGCAGCGGTCGCGCTCTGATTACTCGCTCCATCGATGCGTGATCCGTGGCGTGGTATCAATAATACAGCGGACTTGTTTTTTTTTAATCCGGATGGATGGATTTGCTCTGGAACCTGGGGAAGACGATGAGCTGGGCCGAGAGGTGCAAGAACGAATTACATCCATGAGGGCATCATAACAACCATGCGTGCCAAAGTAAAAGTGGCTACGACGGTATGCGGGTACCAAGAAAAGGGCCGGATGTGGACGCCCTGTTAGCATGGATAATTCTCGGCCTGACCCTTAAGTGCGGACGAATTGCGGCCGGCACCCCAATTGTCAGCTCCACATCCGCCATCGCCATCGCATTGCCTTCGCCCCGCTATGAAAGTAAGGTCGCACCCTTTACAAAACGATGTGTCGACAGACAAATTAGAGAACCCAAGTATTGCATGTTCTGTGAAGCTAATATGGATATGCCCAGCAACACGAGTAACCATTCAAGGAAAAGAACATCCAAAAGCCCCCGTCGGGCTTGTTGGCAATGTAGGATAGGAGATGATATACTAGTGTGTCTGGGGCTGTGTACTGACATTTCCATAGGCAAGAAACGCAAGGTTCACGTAAATGTAGGCCAAACCAGTATGCCATCATTGGTTAGCTTAGACCAAAGTCTTGCAGGGCCTGCAGATGAGGAGAACACTACATGCTCAGTGCATATGGCGGAAAGACTGAGCAAGCTTGAGCAGCTCTTTGAACGATTTGTGTGTCGCAAGAGTTCGACGAATAGCACACCGAGTGGGCTGCAAAGTCCGCCCTTGACTGCATCAGGGTCGAGTGAGAAGATCAGCAAATGGTGTAGATTAGGCTTGTCAAGCGATGTGCGGAGCGAGTCGTCGATAGGAGACGGCATTGTAAGTTCCCTATGTTTTGCTGGCATGCGACCCACTGACAGTAGCAGCTCGGTGCACAAACATGGACTTCGGCACCTTCGATACAAACACTTGTGGACAAGCCAGAGCGCAAAGAATCATTTGAGGTATATGACCATGCCCATCGATCGTTGGTGGCTCTGCTGCCATCACAACATGACGCGGATATTGTGTTTGAGTCGTCGAACGGCTGGATGATACTCGAGAACATCTATCGAGCGTCGCAAGAGATTTATGTGCGCAAAGACGTCCAGTCATACGCCCTCGACATGCACGCAGTTGCTCAGGAAAGATCAATAATTGTGGCTCGGACGCTTCTGCATTTGGCCATCTGTCTCAACTCACTCCCGGCCGACTTTGACGTATCGCGACTGTCGAGCATACACGACTTGGACGCAACCATGCAGAGCTATGTTGCAACGGTTACATCTATTGTTGCCTCATCAGACGAACAGATGATGACACTGCATGGGCTTGAGACGCTGCTTCTACTCGCATTCTACCACTTGACTAACGCATCACTGAGGCAGTCGTGGCTGGTGGTTCGACGCGGCCTCAACCTGGCCCATCTCATGGGATTCCAACGCATTATAACTCAAGAAGACCAGAAGCCACCGATTCCAACAGTGACGAATGCAAAGGGCATATGGCGTAGCTTTGTTGATGTGGACCGGTATTTGTGTCTGCATCTTCGGCTTCCTTTTGGAGCGGAGAATTATCCAGTGCCAGCGGACGCGGACTCGCATCTTCAACACCGTGCGAAGCTCAACGAAATCACTAAGCAGGTGGCGGAGCTGGACCGCGAAGTGTCGCCGCAAGGGTACTCTGAAGCACTTAAGCTGGATGAGAAGCTTGAGATGTACATGCGAGAGATGCCAAAAGAGTTTTGGGAGGTGCCGAATATTCCACCTACAGCACGATCGCCTGAATCGTCAGCAGCACTTGAGCGACTGATAGTACAGATGTTTCACTTCGAGACACGGATGTTTATTCACCTGCCATACTTACTGCGTGCTCAACAGGATAAGCGATACGACTACTCAAAGGTGACGGCACTGCATGCAAGTCGTAACCTCTTGATGCGATGGTTTGCGCTCCGAAATGCCAGCATGACGCAGGCGTGCTGTCGACTGGCGGAGACGGCCGTGTTTATTGCAGCTGTGACGCTTACGTTGGACATTGTGATTGATCTGAGCGCAAAGGACAAGATGGAGGTGCAGCAGACAAAGGGAACAGATTTTGCCATGATATGCCGACTGATTGGCGAGATGGAGAAGCTGGCCAAGGCGGGAGGAGCACGGGAAAAGATAGCAGCTCGCAGTGCCATCGCACTGAAGAAGATGCTATCGTCGTTGGATCCGAACCGACAGACGACCGGGAGCACACGACATACGCTGCCATTTTTCGGGACAGTGGAGATGGAGTTTCAAAAGCCGCCGGTGCGGACGGGATTCGACATTGACTCTGACGCGGGAAAGCTGATGAATGCGACGGCATCTGGCGATCGCCTGCCCGTCCTCTCGTTTACTAGCAATTCGCTGTGGCCAACATCGGGGTGTGGGACAGGATCGGTGGTGGATTGGGATATTGTGCTGTTCGATGGGTTGGAGGATCAAGACACAGAGGGCAACTGGGTGTTCTAGGGACAGTAGGGTGGATGGGATTACTGGCGGTCGGGGCGGCAGTGAGTGTGGTGGTGCTGGCAGTGGCAAAGTGGGGTCAGAGCGGTGGTTGTCAGAAGGTAGGCGGTGGTTATCTGACGATTGTGTCGAGTGGGTGCCACTTCATCGTGCGCCCGGTCTGGGTAACGCAGCAAGTCATGGAGGCTTTTGTTTTTTGTAGGATTACTGGCCACGGCGTGGCTCACGTGGGTTGCTAGGCGCAAGGGGTGGTGACCTGGGTTGTGGGTTTGGCTTGGCGTTTCCTATTGTGCAAGCGAGTGTGTTTGGAGTGATTGTGGTTTTGGTTTTTTTGGGTTTGAGCTGGCGCCTCTGTTTAGATGATAGTGGACATGACATGGCCGTGATTAATACATACTCCTAAGTACATACTTGGCGGAGCATCCAAAGGCGGTGTGTGCGCGACAGAGGGGGGGTGATAATCACGTATGTATGTGATGTACTGTACTCACCATGCATACAAACGTTACGCAGCCACATGGTCAGTTGGTAGTCACGCAACAAAGGCACTAGGCCTGATTGAAGCAGACAGCCAGCCAGACACTCGGTGTTGAGCTGGCAGACAATGGATGCAGATGCAAGTCAGTGGCAGGGCTGGTGGGCTGGTGGCCGATAGGCTACGCCAACCCACCGTAGTATGTGTGCCGCGCCACCAGCGCCAGCAGGGCCGACTGCCCATGTATGCCATTATGCAGCAGAAGACGTGTGCTTGGCGCGCCCAACAGTTGCTGGTGTGGATTCAAGAGAGGCGGCGGCGGCCGTGGCATGGGACGGTGTTCCAACCTGTCCATGGCGAATTGACCGTAGTTCGACCCGCTGGCCGCTGAGGCAGAGACAGGCTCAGGATCGCCCGGCCAGACAACCGGATCGCCTTCGATGCTTGGCCCGTCAAGCAGCCTGTGTGTGTGCCCTCCCGACGACCAACTACGACTGACTACTACCGACTACTGACTACTGACTGACCCACGGCCCGCCCACGCCTCACTCACACGACCATCCTCGCCTGCGCGACACGACCCACGCGTTGCGCTTGTGCATGTCTACATCCCTTGGGTGTCTCTGTCTGCACTCTCTCTCACTCCCCCGTCACGGCTGGCATCCTCATGGCCACGCAACAGCAGCACGTCCACGCGGCCGTATGGACCTGCGACTCGCTCACCACTACGCCCACACCCACGTCCACGGCAATGGCCCACGCCGCTGCACACGACGCCTCGCTCAGCCTCTTCGAATCTATCATCACCGCCTATCCCCCCATCCTCGAATCGCTCCTAGCCCAAATCTCCACCGCCGCCCTCCTCCAACTCTACCACACCTCGCGTCATCTGCGCGACTTCCTCCGCCAGTACCCGCTCGCATGGAAGACGCTGTCCTTTCGCCTGCCCCAGCCCGCCGTCACTGTCGGCTCTCCGGGCAATGAGACGCCCGACAACCGGGAGCGCCAGTCCAAGGCCTACTCCTTTGACGCCCTCCTCAAACACATCATATCCCCCAACGGCACACGGCTGACCAGCCTAGACCTCTGCAACACGGCAGTTACAGGCATAGCGCTGGTTGGGAGCGTCCTCGGCCCGCGCATTCACACGCTCCAGCACCTGTCTGTCCGCGGCTGCAAGAACGTCTCCATCAAATACCACATTGTCCCATTCCTGGAACCCTACACCCTCAAAGATGCCCCGTGGATCCAAAAGGACCTCGCTCTCAAAAGCCTCTACACCTACCGCTGCCGACACCACCGTCGACGCCCTTACCTTCCCTCCTCTCTCATCCGAAGAGACTCGGACTCGGACCCCACCCACCAACTTATCGAGATATGCCATCAGCTGGGAATATGGACCGACACTGCATGGTGTCCGAGCCCTGGTGGCAGATGCTTTCGGCGAAAAGACTACCATGCAGGAAGAGCAGGACCATTGAACATGGAGGTCTGGGTACCCTTTGACAGGCTCTGGCGATCAAGTAACCGCGTAGGGCCAGTAGATGGCACCAAGAAACTGGGCGACCACGATGGCAGGTTATGGGAAATTGCTGAGACGGGCCAAGATGGCGAGCCACTTGGGCCTGACAATAGCGACTTTGCAGGAGAAGGCAAACATGTCCCAGTGCACGAACGAAGGAGTCACACAGCCTTTGTCAAGGACGTCAAATGCTCACAATGCGATGACATCATTCTAGAGCGGTGCGAGTCGTGCAGTGTTCGTATGCACTGCATGGGCTGCCGGAAGACGCTGTGTGCGAGCTGCGCCTTCAACAGACCAATACCGAGAAAACGCGCAAAGACACGGCATTTTGCAAACCTGGCTTTTGGAAATACCGGCACTCTGGGCACGCTGGGTTCGCTTGGGCAAGCATCTGGGTCGATACCCTCTGCAGAAGAGCGCAGTCAAGAAGAGAGGGCTGACCGGAATCGTTTTTGGTGGGCCCCCGGAGCGACGCGATCACCGAACCTCATGAACGAGAGCGCGCACGACGACGACTCTTCCGACTCTGAAGACGGCGGAAACATGAACAATGGAATGCCTGTCCCACCTGCTAACCGCGAGCCTCCCAAGCTCAACATGCATTGGTGCTGTCTAGAGCCTATATTTTCCGGTGGTGGTGGAATCGCCGTTCTGGGTACTGGGTTAGGAGGCAGAGGAGCAGACAAGATACGTGCAGCGCCCTTGCCACGCAAGAAAGAGTTCGAAGATCCTGATTTCAGCAACTCGCTCCGGCCTGTCGATTACATTCGAGAGTTAAAGAACAATGGCCTCTATGAGTATGTGCTTGGCGAGGATGTTGACATACTCTCATACCTGAAGCAGGATTCGCTAGACCTGCAACAGCAAACATGTCCCAGAGGCTTGTGCAATGATTGTTATAGGAGTTTTAGGTGGAAAGTCTCGTGCCGGGCCTGCAAGAGCCCCATTTGCAAAGAACACGACTTCCGAGCATTGAAGGTCCGCAAGTGTGGCTACCGGGAACTGCACACGGAGCGCGAGCATGTTCGAGCACACAACGAGCCACCACAACGTCTTGTCATTCCCGAGTTTAACCCAAACCGAGCGAGCACACCCGATCCCGAGCGCACGCCTATTGCGTCTTCATCGAATATCGACTTGTACTCCAACGGGGACAACGAGTCTGAATCCTCCGAGACGCCAATGTCACAGTCACAGATCCTTGTTGCTCCTCCACAGCATTCCTCGATCGACATGTCGACTACAACCTCGTTCAACTCGATGCCAAATCCCGATCCATTTCCCCTTGCTTCTTCGTTGTCTTTTGTTCCTGTCAGCTCAGCGCGCCCACGATCCCTCAGTGTTTCTGGTGTCAGAGGTCGATCTACGAGTCCTTGGTTGCAAAACCCACAACGTGTACCTGTCAACCATCCAGTCACAAACCCACTTCCATTGCCATGCAATCCACGTCATCCAGTCCAATGGGAAGGTTGCGGAGCCTACTTTTGCCAATACCCGAGACCGGTGGGAGACAGCAGGCCGCAATGTCCTGCCATGCTCAAAGAGTGCTCCGAGTGCGCAGTCCTTGTTTGTGATGTTCGTTACCCTCTCTTCTATAAGTTATCATATAATACTGACATTGGGTTTAGCAATGCTCTGCATCTACACAGTCGTGCACATGCACATTCTGTACCGTCAACTATCATTGCCCGACATGCGCACGTAAAGCCAGTGTTCGCGCAAAGTGCCGGCTGGAAGCCGAGATTCTAGCCAAGAAAGAAGCAGAACAACGGGCAATGGCGAAACAGAAAAAGGACAAGGAGGAGCGTGGACATGCTGATGAATTGGCCGGAGCCATGTACGAGTTTTTCTCGGGCGTGTACCACGCTGATCCCATCCCGAGCCCTGACTCTATAACCGTAACGACAGTTTTTGGTGTGACGGAAGAACCAGCACATTTTACAAGCATCACCGCATCTGGCCCCTCGCCTTTTTACACCGCATACGATCATTCCGACGACGACGAGAACAACGTTGAGATGACGGAGCATCTGCACGAGAACATTGAAGCTCTCCAACATGAGCTGTCACAGATGCATCTACCACCGAACACATATGCAAACGGCATGAACACTCACGTCATGCACATGCCCGTGGAACTCGAACCCCAGCACGTGCACGCAGCCGAAGGCATCGAAGAAGTCGAGGAGTTGAACGATGCCGGCGAAGAAGCAGACATTGACACAGACGACTTGGACGCAGGTACCGAAAGCACTTTTGTCGACGAATTCGACGATGACGATGGTACCATGGGCGGCGGCGTTCTTACACCCACCCCTACCATTGCTGCTTGACAGAAGAAAACATTGCAATATATAACAATATATATCTATATAGTTATAGTTGTTTTTTCTCAAATATCAGATGTGCATTTTCTATCGCGAACAGGGGAGTTGAGTGGGCATTTTCGAGGAGGAAACGGCGCTTGAAGAAAAAGAAGGGAATTTAGCTTATGAGAGCTAAGGGTGAGGAATAGCGAGGAAAGGAGGCTCCAGAATCTCTGTGTGTGACCTTTTTTCTTTTCTTATCCTCGTTTTCTCTTCTTCTTTTTCTCGTTACTCGAATCTATCATCATTTTTCTTTTCTTTTACTACTCAGTCTTTCATATACTTGTCTTGTCTATTATATTATTTTTTTTGGCAAATCGGAATGGGGTAGGGCAAGGAAATGGGATGGTGGGGGAGGAAGGAGTATGTGTACGGGGGGTGGGTGGTTCGGCGGGCATCTCCAATATGTGATACCCTAAACTCGGGGATTTATTTTATCTCTGTTCTTTTTATGTTTTTTGTTCTGTTCTTTTTAGCTTGTTTTGCGCTTGGTAAGCATGGGCGGATTTGGTGGGAGGGGAATGGAGGAAACAAAATAGGAAGGGTAGGGCTAAGGGAAGGGAAGGGAATCATGCGATTGGATTTCTTTCTGGTTTTTCTATCGTTGTGTCATGAGTAGCTGGGGGTTTTTTTTTCTCTTGGGATCTTGTGCACTTCATAGTCTCTTTTGCATCTTTTTCGGTTGTTCAAATCAGTCCATTTCCCCCACCCACCTTTCTGTCTCTGCTTTCTTTTCTGACTTGACTTCTCTTGTATCTTTTTTTCCTGTGTGGAAGTTTCAACGTAACCAGTAGTTTTCTCTCTCGATAGACTGCATTAACAACGTTTTTGGTTCGCTGTTGAAATAGCAAATCACCCAGAACCGTGCTTTTACCATTTACAACTTTCTTTGCATTGAAGTATCTGGAAGCGTGACACAGATAGTTCGAACATGGTTGAGTAAGCACAATAGGATTATAAATTTCGCTTTCCTCCCGTCCTCGATAACATTCTTTCTCTCCTGCGATCTGCCCTGCACCTTTCATATTTACGTATCCAAGAAGAAGAGAAGAAAGGAAAAAGGTATTCATTAAAAGGGAATCAAATCCACCACATGAAACTCGTCTTTCCACAAAGAAAAAAATTATAAGCCTCCTAACAACATCTACTTCTCCTTCGTGAAGGTACTCTTGCCACTCTTGCCACTCTTTCCGCTCTTCGTGCTCTTCATACTCTTTTTACTAGCACTGCGCTTCAATTTCGCCTTCAACTTGATCCACTTCTCCTTGAGGCCTCCCTCTTCATCCTCATCATTATACCTGGGTCGATCAACGCTATCCATACTGCCGCGCGGATACTCAAGCTCCGCATCCAACTCCACGCTGTCTGTGCGGCCGGCATGCGATTTCCTCGGCGTCGATTTCTGCGGGGTATTCGGAGCAGCAGCAGCGGCAGAAGAAGATGAAAAGGCGTCTTTGGATCTGCCTAGGAGTATGAATTGCAGCGTCTGCCATGCTGCCATGTTTGCTATGGGGCCGTCTTTGGAGTTTCCTTGTACCTCTGCATTTTTCCAGGGACAGTGTTCCCGGTGGGCTTCTACGAGGTTCAGGCGGAGGCTGTCCACTGGTACTTCGAGTTTTCGGCTCATTTCTTGCAGGCGCGAGGCAGAGGAAAGCCAGAGGCCGAGGCGCTGGAAGCAGTGGTTGCATACTGCGAGGGAGATGCGCGATTCTGAGACGCCTGTCCATCCGAAAAGAGCAAAGCCAAAGGCTACTATGTCGGTAGATGACGTGGGATATGGAGTCTCGGGCGTCGATGTAAAGAATGTAGAGGGGATGCGCTCGACGATACGGCGTATCGACGGCTCGGGGTATGTGATGTGTTCGAGAAAGGGTAGGTCGGTAGCTATGGCCCTAAGAGAGCGGTATCGGTCGAGCAATTCGGCTGAGCTCTTCGCTCGCGATGCGATGGGAATATGGTAAATATCTTCTGTTCAGGTTGTTAGAAAGTGCGTCCATTTCATACTCATTTCAGCGCATACCTTGACAGCCACGCTTCCTCCACAAGCAATCTTCGGCATGTCCCTCAACGATCAGTTCTTTGTACCTTTCCACCAACGCATTATCGACCTCAACCGTTAGGTCTTCGCTCATTTCAAGATCTCTTCCACTTGCATCTTTTCGTTTGGGCCTGAGCTTGACCGCCACACGGTTCTCACATCCTCCCTTGCAGGCGACTGTGTTCCAGATGTCGCAGCTCCACCCCCTCATGGCCCATTCGACCTCGCTTATCGCATCTGGTTTTGTGGTCCACTTCTTCACATCTGCGAATGTCTTGAGCCTCGCGAGGAAATGCTCTTGGCTATAGGGTTGGAAGTTTGGTTCCTTGCGTGGTGTCGAGGCCTTTGGTGTCGAGGCTTTGGGGGTATACAGTGTCTTTCCTACAACTCTGACAGTTCCCTCTCTTCGTGGCGTCATGAGTTGCTCCTTCAGTTGTCGTATGCGCTCCTGGCCCTCTGATATGTTCCGTTCTCGCTCTGTGCTCAAGCCTGCACTGCGTGGGCGTTTGTTTGGTTGATTTGGGTCATCTGGATCCGAAAGCGATTCCGTCGATGCGTTTGATTCTTGGAGGCTATTCGCGAGTGAAGTGGTGGATGTACTTGCGGTGAGGTTGTCGAGGAGTTTGTTGAACTTGCGCTTGGTGGTTGCAAGTGCTGGCTGTTGCTGCTGCGTCGAAGCCATTATGTACTATTGAGCTGACTGGGCAGCGATATTGCGTGTAGGCGTGTTTCGTGCTTTGATGCACAGAATGGCGTGCGCCGTGATGTGGCAGGTGGGTGGGCTTATGTGTACCAGTCTTTGTTTACTCTTATGCGGGTCAGACAGGAGAGTCAGGCAGGGTCTTAGCCGAATGCCAGACAAATGCTGCAAAAAGAAACTTCCAAATGCCAGCGCAGAGAAAGCGACGTGTGATGGCAATATCGAAAGCAGCTAGTCGGTCACATAAGCTGTAGGGTTGTTGTTGTTGCTATGGCGGCCATGACCAAAGCAGTAACCTCCGCCCGCCGTTGCCAAGCTCGGTCCCTGGGCGTGAACCCATCCCACGGCAGAACCCCCACCAGCGCGTGGAGGGGTACAAGACCATTAGCTCATGTCCACTCACATTGCGCCATCAAGATTCTTTCTGCTAGCTCTTGCCATCCTGGCTTTCTCACTCCTCAACCCGTCTTTGCTCTCTCGCAGCGTTGCCCGTCTTTCTCAATTGAAACAGCACATCTACCCATCCATCGCAATACAGACGTCACACTTCCTACATACGAATTCCAGTACGCACATCATGGCATATGAGAAAGAACTTGAGATTGCTCTCCTGGCCGTCCAGCGCGCCTCCATCCTTACAAAGTCGGTATACTCGAGCCACTCCAAGGGCACCCTGTCCAAGAGCGACTCGTCCCCCGTCACAATTGGCGACTTTGGCGCGCAGGCCTTGATCATTGCATCCATAAAGCACGCTTTCCCCGAAGATGAGATAGTTGGAGAAGAGGACGCCGACGATCTCCGCAAGAACGACTCGCTACGCGACCTTGTCTGGGATCTCGTACAAGCAGCAAAGTTGGACGACAGTGCAGCAGAATCCAAGATTGGCGGGCCCATCAAGAGCGCCGACGCAATGCTGTCTACTATCGACCAGGGAAACAGCGAGGGAGGCAGGAAGGGAAGGATTTGGGCACTTGATCCCATTGATGGCACAAAGGGCTTCCTGCGTGGCGGACAGTACGCTGTTTGCCTTGGATTGCTTGTAGATGGAGTTCCGACTTTGGGTGTCATTGGGTGCCCCAACCTCCCAGTAGATGACCAAGCACCCCTCGATGTCACCACTGGACAGGATGCAGATGACAAGGAAGGTAAGGGTGTTTTGTTTGCTGCAGTAAAAGGCCAAGGTGCTACCAGCCGACCGCTGAGCAAGGGCGCCCTCAAAGAGCCAAAGAGTATCAAGATGAAGCCGCTATCAGACGTTACCCAAGCTACCTTTTGCGAGTCTGTTGAAGCGGGTCACTCATCGCAAGGCGACAATGCTGCCATTGCCTCCAAGCTCGGCATCACCAAGCCCTCGGTCCGTATGGATTCTCAAGCCAAGTATTGCTCCATTGCCCGTGGAGCTGGCGATCTATACTTGAGATTGCCCACTAGTAAGACTTACCAAGAGAAGATATGGGACCATGCTGCTGGTGTTGTCCTCGTCCAAGAGGCAGGCGGTGAAGTCACTGATGCCTATGGAAAGCCGCTTGACTTTGGTCTTGGTAGGACACTCAAAGAAAACAAGGGCGTAGTTGCGGCTCCCAAGGATGCCTTCCCACAGGTTATTGCGGTCGTCAAGGAGGTTCTGAGCGCGAAGCAATAAACTAGCCTGTATGCGGCCATGAATGAATTCAGACTTCTTCATCTGATACGCCAAAAGTTGTTACATTGCTTCTGTCAACTGAGATAAGAATATTTGTGATTGCAAGACTATAAACACGCGGTCCTACTTAACAACCTCAGATGTATCTTTGAGATGAAATTGTCATACGTGGCCCAATATATCACTATCTTAATTCTCCGGCAAAGCTAGCGAGAATTTCGTCCACTGGTTCTTGGTTGATTTTGTCGTTCCCAAATATATTGTACACAATAATTCCATGGCCCCAAGCGTCCGAATCATCGTGTTTTTGGGGCGCTAATTTGTCACTCAACAATCCGTGGTTAAGTAAAGAGTTCGTTCACGGTTCAAAAGCGCATATTTGTAGAACACATAGTTCACTACCAAGATGAGGTTGATCCACGCTATGAATTTGGGTCATGAACCGTAATCTCAATGTATCGATGTCGGAGCCCTGGTGGTCTGCTCTAATTCTCTTCGTGCTCCTGTGATACCTCTACTACGACACCAGATGGAGGTGAAGCAGAAGTCGGGAGATTCCGTCTAGGGCAATACTCTAATTTTTTTGTAATGTACTAGTCGCGTGTTCGAAGAACTGCGGATGATAAATGCGCTGGTACCATTGCCCGTATACAAGGCAGGGGTGAAGGAGTGATCGCACAGCCTCTGGATTTATGGAAATATCGTTCAACATCCAAGTAAACAGCGAAAAAAGACATGAAACTATGTCCGCTCAACGCACGTGGACAAGCGGAGTTGCACAGACGATGTTGGGGAGGGAAGGCTGGGAAAGCGGTGGAGAGGGTTTACGTCAGATATTGGCAATAACGAGGATTCAACGATCCGTGCGCCATCCGTGCATCGTCCACATAGGGGTCGCACTCGCACGTCCCACTGCTGCTGGCTACAGCCCAGTTTTGACTAAATTCGAGTATATATTTTTCTCAAATTCACTTCACTTCGCCTTCGGGCATTTGGTCAATGAAACGATACAGAGAAGATTAGCATGGCCCCTGCACTAAGGATGACACGCTCAATCAAAGAGAAGCTACCATTTTTTTTGCAAATTTTTTGGCATCGTCGTGGTGGTCCTAGTGTTCGAATCCTCCTCTGACTATCCAAAATGTCTTTTTTGTCTTTTTTTGCCTTCGCACTGACCACGTGACTTGACTGCCTACCATATCGAACACGGGTTACCCTCATGGGTGAACGACTTAGTGCAAATGAATTGGAGTAATGTTACGCTGCCAAAAAAAGGCAAAGATTGTTCCATACAACAAGCTGGTAGTCGCAATTGGTCTGGTGACATGAAGTAAGGGATTGTTGAACGAATACAGTGACCGCTTCTTCAATAGCTCTTCAAATGATTAATTAGGTGCTTTTCTTTCATCCTTGGAAACTTCCGCTGCAGACTACTCGGACTCAATATTGGTATCTGTAGGATCAAAGCCACATCTCCTGCTCAATAGTGAGGAGCTGTTGATAGTGATTGCAGTATGAGAACGGTAGGCAAATTGTGAGTTTGTAGAAGGTATTGGAAATATCCAGGAACCTGATGTATGAGAGCAACTGAACATCTAGTTTCATTTGCATCATACTTTTTTTTCATCAATTGTATTGTCTTGTGGCGTGCATCACTTCTTCTCACGATACATAACCCTATCATCGCGTAGGTGTGGCTATTTCATGACTTAGGAAACAGTGCCCGAAGCATTTTACTTACACTAGGCCAGAATTCAGACTCACCTACACAGTGCCTAGATGCAACATGTCATATTCTGAATTTCTCGAAAATCTCGACCATTTACATGCACTTTTGCAGCGCCGCTGGACAGGTCTTGACTACAATTTTTGGTAAGTTAACGTCGCCAAATATTGTGGGCTCCTTTAGCGGAGTCTCAATATATATGAAATATAATATTGAGTGAAATACTATTTCTTTTCTCATTCTCTTGGTGATTTATCATCTAGCGACCTTTCTCTTCAGTTTCTATTCATTATTGTTTTGTACATCTGGTGACTAAACGTGCTACCCTTCATCTGTTTGGCATATTAATTTTTATATATCTTTGTACAGCAGGTAGAAGCCGTCATTTGGCTTTAGCGATTTAAATTCTCAATCTAGATGCCAATCATCAATAGGCAACGAGTTACCCCTCCTTTAATTAGAGGAAGGATGAGATTGAGCGGCTTGTAATTATAGTGGCAAGGAGCTAGAGAAGGTAGATTAGCCAGCACAGCCAGGGGAACATATACCGCCACCTCCTATTCTGCCTCAAATTTTCATCCTCTTCTAACATACACACTAAGCCTTGATACAGTTCCAAAGGCAGAAGTCCTTGTCAAACAATAGCACTTATCAGAGAATAAGATCATCTCTCACAAACAGGTCGTATCTTATACTCATGTCTAATATTATTCGATCATCTTCCACTCTTTCCACAGTGTGTGTTTACTATATAGAATATAGTCATTGCAAATATGAGTGAAATGTAGGTTTCAATGAAGATGTTGTATTGTCCTTACCATAACCGCTGCGCGTTTATTTTCACTGAAAGCCTCTAGATATCTCAATATTTGCCCATCTCTCTCAGGACTTCCAGCTGATAGCGGGTTTAAACAAAAAACCGTCCGAAGGACCCTTCGACATCAGCAAAGTATCATATGGAAGATAATTTCAAAGGGATACCTCATCTCTCACCTATGTTGTGCACGAAGACTATGAGATATTCAAATGCCTCAGACACTCCATTGATACCAAAGAGAGCGATATGTCAATCTATAGCAGAAATACAAATGAGAAAGTGGGTGAGGCGATAGTGTATTTGCGATACAAGAATTCAGCCCACTTGTGAGTATTTACGGTCTACCAAATGACTTTGCACTCTTATTGTATGCTACGGTAAAAAGAAGGAAGAGACGACGACGCGTACGAGTACGAAGGTCTTCATAACCAACGACTTGCTTTCAAGCAGAGCACAGAAAACATTAAACCAGATTCGCCCAAGCCGTTGTAAAACCGACATCTTGGTCTCCTCAAACAACATCGCTCTAGCCTTTGATGTTCCGCTACACCCTCTATCCACGACGCTACCTCGCGTCACGCCAAACATTCGCTGAGGAAATGCCAAACCGCGAGATCTGGACTTCAGCCATATCAGAAAAGGAGCAATACACTCAGCTCCTCCAGTTTCCTAATCAGGAAACCTACAAGAAACCCTAGGTCGCATAGATTTTTTGCCTCACACAGCAAACCACCCCCTATACAGCAGCCGTCATCACGATGCACAAAATTAATGCACCACTTATGCTCTCCCCCCATTACCCCGAGGGAAAAATCGAGCGAAACCTTTCTGGCAAAGTCGCGCTAGTCCCAGTAAGCCCTGATTCGCCACCCGAAAAAATGGTGTGGTGACTGACACACGATCAACTCTTTTTTTTGTTCTTATCCCTTATGTTTCTCCAGTCCTACTAGCTCATTTTTTGTTCTTTTTTCTTTCTTTCTCCTCGAAATATGCCCGCGGGAGGGTGTTGCGTGTGATCTCGATGAAGAAAGTAAATTTCTTTTTCGGTACTCACACCGCGGACTCGGTTTGGGGCTAAGGTTTTTGATGAAAGATCATTTTTTTGCTTCTTTGACGCGAGAGAGAGAGAGAGAGTTGTGCACGAGAAGTGTAAATGGGGAGGGGATAAAGTTCGAAGTGGGGAATCGGGGCTGCGTTGGTGGGTGTTTCAGTTTGGTGTGCTGGTATTCCGCGGTGTGAAGAGTTTCTGGGAGGTGGTAGGTTGGGGGTGTATTGAAGTGTATCGAGGTGTGAATATGGAGTGCGATATCGTAATGGTGTTATGAATGGTGTTGAATGCGTTCATAAAGAAGCACGGTGGTGGGTTCACTAGAATCTCACCACTTTTTGGGCCAACACCCAAAAGGAACGCCACATGCCCCTTAGCCTACTTGCCTCTCTTGCGTCCATCGTTAGTATCGCCTTATTCACTATCTCCAAACTCTTGTCTCCCCCCAGCCACTGCAAACCATTCGGACATTCCCTTAACCCGGCGACCTCTGTTCCTCGGTCTTCGAAATACCCATGACAATGAACTTACGTAGAAAGTATCCACCTAGTTTCACCGACTCTGAAATTCTAGTCATGTAATGCGTCTGCTGGTCGCACAGCATGTGAATGAAGCCGTAAAAGCCTATAGTATGGGTATATGGGGGTCGTGCTCATTAGCAAGAACTCTACTACGGGTACGCCGGCCCCACAGCCGGATTATCGCAGAGTGGCGATATTACCGTTCTCATTGTTACTGCTTTTGCTGTCAGACCGCATTTTGCGGAGTAAGTGGCCGAGGCAATATCGAGGAGGCGTGAGTTTGACATTGCATGTGTTTGTGGTGTTGTCGCATGTAGCCCTCATGCATGTTTTGAAGTGTGTTGAAACTTTGTTTGTGTTCGAGATATGCATGCAGCGTCGTAGACTCGCGAGCTGCATGGCTTATTTTGCGTCAAGTTTTGGGTGCTTCTTTGAGTTGCTCTATTTTGGAAATATGTGGATTCAGGGTTGGGATTGCCGGTCTCGTTGTTCTTATACGAAAAGGTATTATGCAGGTAACTCCACGAACGGTGCGCCCAAGACTACTGGTGAGACGCACCACATGGATACGAGATGAACGCTATTCAGAAAGTAACTAACTAATGGTTTAGATGTCTCGCGTATGTACGTGCGAAAAAGAAGGTTGAGTCCGTACGCAAGATGCTTGGGGACCCAGTTCAGTGGCAGCGTCTCCCCAATGCGAAAAGGCCCTGCATAAAGGCTTTAAAGTCAAAGAGTCATGTCGAAAACTCTATACAGATAGCAGGACGGCGGTCTAGAAAGAATACGCGCAGGGCACGTATTGATGAGTCGGAACGTCCCGCCCGCCCAGGTGGAGGCAACTTGAAGCGCTGACCATTGCATAGTCATAGCACATGCAAGGCCCGCCGTTCCCCAGAGCTAGATTCATGTCACAACGCCGTTTGTCAAGCACAGGGACCTTGCCACTGTTGGTCCCTGGAGCCGGACACAGTGCCAAAATCTAAGAACCAGAAGACCTGGCATTGGTCTTGGCTGCAACGCACAGAGCGCGTACCATTCAGCAGCCAGGAAGGTACCCTCTAGGTGTACACCTACCAGGTGTAGTCCATCCAACAAATACATACCTTTGTATAGTCCCTGACGTAGATATTTCCAGTCCCCTTGTAATGACATATGTAAAGAATGTGATTGCACCAATTTTTCCCTTTCCCACGTCATACTTGGATTCCTCGAACAATCAATCCCCTTTCGCACTTCCGCGGAGAACACAAACACCTCAACCCCCCAAAAAAGTCTCACAACCCAACACTCAGCGTCATCCCAACCCAGTGTCACAAGGACGCCTTGCCAACCTACCTATTATCAATTTCCCAATTCCATAGCCCATCCAGACACAACGCACCCAAGCCCCTCTTAGTAATCCCGCGCTTGCGCCCTACGGGGTTCGGGGGGTCTGGGGGGCCATGATTGAATAATCAAAAAAATACTTGTACCACGAGTTGTTTTTCGGAAGAAGTCGGCATACCGATTTGTGGCGCGGGACCAAAAGGGCTATGTGTTGCGTTCGCCGTCGTGGCTTACAAGAGTGGAAAAAAGTATCATGTGGCTATCTGACGTTTGTGGTGTGATATTTTTGTTTTCCTTCTCAGCCCTCTTTTTGCCTGGGCGCGTGAGAGCATATTGCAGCACAACACCACACGATGGTCTGGTTCAGTACATTTCGTGGAGAGAGAGAAAACGATGGCGTGAGCAAATCTCACGGCTGAATCATTCATAGCATTCCGAGTCTTGGTTTCACTCTGCGTGTTTGTGGCGGCATTTTCGATTGACTCAAAGTTCAAACCCAGTCATTTTGTACATGCGCCATTGTAATCTGCAATAGTACTTTTACTTACTTCTCTCGCATTTCCACATTTCAGCCAACCAGATAAATCCTATTTATCAAAATTGATCAACGGTGTAAAAATAATGAACCTCTCCCCCCCCCCCCAAAAAAAAAATAAGATTTAAAATGCTTGCCAGGGCAAACGGAGCCGAAGCAGAAGAAAAAAAATCGCAGTCCGGCAACGGAAGTATCGGAGAAACCGCTACAGCGCAAGCAATAATGCAGTAGTAACATGCAAAAATATAACTAAATCAATACGTAATTTTTTGATGGCCCCACTAACGCAACCGTCCGACTTTTACCTTACAAATTCTTGCATTGCATTGCAAGCCCTTTTATTTTTGGGCGTTTTCTGCGCCAGATGTAGGCGACTCAGCATTATATCACGCGGTTTTTTCTTTGGCTGTGCGCCTTACGAGATATCCGCATGTGGGGACCGGGAAAACAGGCCACGAGGGGTGATGGATTGGGGATGGATAGTAAAGTGAAGTTTGTAGTACCGCGGAGATGTTGATTTGAACGGGGAATGTAGGAATGATGGGGTGGTCGGATGGAAGGATAGGAGGTATATAGGTGTCCTAGTGAAAGATGTGGTATGGTTTATTCATACTACATATTCACACACATACACACGACAATAACAACAGGCTTCTTATCTACAATATTGCAACTCGACTATCAAGTATAACTAGACAAAGCTACTTAAAACTTTTAAATAAGGATAGATCAACGAACAGGCACAATGGCCACCTTGACACCAACCCAAGTCCAAATCATCAAGAGCACCGTACCGGTACTCGCAGAACACGGAACGGCAATAACCTCTCGATTCTACCACGACATGCTAGAAGCGAATCCGCAACTCAAAAACATCTTCAACAACACGCACCAAGCGACGGGCCACCAAGCCCAAGCGCTGGCGGGATCCCTGTACGCCTACGCCGCCAACATCGACAACCTGGGCAAGCTGAGTCCCGCGGTTGAACTCATCTGCCACAAGCACGCCAGCCTGTTTATCCGCGCCGATCAATACGACATTGTCGGCAAGCACCTGCTGTCCACCATGGCGAGCGTGCTCGGCGCGGCCGCAACCCCCGAGATCCTGGATGCGTGGGGCGCGGCGTACTGGCAGCTCGCCAACATCATGATTAGCAAGGAGAGCCAACTGTACCGCTCGACGTCGTACTGGCCGTCGTGGCAGGACCTGCGGATTGCCAAGAAGGTCAAGGAGAGCGAGGAGATTACGTCCTTCTATCTCGAACCGGTAAATGCTGGCCAGCTGAAGCTGCCGCGGTTCAAGCCGGGGCAGTATGTCTCGGTTAGGGTGTTTGTGGAGGAGCTGGATGGGGGCGTGTGGCAGGCTAGACAGTATAGTTTGAGTGATGCACCGGGCAAGAGCTATTTGCGCATCAGTGTCAAGAGGGAGGCTGGTGTGGTGCTGGGGAAGAGCAAGGACATGACGCATGTGGGGTACATTTCGAATCTGCTGCACGACGCAAAGCACGAGGGCGATGTGGTGCAGGTGTCGCATCCGTTTGGAGATTTCCACCTTGTCGATTCCGGGGAAGCGGGTCATGACGACCATGATACAGCAGTATCAGCAGCAGCAGGTGGTCCAGTGGTGCTCATCTCGGCGGGCGTCGGGGTGACTGCACTCATGTCCATGTTGAATTTTTTGATTGACGAGGCAGATTCAGCTCGGCCCATTACCTGGATCCAGGGTGCACGCAACTCGCAGACCAGGGCCTTCAAGAAGCACATGGACCAGTGTGTTGTCGCGAACCATGGGAACGTGCATGCCGTCTACTACCTGTCACGCCCAAGCCAAGAGGATATGCAGGGCCACGACTATGATATCAAAGGCCGTGTGGATCTCGATCGCGTCGACAGGACAATTCTCCACACGGACAATAGCAGCACAATGTACTACTGCTGCGGACCCACATCGTTCATGCTCGACGTTGAGGCCCAGTTGAAGAGCTATGGCGTTCCAAGTGAGCGGGTGAAGATGGAGTTGTTCGGTACTGGTGGAGTTCCTAGGATCTGAGAATCATGACCACTTCCAGTTTTGTCGGTCCTTTTTTTTGTTCTTCAATTTTTTTTCTCTTACGATGATGATGATCTGATTGTGTTTAGATATCGGGCGTAAGTCGGCAGTTGCCACTTGTCTTTTTTCTTTCTTACTACATATAGTGTTTGTGCGGACCGACACGAGGAGTGGGTTCGGGTTCGCAAATGTGCTGTATTATGTATACTACTACTATTAGGAGACTCAGCTCAGCCCGCCTATCGGAGATATTTGATGACGCAAACTGACTCATTGCGCGCGACGTGTCTGTGCAGCCGTCATGTTTCACCTGCATTTTGCGGCGTTTGGTGCTAACCATGTAATACGTACGATTTGTACACCGCGCATACCGTCAGATGCCATTTGCAACGGCTTGAGAAACAACGTGCACCCGGAACGGCAAGCTATGGTGGTAAGATGCCCATGTTGGACAGCGGCGGCCATGGCAGTGGCCTTGTTCCGAGGACGTAGATGCTTGGGAACGAGATGAGTTTTTTTGCGGCAACATCAAATGTCCTGAACCTGGGGCCAGAGATTACTGAGCGACATTTGCAAGACCATGTAGGGCAGGTTGTCCAACAAGGGCAGTAGTGACGAGGACATATTGCACTATACTGCAATTGAACAAAAAGGGGGCTCACGATGCAATTGATGAGAAGGCTGGACATTGGTGGAGCAGGGCAGATCAGGAGCGGACGATGATGAATAGGGCCGAATGGCAAAAGGCCAGGGTTGTGGCTTTCATGCGGATGCAAGCGAGTCGGATTTGATCCCGCGCCGGCATCTTCTTCTAGCAGCTAAAAGCGCGCATTTCGGGGCGGGTAGAAAAGGTGGCTTCAACGAGCATGACGGAGGTATTGCGTATGTATCTGGATGTTGGCTGGTGCTATCGAGGGTACGTGTGTCTGTGTTGGAGAGAGAGATAGAGGGTGCGTAAGAGGGTGTGCGTGTGCGGTAGACGCGCGCAAATGGGCAATCTTCCAGAAAACGACAGGGTGTGGGCGAGTGCAGCGCTCCGTGACACGAGCGATGCATGCTGCGGCTTCTAGAAATTGCAGAGAAGGGCGCTTGGATATTGTCGAAGCCTCGCTGCAGGGTTGGTAACAAGTCGCCCTTGCGCCGGAACGTTGGTCAAGGGGAGCTGGGGCCGCAGCCGCTGGGCCAGTGGCACGCTTTGATGACACAGGATATCTGAGGCGCCCTGTGCTTCCAAAGACAAGAATAGCTCGTTGCATTTGCAAAATGATGGGACAAAATGTGCCAGGCTAGCGGTAGTGGGTGCCGCTGGCCGGCGCATTATTAGCAATTAGAGTTGGCAGGGTCAGACAGAGGAGAGGGTGGGATGGGAGAAGCAGCGGCAGCAGAAGAAGAAGAAGAGGAAGAAGAAGAAGCATTGGCAGACGGGGTGCAGGCGCAGGCGGCAGGCGTCGATCAGCGACAATCGCAGTTGGGGATGGGCTTGTTTGTGCTTTTGTGAGTGATGTGATGGGCATTGTCGCAATGCAGGGTAGTAGGTGGTGGTGCACAACTGTTTAGGGGGTACGTGTGTCGATGATCGAAACACACAGTGAGGCTGCGACTGGTGGGCCCCGGCAGATACTTTGGCCGGGGTGGGACGCGCAAGCACAGACGGATCTAGCGGAAGCATACCGAGCGCCCCAAGCAGCCCAGTGCCAGTCCACGACTCCTTCACCGCAACTACACCTCCATGGCCCAAATGTTTTGAAATGTCGGTGGGAGATTCAGACAGCGTAGCCATCGTGCCCTTGTCCGAGAACGCTCCACGTGCCGCCTGTCCTGACCTTCCCACCTACCTAGCTTGGCCGCAATCTGCCATGCCATCCCGTCTCCCCACGGCGCTGGGCCGCAAATGGCCAAAGGGGAGGGGGGCGTGTTGAATCTCGTCGAGACAGACATGCTACTACCGCCATCGTCGATTTGACATTGCTTCTACAATAGGCACCTGTCGCCAGGGGAAGCGCGTGTGTGCTGCCATATATATCGCCAATGAGGGCCAATCCCCTCCGGCGAACACACGCAGGTGTTTCTGGGGGTTACAGCTGTGTGGCGGCCTCGTGGGGGGTGGGAAAGGCGCGTCGTTCGTGAGCCCAAAGTGTTTCCGCGCAGCTTCAGGGGCGTCGACGGCCGTCTCACAAGGCAGAAGGGCGTCCCCCAGCCTCCGCCATTCTCGACAAGCCTCGCCAATAGGCTGCTCTGCAGCACCGCCAGATGTCTTGGGGATTGAGAATGCTATGCTTCTTTCTGCTGTCTCAAACCCACCTTTGTGCTTGGGCCCTTTGCCGGCACGCAGACTTGTCGCCCGCTGCACGGCTAGGACACGTCTTATGCACCGTGCCTTTGTTCCTTCTAGCGGCCTTCCATGGCTCTTCCAAACTGGCCCATGCTCTCCCCAATCCCAGCATCTCTCCAGGAACCGCTGAGTCGCCGTCCTGGCCATGTTTGCAATGCAATTCCAATTGCACATGGCCGCTCGCCGTGTGCGGAAGGGAGAGCGAGCCCGACCTGGCAGTGCTGGCAACAATGGCGACCAGCTGACACCATCCACGGCCCACTGGTGTCTAGACGCGACCAAGCCGTCGCAGATGGGCCTGCTGGCAGACACCGGAGTACTTACGTGGTTATGTATGTATGTACATGTGTATGTATAGTCAGTACATTGATACGTTGGCGACGGTGCTGTCGCCCGGGTTGTGGATCTCCATCTGTGCACAAAAGCGCCACAGACGCCTCAAACAAGGTCGCATGACTGCCCTGGCTCCTTGACAGCCAGGAGGGGCATGCTTGCAGCAGTGGTCCTGGTCATGGTGAAGCTGTAGTGTCGCGAGCGCGAGATGAGCGCAAGGATAGGTCTGCTCCGCACTCGACTTTTGCTTGGGATGCACTGATGTGGTGTATTTGAACGTGCCATGATGCCCTCTGAGTGTAGGATAAACCGTACCAAGAGATAGGACAGACAGCACACGCACCACCTGTCCAGAGCGTTGAAAGAGGGACCGCACGACGGAACCGGCACTTTGATCCTCTCCAGATCTTGACACCACCTGCCTGCGAACAAAGCGAGCGCAAGCAGCAACCCGCGGGCCAGTTGGGGATAGGTAAGCCGCATGACACCCCTCGCTCCCCCAAAGAACATAGTCAGCGCACGGCTCGCGAACCCGATTAACAATGACATGCAGCAGCAGCAGGAGCAGCCGCTTCCTCCATTGACGTTTTCTTTTTGCCGCCCAAAAGCAACACGGCGATCCTGCGCCTCTTGCAGCAGCCAGTCGCAAAAAAAGGGCAGTCGACCAGCTTGTTGGGCCAAAGCAATCTGGGCCGCGTGAATTGAGTGTGTGCGCGCGCGCCGACAGCGAGCAGCGTGTCTCTTGCCCCCATCGCCAACGTCACCAGGGCGGTCGAGGACGCGGTGGCTCGGAAAGGACAACGGTTCGCCCCTCGGGAGCGTTGCAGCAGTGCCACTGGAGGGTGCCGGGCGCTGCGGTTGGCGGGATCAGTAGTTAGGTTGGAGTGGCAGCCATCGGCGAGTGTGTGCACACGCATCCCATCGCCCCCCTGTCCGGGCCCGTCGCGTGGGAAAGCCGTCGGGCAGACTGGCAGTTTCAGTCGGCCCTCGCTCGCAGCAGCGCACCCGCACCAGCAGGGCCAGCACCAGCACCAGCACCAAGACACCAGACGGCATCGGCCCAGGTGGTGTGCAGTCGACTAACGAGGCCCTTCTTGCGCTCGGACTCCGGGCGCACATCGTGGTCCCTTTTGTTGACTAGCTCGTGGCCGGGATCCGCCCAAGGCCGTAAGCGCTCTAGCGTCCTTTGACTTTCTGGGCAACTACGCGCAGTGAGTAAAGAAGTACCTGCAGACTTTCAACACCACGTCCCCCCATCACCGCCCATCCCCTGCCCCGACACCTCACCCGTCTATATCTATCTCAGGTACGTACTGCACCACAAGAACGGTCCGCTTTCGCTCCGTGCTGCCCGCAACCTCCCGCACAAGACCCTTCTCACCGCTCCACTCCCCTTTTCCCCCAGCCGTGGCCAGCCCGACTGCCAGACCGACAATTTCTGGCGCGCCACTCCTTTGCCCCTTCACTCGCTCGCCCGCTCTGCTGCCTCCACGCTCCTTCACCCACGCGACTGACTTTGCCCTCGTCCAGTCCCTCCGCTGCATTGACCTGCGCGCGGTCCGACACGAGACTCGACTCCTACTCACTGCCGCTCCAAAGCATCCCGACTCTTGTCGTCGACGCCTGCTGATTTTCCGCCCTTCTGTCTCTCCTTCACTCCAGCGCGACACGTGCAACCGCGAGGCTCCCAGCCAGCCCGCTCCACCCTCCTTCTCTCTCCTGGTGCGCTCCGCCCTTCCCGTCTTCTAACCCCCAAACCGCCCCATTTTGGCCCTTTTTTTTTCTCCCACGTCGCCCGTCACGCGAAGCGAGCTCTGAGACAATGGAGCTTGACACGATTCTGAACGCGAGATTAACAGCCTCCTTAGGACACGGTTCCCTATTCACCATGCAGCACGCAATGCAGCAACAGCACTTTGGCGCGCCCCCGTCGTACCTCAACGGCGGCCACATCAAGTCTGAAAACGGCTCTGAACGCGGTGTCTCGCCTCACCCGTCAGATTCATCGCGCTACTCATCGCAGCAACCACAGCAGCAACTCCCCTCATACCCTTCCATCCCCCAGCAGCACATGAACGGCCTCCGCTACCCCTCGCCCTCGCAGATGCAGGCGCCCATGCCCATGCTGAACAACAGCAACTACATTCCAAACCCCCCAGACCACGCCTATGCCCAGCAACAACAGATGCCTGACAACCAGGTCCAGCACCAGCACAATGGTGGGCGGCCCGCCTCTGATACGGGTCCACCAAAGGCGTTCGCGTGCTCGACATGTGGTAAAGGCTTCGCGCGACGCAGTGACCTCGCACGTCATGGTACGAAGCTTGGACCGCAACATTAAAACTGCAGCGCACTGACACACTCGCAGAACGTATCCACAGCGGCATCCGACCTCATGTCTGCGATTACCCAAACTGCGGCAAGCAGTTTATCCAGCGTTCAGCGCTGACGGTCCATCAACGTGTCCACACTGGCGAGAAGCCTCACATGTGCGAGCGATGCGGAAAGGTATGTTTTCACGCTTTAGCTCGCTTGCTTTCTCCTCACTAACATCAACAAGCCTTTCAGTGATTCCAGCTCTCTGGCCCGCCATCGCCGTATCCACTCTGGCAAGCGCCCATACAAGTGCCCCTATGCCGACTGCCAAAAGACGTTCACGCGACGCACTACTTTGACACGTCACCAGAACCACCACACTGGCACTGTTGAGGAGGCGGCCGCTGCTACAGCTGCTGCGCTTGCCTCGCGTGCTTCTGCTTCGAGCAGGACCGGCCGCTCTGACGGCGGTGATTATTCCGAGACAGCTTCCCCGTTGGGCACTCCTTCGCCCAACGACCGCACGCTGTCTCTCTCGCCTGCCAATGGAATGCCTGCAGGTGGCATGCCCGGCCTTCACCGCCAGGGCTCTGACTACGCCTACATGGGCGGCATCAACGTCCCACCGCACATGCGTCACGAGATGCCTCAGCCTAGCCCCCGAGCATCTCCTGCGCTTACTGCGCAATCGTATGCCTCCAACGTGAGCGGCTCTCGCCCCGCCATTACATCCCACCCAAGTGCATATGGCCCCCCACCGATCCTTGAGCCCCCTGCGTCTGCCAACCACAACCAGTCTGGAGGTACCAACAGTGCCAATGGAAGCCCGCATATGTCTGCCATGGGCTGGCAATCACCCGGCCAACAGGCCCTGCCTTCTCCAGGTGCCGGTGATAACGGATACGTCTACCCTGAGCCCCAGTACCAGGCACAGAACGGCATGTACTACCAACACAACAACATCCGTCGCCCAAACAGCACTGAGCCTGACCACTACAACCCCAACCAGCAGCGGATGGGCAACGAGATGTGGGCGCCTGCCGTTCAATAGACCACCTGCCCTTTTAGTATCGTAATGCCTTGATCGACTCTCCATCTAACCATCGTATCATGTCCATTGTAATAGCCGAGCAGTCTCGGATACTGGCTTGGACGAGCTACCATGCACTCAACAGGGCCTTCTGGGAGCCATGGTGGTACCATCATGGGTCATCGCTTTCGTCTGTACAACTAATACATGCGAGTCCTTTAGAGTGGTGTTTTTTTCGTTTCGGCCAGCAGGATTCATAACCCTGACTGCCCACCAAAATTTTCCTTTGCGCAACTGGCGTGTTCTATTGTTTACATCAAAATGTCCTGCATGGCAGATTTCATGGATTCGCAGGACTTGAAGCGCTCGGAGGTTTCTCTACATGTTTCCCAACTTTGTCATCTCCTCCCTTGTTTCTCCCAGTTTCTCTCTGTTTACATTTTTGGTATTTATCTGGTGGCGGGTTCTCCGGGGTTTACTTTCTAGTTGCTTTTGACCGGAAGCTCACCACAGGATGGCAGGCGTTGGGCGTGTCTGCGACACATCAAGATTGGCAAGGGCGTCCTGGCCTGTATCTTTTCTGTCTCATTTCTCTTACGGACGTGGGCAAATCTCTAGACTGGTATTTAATGAAGGACTTACATCCACTTTTAGACTACAACTATTCTGCGCAAGCAGGACCAAAAAATGTGAATCAATTTTAATTTACTTGTAATCCCTCCAAAGCCTGTGAATGTGAGAGCCGTAGATGACAATGACAAGCATTCCTTGGGCCTCTGATATGTACATATATATACTTGGGCTTCAGATGATTGAACTCAGCAGGTGTTTGTGGTGGGTGCTGGTCGAATAAGTTGTGCCGGTAGTAAGGGGAGGGAGGTTGCAATGATGCCCAACCGTAGCTTTTGGATTGCTACTAATATAGGCGCATCAGCGTGCATCTCTCAGACACAGTGTTTGACCTTTGTTGGGCATGTTGGACTTGTTGCAGGTATTTCACGCCACTGCTGTGGCTTCGCCCAAACCGGTTGGGTTCACTTGAGCATGTTCCCTAGCATTGCATGATATTACCAAGGGCGGCTGACGAGGCAGATTCGTCAGCACGCTCGCCAGTCGCCTCTAGCACCTTGGGCTGCTCGTGAGCACATCTGGGCACTTGGAGAAATTGGCTGCTTCAGAGGGTAGAGGAGGACTGCCACGGCTTGCATTGGTACATCGAGGAGTTTCCAAGGCGGGCGATATTTTCTGGGGTTGACGTCGTAGCGCTCCGACCCTGGGTTTCGGTCGCTCGGGCCCTGGCTATGCTGCAGGTGGTCATCAGCGCACCAGCCTCGCATTACGTCTATCCACGACTCTCCTGCAAGTCCATTTTACCACAAGCTTGCCACAGCCCACACGGAAGACACAGCCCCATTTTCCCACTCTCGCTGGTCCTTCAACTGGCTCCAAATCATCGCGCCACTCATTGCTTGAGCTCGTCTGGTTAGCGGCACGTCATACGCCCAGCGCTCCAGCTCTGATCCGCTGCACGCCTGTTGCGACCTTCCCTCCCGACAGCTCCGCTGCCCCCTACTCCCTTTTGATCATCTTCTTCTCCCAGATACGTCGCAGCCATGAGTAAAATCGCAAGATCCGTCAAGAACGTGACAAAGGGCTACAGCCAGGTCGAAGTCAAGGTCCGCAATGGTAAGGAGCACCCTGTGAGCTACACGTATGGCGCATCTAACAATTGCAGCCACCAGCAACGATCCATGGGGCCCTGTGGGCTCCGACATGGCTGAGATTGCACAAATCACCTTCAATAGGTATGGGCGCCCTGTGTGATCGCGCCCGGCTATGCTGACACCTTTGCCCAGTTCGACCGACTTCTACCAGGTAATGGACATGCTGGACAAACGACTCAACGACCGAGGCAAAAACTGGCGCCACGTCCTCAAATCGCTCAAGGTGCTCGACTACTGCCTGCACGAGGGCTCGGAGCTCGTCGTAACCTGGGCGCGCAAGAACATCTACATCATCAAGACATTGCGCGAATTCCAACACATTGACGAGGACGGCCGTGACGTTGGCCAGAATGGTAAGCGCGTCTCGCACCGCAGCAATAACAGGTTACTAAGACACCCGCAGTGCGAATGGCAGCCAAGGAGTTGACTTCGCTCATCATGGACGAAGAACGATTACGCGCCGAGCGAGCCGACAGGAAGTCATGGAAGTCGCGAGTTACGGGCATTGAGGAATATCCTGGAGGCGGACCCCAGCGTGCAGATCATGATGCGCAAAGGCACCAGCGGAACGGTGAACAGCGCCGTAACCGTAGAACAGAAGAAGAGGACATCGAGCTTAGGCTAGCCCTTGAGGCTAGTAGGAACGAGGCCGAGGAGGAAAAGAAGCGTCGAGAACGCAGTGCAAGGGCCGACGAGAATGATGATGACCTGGAGAAGGCGATCAAGTTGAGTAAAGAGGAAGAGGAGTTGCGCCGCAAGGAGCTCGAACAAACCAATGCCGACCTGCTTTTCGGAGAAACTACTGCCCAGCCAAGTGTTTACCAGCCCACCGGAAACAACCAGGGTTATCAGCAGCAGGGTCAGGTTGACTGGTTTGGCAACCTTGTGGATCCAAATCAGCAACAGCAGCAACCCCAGAACACTGGTTTCCTCAACACTGCATACGCTCAGCCTACCGGAATGCAGCCCCAGCAGACGGGATTTCAGAACGGGTTTGGAGGCTATGGAGGTTTCCAACAGCAGCCACAACCGACGGGCTTTGATCAGTTTGGCGCTCAGCAGCAACAGCAGTATTTGCAACCTCAGCACACTATCCAGCCTCAGCAAACCGCTTTTACGAACAACCCGTATGGCCAATTTGGCGGATTTGGAGACATGAGCCAGCAGCAGCAGCAACCACAGCAAGACCAGAACACACTCCAGCCTGGCAGCCACAACCCATGGGCTAGCAACAAGACCCAGGAATCCCTGATGCCGCAGCCGACCGGCTCCAATAACCCATTCGCGCAGTCTTTCAACCGACCGCAGCCAACGCAGTCCTTCACACAACCGACGCTGAACACTCTCAGTGAGCAAAAGACTCAGACGCAGTTCAACACCCCGTCTTTCAGCCCCCAGCCATCATTCTCTCCACAGGCAACGCCGCAACCGCAGCAGCAACAGCGACCACAACCACCACAGAAGGAAATGGATCCAACCGCTGCGCGACTCAATGCACTCTTGGCAACCGGAGAGGGTCAGGACACTTTTGGCAACGTGGGAAACATGCGTATTCCCGCTCAGCACACTGCGCCAGGAACGTTTGTCAACTCAGCCGGCGCGGGCTTGAACAAGATCAACGCAAATGCCACGGGAAACAACCCCTTCTTGAACTCGCAGTTCACAGGCATGCCTCAACAAAACCGCTTGATGCCCGCACAGACTGGACCAGCGAGCAACTTTGGTGCCAACCCTTACGGCAATGCCAACCCATTCGGTGCCCAGCAGCAGCAGCAGAACCGACAACCTGGCAGCAACAATCTAATAGACTTATAAGGTAGTCTAGGCAGGTATGCGGAGGAATTTTCCTAAGTTTCTTTTGTCGTCTCCGCTACCTAATGTCTGTAACTGGAGGACGGTTACATAGAGACATTGTTCCTTATGCTCTTGAGATTCTGTAGGGGGATATCTGAATGCTTCATAGTTTCGAGGTCACAACAAACTGTAGGATGCGGAACAGATGGATAGGGCGTGTGGTTGTTTTCTGATTCCCTTTATTATTAATTTCTCGACCGATGCCAATTGTGTAGATACGAAGCCGGCGGTCCGCACTGTCCTGGCTGTAGTAGATAACAATTTGGTGCAAATCATTTTAAAGAGACACATTCTTGCAATACTATTTTGGTCCATAAGGGCCATGTTTTCCGAAGACAGCACATCGTGGTACGCCCAGGGCTCGTATTCACATCTCACATGCTATTCTTCCAGTGCTATTTATTGAAGAAACACGTGACGCAACTATCATGCGCATTGGCACTTGCCTGCTGGATCCTCAGACGCGCTACTGGTGTTCTCGACCCCGCAATCACCCACCTCCCGACCCGCGAATCCACTTGTCTGTTACCTACTTCTGACATTCACTGCTTTTTTGTTTATCAATAAACAACAGTCTTTCTATTGTGTTTGTATTGTTGCGTTATCCGCCCTGACATTCCATTGTATCTGCGCCTGCGATGATGAGCTAGTTAGCCGGATTGTCTCCCTAAGACTAGAACGTGGTATTTCGCACGCCCGACGCGTCATTCCCTCCCACCGAGGTGACCGTCGGCACCATATAGCCGACCAAAAAAAGAAACTTTCTGAACATTGCTACTCTGCCGATGAGTTGTTCGACTCTTTTCGATATTATCACACCAGAGCAGCCAGTCATGGATCGGCGCGCGGCACCCAGACGGAAGAGATTAATACTAGCAGATGAGGTTGAGCCACACGATAACAGATCGAAGAGATCTCGCACATGCGATACGGCCAGTGATGCAGTACCAGAGAGTCCGACGTCTTGTCCCAGTCCTTTGAACCCGCCCGTTCGAACCGGTCTCGCGACACCAGAACCCAGCAACTTGTCTGAATGCGAAGCTGCGCCATCGTGTCCCACGGTCGACGACGTCCTCGAATCCCCCTTTCCATTCATGAAGCTTCCCGCCGAACTTCGCATCCATATATACCACATGGCGCTTGTGCGCGAGGAACCGCTCCTCCTCCATGCTGACCGTGCTCCCGAGAAGCCTGACGAAGACGAGTTTCCTCCTGCGCCGGCGCCCGTCCTACGCAGAGTATGGTTTCACGGACCGGAGCAGCGTCCATACTTGAATCAACGGGCTAGAGGCCAGAGTCCAGGACCAGAGCGCATCCCATTGAGCGACCCCATCATCCCAGAGATTTTGCGATTGAATAAGCAGATATATAAGGAGGCGCGGCAGGTTCTCTACAGCGATAACGTGTTTACGCTCAGCTTGACAAGCGGCATACATACGCTTTCGACGCTGCACCAGCGCTCCCGCAGCCTCATCAAACACGTCGTCCTTACAATACCTTCACATCACGATATCCTCGATGGCTTCGCCGACCTCGTCCGCTTGGGCTTGAGATACTGCTGGGGTCTCAAAACCTTCAAAATCATCCTCCAAGCCAGTCTGCCCGACGACGGGAGAATGACGGGAGCAACAAGCGTATACGCAAATGCGTTTCATATACTAAGATGGCTGCCGCGCGGCTGTAATGTAGGCCTCGAAGGCAATGTCAGCGATACAGTTAAGAAGGTTGTGGCCGAGGAAGGTAGACTACAGGCTGTGCTTGATGAGGTGAGTCTTTTGGATTGGGGATTTCTGGGATATATATCTGGGAACGTTACGAATTCTGACTGTGATACAGGCGAGTTATCTTAAGAGACAGCATCAGATGCCTGAGCGGCACTAGGAGCGTGCCAGGCTCTAGGTGCGTGTCGTGTAGAAATATTGGTCGTTGTTAGACGATTGACAACCTTTGCGCTCCTGTAGCTTACTACCTTCCGTGTTGTGGAAATGGTAGATAAGGGAGGGGAGTGAGGGGTACTATATTCCCCTGTGAAAGGCGCCATATCGTCGCCCCAAGCTGTGTAAACCTGCCAGCAAACTATACCCAAACCTGCATTTTTTTTGTTTTGTTCTTTTGCTTTCATCAGACTTACATGTCTATCCGTTTTCTTTGTGTCTCGTTGCACATTGTACTTGAAATGCGCACTTTGTATCGTGCAGTAGAATACCGTAAGTTCCCAAAAAACCGAAATTATGTAGACAAAGAAGCGGAGGGGGAGAAATTGTCTCTATTGCGGTTGGAAAGAAAAAAGATACGTCTACATCTACTTTGCACGGCGACTCCCATGCATACTATTTGCGAACCTACAAGAGCAATCAACCCCTTGGTCATACCTTCTCCAAATCTACTCGAACTTTGGTCCCTCAAAAAGTCCTATTTGCAAATAAAAAGAAGCCAAGAAAACCGAGTTCATTTGCCTAACTCAAATCAAAGCCCGCACCCGAAAAAACACTATACAGCAACTTCTCCTTGAGCGTCGCCTCGTCGCGATACATGGGCAACTTGAGCAAATTCACACACGTACTCGTGCTAGGCAACCTCTCCTGATCGCTTCCCGCATCACGAATGCTAAAGCGGGGATTCAGCGTTGCGAAGCCCAGCAGCGGGGCGCGAGGGGTGCTCGTAACGAATTTGAGGACAGCACGGCGCTCGTCGTCAGACATTTCCTTCATGACTTTCCAGAGGAGCTGGATGGTCGGGTGCTCGAGACCGTCGTCGCCGATGACGTACGTGCCCCCGTAAATAGTGTTGCGACGGAGGTCTTCGACGTCGATGGAGGTGCGAGTGCCGGAGATGAGGGTTTGCAGTTCGGACTGGTTGAACATGGAGAGCCAGGAGGGCTGGATCATTGTGCTGAGGCCGCGGAGGAAGGCGGCGGTCTGGGCGTAGGGTTGATTCTGCAGGCGGTGGCGTGCCATGTAGCTGATATAGACGAGGCGGTTTTGGTTCGTGACGGGTGTGTTGGAGCCGTCAGGCTTGAGTTCCTTGGTGATAGCCTTGGTCTTCTTGGGTGTGGTGGTGTGGTCGACGACAATGGTGTCTGTGACTGTGAAATTGAGTGAGAAATCCTCCACATCACCTGGATAAGTTTTGAGCTTGTGCAGGCCTTGGTACAGCTCTTCGTCCAGGTCACGAAGGTCGTTCAGTGTAGGTCGGTAGCCTGATTCATTGGGTGCGGAGCCGGCGCCGCCTGTCAGAGCCCATTTGCGTAGGAAGAAGGGTGCAAAGTTGACGTCAATCAAGATGCCCTCGTACATGCATTTGCCGATGATGCGACCCAAGAACTCGTAGCGTTGAAGCAGCTCAGTGATTTGCGCACGATACTCTTGTGATCCTTCGCGTATGCCCGCTTGTCGCAGAGCTTCCTTGTGTTCTTCGAGTGCCGCAGGATTGGGATAGAGGAGATGTTGGTCGTTCTCAATGAACATATCGATATAGTCTGTAGGCATAAAGGCTCGGTTGGTGACACTTGTCAGAAACTCCTTGGTGACACCACCACCATCGATACCAGCCTCCTGTGCACCGAATTGATCCAAGAAGGTGATTTGAATTGGTTCCTTCAAGCCCTGTCCCAGGTCGTAAAACTGGTCGAAGGCATCGTCAAACTCGTTTTCTCTCCTGATCCTGGCAGAGTGCCTTTCGAACTGACCACGGGCATTTGGTTGTTGCATCAGTCTGAATCGCCAGAGCTCGGGATCAGAGCCGCCTCTTCGCTTGGTCATGTCCAGGTGTACGAATTCTCGGAAGATTTGTACCCTGGTAGTGAATGGTATGAAGAATGGCATGTTCTGCAGAATTTCCAACCGAGGAGCCACAGCCTGGAGGTACCTTCTCCTTGAAGCCTTGCGTTGCTGTCGCTGGAGTTTCTCCAGTCGTCGTTGTTGCTGAGTCCGACTCGTCCCAATAAGCTGTGGTGTATCGTCGAATTCTTCTTCTTGGTCATCAAGATCGTCTCCGTCCTCTTCTTGGATCTTGTGCCGTGACTCCTCCTCTTCGACTACAGCTGGAATGAAGCCAGTCATATCAAATCGTGAAGTCATCAACCAGTGGTCTGGCGGTAAGAATTTGCGTCGCGAGTCACGCTCATAGACCATACGAAGGAGGCCTGTGACCAGCCCCTTAACATAGTCGATCCTCAATCCAGCCACTCCACCCATAGATGGCTCGACCTGTTCTCTCTGGCTTTGGTTTTCGATTGATTTTGGGTTGAAGTAGTTGAAGCCCGTGCTGCTGCTTTCGACACTGTCTTCTGATGTAGTGATTTCTACTGCATTAAAGTAAAGTGTGAAACCTAGATTCTTTAAGAATGTCGTGAGGTCCTTTACCTCGGTCAAAGGTAGTCCGTTATCACGGACTTGCCCGGAATAGGCGTCTTGTTGTCCGGTACTGAAGAACTCTTCGTCATCTGTAACTTTGAGCACAAATGTGTAAAGTTCTAGAAATACCAGTATGACCCGCCACTCATCCGTAACAGCCGCATCACGATTCACTTGCTGTTGCGCTGGCTGCCAGAACCCGTGTTGTGTCAGACCGGATGTACCCGGGCGATCTGAGCTGTTAGTGTCGGATGACTTTGGCTTCAGTAGACCAATGGCTGCCCGCGAGTCTTTGAAGATTGTGGAGAAGACTGATGACCTTCTCGATGCTTCCCAGAAGTATCGGATAGCGGGCAACTTGCGCGTGCTCTTCTCGGACGACTCCGATGGACCAATGTAAAGCCACATGCGTATCTCGTCACCTCTTCGCGGAAAGAAGCGAAGCAGTGCAAGCGCGTAGTTGGCAAGCTGCCGCGCTTCGTCAACCTTTTCGTCTTCGGAAGTATCAAGGGATTGTGATGAGCCAGCCAAGAGACTCCCAATTCCTTCCTGATGTACCAGAGATTCAACCTGCTGTTTAAGAAACTCAGTCACTGCACCTGAATCCGAATTGACGGCATCGTCTTCGGTAATCTCCGTGATGGGATGGTCTTCATCAACTATATTGACAGGTAAGGAATTCAGAAGAACAGATACAACAGATACAAAGTCTTTGTGTATAGCGTATGCCTCTGGGGTATCAAAATTGTGAGCATAGCGGTGGAAATAGATGAAGATTCCCAGCAAGCGGAGCCGACTCAGTGTACTCTGTAATTCTGGCCTGTTTTGCAGTCCGGACCGTTTAGCTAAAGTAGCCAGCGCATTCGCAAGTAGCTTGTAGTTTATCGAGTCGGCGAGCGAATCCCGAAGCTTCTGTACGGGTGGCGATGTTGAGTCTGAACTAAGTAATGGAAGTGTCAGGAAATGCACCCCAAGCGCTTCGTAGGCATCCAACGTATATCCAGTAACCTTCAATGGTGCGACCAGGGTTCTCAGCACAACGTTGATTACATCTGACCCATCGTCGGACGACTCAAGTTCGGGGGAGAGCCTAGATACGACTTGTGCGAGGGTGCGGTAATAGTTTTGGGCGTTTCGGGATGTCTCGGCAGGTATTTGTTCGGCTAAAAACTGCAGGGTGGAAAGGGATGTCCCGATCTGACTCCATTGTGTTGATGAAGGCCTGAGTTGGCGTTCTATGGCAACCAAAGATATCCGCTGTAGTCTTGAATATGCCGACGGCCATGGTACGCTTGGTTCCAGGCCCAAGGACTGAACTGTTTCCATCTGTCTTGCTCCATAATGATGTATTCGTTTCAGGTCATCCTCGCTGCGGGTGGAGACAAAACGAAGTAGCCGCTGTAATTGAGCAAGAGCCTCGTCTTCCGAGGCATACGCTCCCTGTTGTGAGAGGCCATTGGAAGCCTCTACTCTGTCCCATTCACTTCGCACTTGGTCAGCCACTTTCTGCCTGGCTGAATGACCCCGCCACACCCTCTGTATTCGCTTGGCGGCATTTAATGTATCTCGTTCCCGCTGCCGTTGTGCTCGGTCTTGTTGTGCTCGGTCGAGAGCAGCTTGTGATCCGGCGCCGGAGCCTGGGGGGCCGAAGGGATTGGTCTTCTTTCCACTGAGATTGACCTGTCGCGCCCGACGCGGGTTTCCCGTGAAGCTCGTGAACATGGTGGCGGGGCGCCCAAATGGGTCGAGGAGGGTAAATGGAATCGGTGAATGAAGAGCGTGTGCTGTCGGATATGCTTCCAGGCAGTGTGCAATGGAAGAAAGTGGCAAACAGGCTGCGGGAAGAGTGTAGGATTAGTCGTGGATCTATAGGTGAGTGTATAGTGCTAAACGGGAAAGCCGACAAGGAAAGTGTAGGCAACAATGCGTGGTGTTGATCGGGTAGTGGAACCCATGCGTGACAGCGAGGATGCAGGCGAATAAGGAGTGCAAGTGGCACGACGAGAAGACTCGGATTGGAATCGACTTCGACCGCTTTCTACGTGTCTCCAGCGGCGACGGTCGTGATGGAGCAGCAAGCGATAGTCAGCATCGCCGCTGTTACCTCCGAGATCGTCCGTGCACTGGTGCCGTCATTGCTATCGCTCATAGCGACGCGTCTGTCTCTGCCATCAACACTATTTAACACCACATCTTCGCTGGTAGCCACGTGCTCCAAAAAACGACTACGTGCACACGCGGACCCATATGGATTTTTATCAATTAGCATCATATCTACTGCATAAGAGAACAAGTCACATGCAATAGGAAAGACAACGACGGTGCTCTGCTAACCCCAGAACTCTTTCAAGTCTTCTGCCCGCCACTTTGTACTCCACCCCGACTGTACTTCAATCTTTTCCAGCAGCTGCAAGATAGCCTTGTGCTCGCTCTCGTGACTCATCCATTGGCCCGCGATCCACAGAGGCTGTATCGCATTGGTCCACGCACCATGGTGGTCATTGCTCATCGATATCCCGCAGATTTGACGTGCATGCCAGAAAATAGAGTTCGGCTTAGGCGTGATAGTGACCCCCGCAGGCTTGTGCCTAAGCATAAGAAGGCATGCTGTATGGTAAAGTTGATTCCCTGAGATGGCGGCAGGGTTGCTATACAGGATCTTGGGAAATGGCCATGTAGGGTTTGTAAGAGATGTTATAGGGAGCAGCTCTGCTGGACGCATAGCATGCCATGCTGAAACATGATTCCAAAGCCTCATCCACCGAGCCATATAAGATTTATCTCGAATCTCTGATGTATCGAGTGAGACACCAACCCGGCCGGCCAAGTTTGGATGGAAAGAGAGCAAGTCGAGTATTTGTGCACACAAGTAGACCACTTCACATGCGTGGGTGTTGTATCCTTTGTTCACTCGAAAGAGATGCACATCAGCGTCAAGACTCATGCCTAAGACCCAGCGCTCAACGGGTATGAGCGTTTTGGATGATGAAATAAGTCCACCGCATACATCCATACGGGCGAAGCACCAGAACAAGGCTTGTTCGAGGCCTCCAGAGAAGCCATTGATTCCAGCTGCTTCAATCAAATGTGCACAGCCATCCAGATGCTGATGCCACGCCCTCGATGAACTGCTTTGCATCTCTAGCACGCATAATACCACACATGTTGCTATCACTCCCGTGCTGCGTGTATGTAGATGCGGTAGGACAAGTTGGATGGCTGATTGGTACAAAGCTAGGCTGCGCTCGGTGTGGATGCTACGATTCCTGACCTCAAGCTGTCGTGCTGATAATGCTAGTATTGAGTATTTCAGGTGCTCATGGGAGCGAGCCAGTATCGGGAGTTGGTGCTGAAAATGGCGTTCACCATCGAACTTGTCAATCCAAGGCGCTATTTCATCAAGCCAATTCTTCCACAACTCAAATTCTTCCTCGACCGATAGCTGAAACACTGATAATAGAGTAGGGCTCGGTTCCCCGCCAATGGCAGGGTCAAATGGGAGTTGCGTGGTGCGTCTTTTTGTCACTGTATCGAAATCGGTGTCTACAGAACATACGTGAGTGTCCCTTGGAGAGTCACACAAGGCCTCTGGGGTATGATCATTGGATCTTGCCTTTTGTTTCAGACGACTTCTGAGTGCGGCATGAGCGTCGAGGTTTGCAGATCCCGGAAGAAAGATTGGGTCGTCTGGGTGCGCGGCAATTACCGGACTGTTGCGTGTCACCTCTGTATCTGCAGAAACAGGTATGGGTACGTATCCTTCGGGTCGAGCCTGACTCGGGATATCCTCAGCGTTCGTATACGAAGTGTTTTCCGGCCAGCACGAGCCATTTTGAAATAAAATGCTCCGGTCATCGATCGTGGTAGGTGAGGGGTCGCGGTAACTATTAACCCGCTGGTTATCAGACTGATCACAAGCGTCGGGCCCATCTCCCGGCTTGTCACACTGGTAGTCCCGCATGACTTCTGCAGTAACATCCTTAATCCTGAAACGCTTAGGCGGAAATCCCGGGGGCTGATGCAATAGTGATGGATGAATTGCTAACGCATTCTCGGCTCGGAAGGTGAGGCGAGAAGTCCATTCGCATTTGTCGTTCTTAGCAGCACAACGCGAGCATGTCGGCTTCACTTCATCACACTTGCGCCTCCTGATCTTGCAGTTCAAACACCTGGAGATCAAGTCAGTGCGTGGTAGTCGTTTCTGCTGGTTCTGTGCAGCACTGACCCATGCCGAGTTCTTGCCCTTTTAATCCCTCGCTTTAATGCCCCACGATCCTCCGCCATGAATTAAGGATCAAAGACGCCCAACGGCCAAGTAGAGCGGTAGTTAACTCTGCCTTGAGAAGCAGGAGCCCGAAACTTATATATTTTCAGGGCCCACATGCGCACATCATCCTGCTCACCAGCTGCGAGTACGCCATGTGGGGACCCCGCATCTCGGCCTTAATCACGCTTCGTATCCGATTTTATGAAATGCCGATAGTTTTTCAGTTTTTCTGAAACAAGGTGACTGCTGGTAGGGCCTCGTAGCGCCTGAACATCACAGTCGTATGGCTTTTACCGCTGATATAAGCAGTGCTTCTTTCAGTTCAGGAAGATAAGCATACCAACAATTCTTTCTTAGCAGTCGCTACTCCAGTTTCATATTTATAATTGGAAAGGGATTTCCTACCGATAGCGGAATGGTGCTGAAAATGAAGGGCATGGGAATAACCACAATCTCTGTTAGTCCGGCCGTGTTTAAGCACCTTGGGCTGATTACGCCTTGATATATCCTATCTTGACAGGACAGGTGAGAGCCGATGGAGGTCATGTAGTACACCACCTACAACCATTAACTTCACACTATGGCTCTCCGGTCTCTCACCTCGCTGTTCTAGCGGCGTCTTGTCTAAGGCTTGCTCTCTCACCTAAAAGCGGCCTATAACTACTGAAACCTACCAATCCTTTTCCCTTCTAACTCTTTTCCATCTTTCTACTGTCTCAACCTTTAGTGGCCACGATGGAAGAGGACGACGACAATCTGCAACAATTCGCGTCGGACGATCCGCAGAGTCTTCTATTCGAACCTGAACGCGTAGTACAAGTTGCTCCAGAAGCAAATATGATCCCAAACCTCACGACAGCCTATCTTGATAAACTCAAAGCTATTGAGGCGAACACTAGAGCTGCCATTGCTAGCTGGAATCCTAGCACCATACGATCTGCGCTACCCGCTAAGCGTTCAGGTATACATCTATAGCAGTGCGTAACTAGAACAGATTAAAGACTAATACTTCCCAGCATCCGAAATCTCGGCTGATAGTGACGATGACGATGAAGATAGCGACGACGAAAGAGATACAGAAGTGCCTCCGCTTGACCTAACTCAACAGCGCCGTCCAAAGCTACCCATATACCATCCAGGATTTCAACAGTCCGAAAAGGATGTTCAGAGTATCTTGCGAGTATTCAAAGACTTCCTAGGAGCGGCTGCGGATCAAGGTGTTGGTGGCGAAGAGGCTGCTTATCTTCACTCACAGGCTGTCAAAAATTGCATTATTTCCTACCAGGAAGAGATTCGGTTTGCAGTAACAGGAGATACAGGATCTGGGAAGTCTGCAACTACGAATGCTTTGCTGGGTGACGACCTGACGCCAGAAGTAAGTATAGCCCTAGTTCACTGCTCGGATTGTTTACATCTGTCTCGAATCTAGCGTATCAGATCACCACATCTCAGTAGAAAATATCCAAGGTTAAATGACTTTGTTTAACTGACAATGACACAGGGGGATAGTGGCAGCGCATGCACCAACGTTGTAACGGAGTTCCGCCAGAAGAAACTCTCCAACAACATGGGCGCAGTTCAAGCAGAGGTAAAATTTTACTGCCTCGAATACTGCATAGAAAACCTCGTCACTATTTGGTTTAAGCAATGGTTTACTACCCAACAGCGGATGATGAGCGATGAAGAAGACGTCGATGACGACGATCGGGCACGCAAAGACGCTGCTCTGGATTGCTTGAACCAGCTATTTGCTCATTATGTCGCACCTGAGTCGCTCGAGGAATTTATGTCTGCAAGCAAGTCTTGGAAGGACAGCCCAGCACTCTCAAAGCTACAGAGATGGACCGGTGAGATACACGAGCAGTTTGTTCGGGACGGCGAGCTCTTTGTCCCCCTTACGTCCAGCACTCACATCGACATGCGCGAACAGCTTCGCCCTTTCCGAATGAAAGCAGTAAATGCACGTTTCAATGGGAAACTTCTTTCTTTCAGCCCATGGCCGTTTGTAGAGATTATCAGGTACTATGTCGACGGCCCCCTACTACAAGATGGAATCTGCTTGGCCGATGTCCCGGGCGCAAAAGACATCAACGTTTATCGCGTTGCGGCAGCGGAGGGTTATTTGCAGCAGTGCGAAAAGACGATCGTAGTTGTTGACATCAAGCGGGCCACGAGCGACCAATCTTTTCGACAGCACTATCTGGATGCGCACCGTAGACGACATCATGGTAGTGTCATTCTTGTGGCTACCAGATCTGATGTAAGTTCTCCAGGATACATTTTCTCCCTATTCATTAACTGATATCACAGGAAATGAATGATGATGGTGGTAGTACACTGCAACTGGATGCTATAGCGGACGGACAGCTTGCCCCCATCGAGGAAAAGCTGAATGAACTCACCGGTAAGGTTCAGACAATCGAAAATGACGTCGAGAACAATAAAAACAAGATCAAACGCATCAAGGGCTTCGGCAATCAAAGCTCTGTCGCCGAAGATGATCCTTCGAAGGAGGCCTTGCGCGCAAGCATCAAGGACCTGGTTACACGCAAAAAAGATTTGAAGGCCCGTATTGTCTCCTTGGAAAAAGAACGGAAAGACATTCGAATTGCTTGCCGTAACAGGTTTGTTGCTACGGGCCTGAACCGGATGTACAGTCAAAACACTGGTGACGATGCGGGCGCTGCATCTTTTTGCGTTTCTAATCGCATGTACATGCGGTACCGCCGGGGATATAACACTACGTACCCTGACAAGGTTCCGTCTATGAGGTTGGAAGACACAAAAATCCTGGCGCTTTTCAATCATATTGCTGGACAGCCTTCCCAAGGAAAGGTCGCTGTTCTTGAAAACTTTATCCAGTTCAAAACCCCCATGCTGCTAAGCATCTTCCAGATGAGCTGTAGCAAGAGTACAGAAGCCCGAGTAGAGTATATAACCAAGATTCTGGACCAGGCCATTGAGGTAAGTTATCTGATCACCACGTCTAAAGAACAAACTTGATGGAAGGATGTGAACTAGATTTGTGTCCCTATACGGAATCAAAGTCGAGGAGCAGCTTCAATATGAATATTTACTAAACAAAAACAGGACATTGAGTTGAAAATCGAGAACATGGAAAGAAGATGCCACAACACGTTCTTGAAAGACCTTTTGACCGAACTTTTAAAACGTGAGTTGCAGGACAAGTTTGATAGCAAGGCTGAGACGAAGCTCGAGGAGCTTGAGAAGATGGTAAGAATTAGGCGTCCCTAAGAATGACTTGTTGCTCATTGTTACAGGCTGCTGCTTCGCATAGAGCTCTAGTCAGAAACCAAGGTACGCCATCCTGGTATCATATGTGCAAAGCGTCCGCTAACGAATGCCAGGGAAATGGCATCAGAAGAAGCTGGGCATCAAGCACGACTTGAATGCTGCACTACTGTCATCTGTCGCATGCGATATCGATAGGCACTTCCGACGAGCAATCGAAGATGCACCTTCATCGTTCAAAGCTCACGCTGCCCAAACTATCAAGACGAGCTTTCGTGAACTAAACAAGCTATTGAAAGGTATTTCGTCACGCTGTTTCCGCTAACCATGCTAACAAACGTGTCTATCCCAGATGATCCGCAGGCTCTAGTCGGAGATGCGTACCAGACCTGCTTCGGCAACAATGTCCTTGATCACGAAAAAAACATTACACTCACGATCGAAGCCGCCACGAAGAAGCTTCGCGAAGGCCTGATCGAAGTGTTCGGCAAAGCCATCAAGCCTAACGAAAAAGGATACATGCACGAAGCAATGGCGTCTGTCTATAACGAGGCCGAGTTGCAAAAACCCGGAAAACGCCAGAAGCTCACGGATGTCCGCCATGCATATCTCAAAGAGAAAACTCTTGGCCTCCAAGGAGTTTTTTCTGCCATTGCGGAATGGACCAAAGAAGACGTGGAAAAAATCATCGGTGATACTTGCAATGAGCTCCGAAAAGAAGTGGTTGGTATTCTCAAAACCATTCGGGATGCTTTCCAGCGACAGAAGCAGAGCAAAGAGCATGATACGCCGGAAGGCCAGCGTTTCCGTAAGGAGCTGCACGAGTTGGTCGCTGAGGCGTCGAGGATTCTGAAGGGCCCTGTGTACGAGAGTTTGGAAAGGTGCAAGGAGTACAGGTAAGGTATCAAGTGCATCTTGGGCTATGGTTGCTTTGGGAAATCAAGCGGGTGGCGTGGTATGGGCGTTGTGTGTCACACATAGTGTGCTTTTTGGGAGAGCACAACGGCCTTTTGCTAATGCGTGAGTGGTCTATACATTCTCAAACATGCCACATAGCATAGCCTCCTCACATGAATACTCGGTACTTCGGTATTTCGTCTTAGCAGGCTAGCTAACTCTAGTAGCTTGGAGCGAACCCAATCTAAAAGTCTTTTCTGGACATCAGCCATCCCGTGCATGTATGCTCCCATTATTAAAAGCTGACCCACAACTTTGGACTCGAATAGTTACAACTTCAAACAATCAGCACAACACCGAGAAAGCAACTTCGCAGCCCGGTTTCCTATTGAGGCCACGATCACAACAGTAACACGATTGCGCAGAGGGCAAGCAGTGTCCAGACTCAGCAACCCGGGACTTTCTCTTCCCGCAACTAGTAAAACAACTCCCCACGGCCCTACACATGCACATACCATTCAAGTGTCCCAAACTTAAAGAAAACCACCCACCCAGACTAAAAGTTCTTAGCAGCGAATCAAACTACCAGGACGAGAAGGACCCCCAAGTCATGAGACAAGGAGCAATTTTATAGCATACGGTCTAAACGCCCCATACAAGCAAAAACCCGCAATGGGGGAAGGGAAGAATCTCGGGGTAGAAGATGGAGAAGAAAATAACGGTCGGTCCGGTATAGTATAACTAATAGTTAGTGTCTTTTGCGACTAGAAATGGACCGGGGGCGTTAGGGAATGTGTATGAGTGGTCGTTGGGGACATGTGGACAAGGTAGCTTGGCACATGCTCATATCCACTTCTTACATAGTCAACCCAAAGTGCCGCGAGGACGCCGTCTTTTCCGTGACTGACTGTCGTCTGGCCCATCTATGCAGAAGGTGGGCACGTGGGTAGTTTGTGTTTTGTTTTGTTTTGTTTTTTTCCCTTGAGTCAAGAAAAAGGCGTTGTGCGGTAAGCCTTAACCGTTCTTTTTACTCGGGTTTTGGCTACTACCGGCATGTAGCATATTGTTTGTTTTGTACCTAGATACGTACACTCTGTTTGACGTGGTTTCAACTCACGACCAGTGCGTATCGATAAACTTACGTGGTCCAACGCTGTGTGTTTTTTTTCTTTTGTGTATACGTGACGTTTGTTTTTTCCTTCTGGACGTTTGATTCCGTCGCGCATTGACACGGGAAAGGCGGCGAGGCGGTGGAGAAAGGAAGGCAATGCAAGGACGAGGGGGGGTGGTGGAGCTGATGACGGCATGTGAATGAATGATGCCCAAGGGCCCGGTCGGCCCCCAGCCTTACTACACCTTCTACTTGGCTTCCAATGCCTAGTCACGCACGCATGTTCCGAGAGTAGCAGGTCCCAAGTGCGAGCAAACGAAGAATGTAGAGCGGAACGAGCAGAGTGGACAAGAGAGAAGATTGCTACCGCGCCCCGTTGGCCTTCTAGTCTGTTGAGAGGGGGGCATGTGACTCGGCCCCCCGCATGTTGCTAGGATGATTAGCGCGGGAACAGTGGAGACAGGCCGTTCACGCGAACCTTGCGTCTGATCTGCCCAGATTCCCCCTCAAACGTCACGAAGACACCTCACGATGTCTGTAATGCCAGAAGAAGGGGGCGTCGCGGGGACACCCGACCTACAGTTTTCTCTGCGGTTGTAAACTTTGCGTGTGTAATCGTCGTCATCCGTTAGTCCCCCTGTACCTTGATCCGATGTCGTGCGTTTTCGTCCACCCGGCCAAGGCGCCGACGCTTCCATGTCGATCCCCTGATGGCATCTCTTGCCCCTTGTGACATGGCCGTTGATTGGAAGACAACCATGTGTGCTGGCATTAAAACGCACGCCGATACATTCCAGAACGGGCAAAGATCCATCTGATGTAACTGTAGGAAAGCCTATGACCCCGGATCGTAGTCGAGATTCCCTAGGAAACCCCATGTCTAGTCCGCGACTAGTACCCATACAACAAATCTTGTTTTTTTTATCTACGCGCTGAATCCTAGCAGTAAGTAATATTGATTTGCTTGCTATTACTACTTTTGTGGGACGGGAAAAAACGCGCAAGGTACGCAATTCTATGTTGTGAGGATGTGTTCCGTGGCAACCGTTGGTTCACACACTCGGAGATGACGTGAGGCAAAACAAACCCCCTTTTTGTTTTCCTTTCTTCTCTTTCGGCATGCTGTAATTTTGTGACCTAGCATGAGCTTCCTTCCCCGGAAAAGCGTCATGTGGTCTTTCTTGGGTGCAGGCCCGAGCAAGTATGATGTGGGTCAAGTGGTGGACAAAAGGTCTCACTCGCATCCTTGTTCACTTATTACCCTTTGCCGTAATAGTGAACGGTAACCTAAGCGCCTTCATTTCCAAGCTTTTCCTCCATTATATAGTCCTGGAGTGAACGGCCTTACTCTGGTCTTCTTCTTCCTTCCCCACAGTCGGCTCTCAACTCTTGGTGAACACTGCCTAGTTGACTAAGATGATACGCCATATTTTGCTCGGGCTTGCCGCCTGCTCGAGCCTCATCAATGCGGCCCCTCTAATGCACGAGGCTACTGATCTCGCTGCCACCCTCACTCGCCGCGCCGAAGTGGATAGCTGCCCTGGCTATACTGCCTCGAATGTTGTTGAAAAAGATTCTACTTTGACGGCCGACCTCACCCTCGCTGGTGACGCCTGCAATGCGTACAGCGACGATATCAAGAACCTCAAATTGCTCGTCGAGTACCAAAATAGTAAGTCTTCGCTGTTGTGCAGCTGCATCAAGTCGACATTCATACTAAAAAACAATCAGATGAGCGTCTACACGTCAAAATCTACGATGCCGACCTCCAGGTTTTCCAGGTCCAAGAATCAGTCTTCCCTCGGCCAAAGCATGAGAAGGCGTCAACGGACAGCACAGCCCTCCAATTCGATGTCAAGGAGAGTCCATTTTCTTTTACAGTCAAGCGCAGGGATGGTGGTGAGGTTCTTTTTGATACTGAAACCGTCCCCCTGGTCTTCGAGAAACAGTACGTGCGCCTTCGGACCAAGCTCCCTGACAACCCAAACATCTACGGTCTCGGTGAGCACAGCGATTCATTCCGCTTCCACACGGATAAGTACGAGCGTGTATTTTTGAACGGCGAGTCCATTAACATTCCTACCAACGCCAATCTTTATGGATCTCACCCAGTATATTTTGACCACCGTGGTGGTAAGGGTACTCATGGTGTTTTTATGCTCAACTCCAGCCCGATGCAGGTGGACATTAAGAAGGCCGACAGCGGTTACCAGTACCTCGAGTACAACACCGTCGGTGGAGTTATTGACCTGTACTTCATGGCTGGTAGCAAGCCCGCTGAGGTTTCTAAGCAATACGCTGATGTCGCCGGTTATTCTGCAATGTACCCATACTGGACTCTTGGTTTCCACCAGTGCAAGTACGGATACTGGGACGTCAATATGGTTGCGGAAGTCGTTGCCAACTACTCCACTGCTGGCATTCCTCTCGAGGTCATGTGGACCGACATCGACTACATGAACCTTCGCGAGGACTTTACCACCGACCCTGAACGTTTCCCTCTCTCAAAGATGCGTGAATTGGTATCAACTCTTCACTCACGCGATCAGAAGTACGTACTGATCTTGGATCCTGGTGTTCACGCGGTTGGCAACTATGAGCCTTACGAGAAGGGCCACGAAATGGAGGTTTTCCTCAAGGCCGCCGATGGTACGGATCTCCTTGGAGTCCAATGGCCCGGAGAGGTCGCGTGGCCCGATTGGTTCGCACCCAACACCCAGGAGTGGTGGACGCAGGAAATCCTCAAACAGTTCGATGCTGATAGCGGTATTAACCTTGACGGACTCTGGGTCGACATGAACGAGGCGTCCAACTTTTGCCAGGACCCTCAGACTTGCAACCCCCGCCAAAAAGCTATTGACGACGGTATCCCACCAAAGCCTGGAAATGCTCCTCGCCCAAACACCGGTCGCCCTATTCCCGGCTTCCCGGCGTCATTCCAGCCTTCTTCCGGTAACAACTCAGTCAAGGCTCGTGATTCCAAGTATCTCCTTTCTCGCGAATCTTCTGCTGGCTTGACGAAGCGCCAATCCGCTGGTGTCATTACTCCACGCCAATCTGCCAACGGCAGCATGAAGGGTTTCCCAGACCGCAACTGGTTCGACCCTGCTTACCGCGTCAACAGCCATCTCGGTAAGGTCTCGCAGCAGACCATTGCAATGAACACGACAAACTACGATGGAACCTGGCAGTACGACACGCACAACCTGTACGGCAGCATGATGGCTTCGGCGACCCGTGAATCCATGCTCGCCCGCCGTCCCAAGGTCCGTCCCTTTGTCCTCACCCGCTCCACATTCGCGGGAATCGGCCGCAAAGTAGCCCATTGGTTCGGTGACAACGCTTCGATCTGGGAGCACTACCGCACCTCCATCCGCCAGATGCTGTCCTTCGTCTCCATGCACCAGATGCCCATGGTCGGCTCCGACGTGTGCGGCTTCAACGGCAACGCAGACCAATACATGTGCGCCCGCTGGGCCGTATTGGGCGCCTTCCAGCCCTTCTACCGCAACCACGCCGAACTCAGCACCATCCAGCAAGAATTCTACCAATGGCCCGTTGTCGCCAATGCCGCCAAAAAGGCCATTGAAACCCGCTACAAACTCATGGACTACATCTACACCGCGCTCTACTACCAAACCCAAGACGGCACCCCAATGATCAACCCGCTCTTCTTCCTCTACCCAGAAGACGAGAAGACCTTCGACATCCAAGAACAGTGGTTCTACGGCGACGCCCTCCTCATCTCGCCCGTGACCGTCGACTACTCCGACACTGTCACCTTCTACCTGCCCAACGACGTCTTCTACGACTACTGGACGTACGGCAAAGTGCAGGGCCAGGGCCAAAACGTCACAGTCAGCAACCTAACCTACAGCGACATCCCCGTGCATATCCGTGGCGGAAGCGTAATCCCGCACCGCGTCAACAGCGCAAATACCACAAAGGCGCTGCGCAACGAGGACTTTTTCGTGCTCGTGGCCCCGGATGCGCAGGGTAAAGCCGCGGGGCGGTTGTACCTTGATGACGGAGAGAGCATCGAGCAAGCTGGCACTAGCGAGATTAACTTTTCGTTTGATAATGGCAAGTTCAGTGCTACAGGATCGTTTGGGTACAAGGCGCAGGGCGCGGAGAGCGTCGCAGTTGCGCGGGTAGTGGTGCTGGGACAGGCGCAGAAGGGCGCGACGGGCGAGTTTGATGCCGAGAAGCAGACTATTGAGGTCAAGGGGCCGTGGACCTTGGACACAGAGTTTGGCTTTGAGTTGTGACTATCTAGGAGTGCTGTCGGCGGCGCTATTGCCCAGGCCGACGGTGTTACTACTACTGCTACTACCGTTACTTCGGATGGAGGCGGGCCGCGCTGCGGTGGAGCATGGTGGCGGCGTTTACTGGTTGTGTTTGGGGTGGGCATTTCCATCATTGGCATGTAGAATGGCGTTCTTGGTTTTGCTTTTTTTAAGGGGGTTACGGATACACATGTTAGCTTGAGCGAGCATTGGCTAGCGGATTTACGCATAGGAATGAGATACCATTTAAGGCGCTAGTGCTGCATAGCATAGCAACTCTATTATGACTGTGGCTTTTTTTTCATCTATGCAAGGCGGATGAAGTATAGCCGTCAATCTGCTGGCCACTCGCCAAAGCTGCTATGCCCGAGCGCGTACTACTGTGATACGTGATCGGCCATGCTGCCAATATAGCACCACGTTGCTGCAGCGATGCGTGCCGTCCACATTCCCGATCTTCCCGATCTTCCCGTCACTGACGTTGTGCAGATTAGCTGTGGTCACAGCGCGATGTGAGACAGGGCGTCCGGGGAGACTGAGATCATTTGTGCGGGGTAGTGGAGGGTTGACTCTGGTGAGACCAAGACAACTGACAGGTTACCCAGGTGGTAGGTCACACGAGCCTCTCAACCATAAGCCCACGTAGGGCAAAATACACGTGGCATAAAAGGCACTTATTGGTTTTTAGTGCACAGAAAGTGAACTGTCGCTCACAGCGGAAACCGACTGATGTGGATCTTGTGACTGGTGAAAGTCTGTGGGTGGCCGCTCCGATGGGTCATGAGGTTGCGCACTGTTCTGGCGTCCGTCTTGGGTGTGTGTCGACAGGTTTGACATAGACATATTTTTCGAAAGAACATTGAATACTAGACGGTTCATTCACCCGCAATGGTTGTTGCCTCGAGTTCGTCGCGTACACTGTTCAGGCTGACGTCTTGGACCTCATAGCCAACCTCAATCTTGTTCTTTGGCCGCGCCTTGTTAAGTCCCTCAAGCAAAACACATGCTTTGCAGACTTCTTGGCTAGAGAGATATCCACACTTGCTGCACTGGCCCATGACCTGCTTGTTCATTTTCTTTGGCGTGTAGACCTTCTTGGCTTTCCTGCCGTTGGGAAGTGGGACAGCGCCATCGGTTTGTTGGCCTTGTGGGTTTGCACCACGGGTAACACTCTTTGTCGTGATTTCAGTCTCAAGGCTGGAATCCGCAGCGGCTTCGTTCTGCCTTAGATGCGCTTCGACACTTGCCATCTCGCCACCGGTACTGCGCCCTTGAGCGCTTCCACACCCGCCCTCTTCTTCTTCAGCGACAGGCACACTACTTGAACATGCACCTCCGCAACCTTCATCGCTGCCTGGTACTAGTTTGGCCATGTCTTCTCCACTCCTCACAACGTCTAGGATAGCGCTTGGGCGCACACGTTCGAGATTCTTGATCAAAGCACGCGCACTGCCTCGGAAGGCTTCGGGGGAGTAGATGCATTCGGTGCTGAAGTAGTCGAGGTTCTTGTGGTGAGCGTAGAGGACGATTTCCTTTTCGTATGCGTACTTGAGAGGCTTGCTGCGCTTGATGTTTGTGTTCGAGGCAGGGTCGGAGGATGCTGATGGCGTAGACGTAACGATGGATGTGGTGCGTGATAGACGCGGAAGGTCACCTCGCAGCACTGTTTGAATCAGTATTTGGTCGCAATGACATGGTGAGCAAGGCAGTACGTACAGTTCATCAACACCGTCTCGGCGACATCGTCAGCATTATGTCCTGTGACGACGTGCTTGACACCGAGTCTTGATGCGCCGCGATCGAGGGCTTGTCGTCTGAAGACGCCGCAGTAGGTACAATTTCCCTTTTTACCAACTTGCTCTACCACCTGGTCCATAGTCCATCCGTACAGCTCAGCGTAGCCAAGGATGGTCAGAGGCATGTCGTACTGCTGGGCGTTTCGCTTTACGGTTTCGAGGCTGTCATCACGATAGCCCTTGATTCCCTCGTCAATGGACAAGAGAATGAGGTCGAGGCCATAGTCGTAGCGCTCATTGAGGGTCTTGAGAACGGAGGCAAGTACAGTGCTGTCTTTTCCGCCCGAGGCACCAATGGCGACTTTTTCGCCGCGGTGGAAGAGGGAATTGGTTGTGATGGTGTGGTGGATTTCGGTTTCGAAGACGGTGATGAAGCACGTCTTGCATAAGCGGGAGTGGTCCTTTGGGCGCAGGATCAGCGCGCGATTGACGCTGCACAGAGCGCAGGGCGAGGGCGGCATGGCTTGGCGCTGTTTTTCCTGGGTGGTTGTCGTCGTGGTTGTCTTGTGTGGCGGGGGTGAAGGAAATGCGACAGGCTTGGTGGGCGACTGCGGGGCGCAGTGAGTGGCGCATGAGTCATGCCAACCGGCAGGCGGGGCAGAACGACTACCGTCATCGCTGAAACGCCCGGCTGGACCGTGACGCCTGCTGTACCTGATCATCCACCATCCATCGGCATCACTACGGCATCTCGGAATACCGCATCCTGGTCCTGTTCCTGGGGATCCCGTCCCGTATCGACGCAGACATGTGCCTGCACCGGTGTACATAGCACGTTCCTGCATGTGCCAAACTATGGTTGAGCGCCTTGCAAACCCGCCTTGGCCCACTAAGGAAACCTATGATGCTAGTATAGTAATCATAGTCTGTCACCAACTCGTCAATACCAGCACCTCGCCGACGCCAACCCAAGGGACTTGATGGCGCCTGTAACCTCAGCGCCCATCCTTTGACAGCTACGCCGGCGGCGCATTGCGCAATGTGACTGCTGCCGCCAGTCGATCTCACCCATTGTCGACTTTCTCTCTTCTTCACCTGTCTGCTTGCGCGGACATGGCCGCGAGCGCAAATTTCCACTTGCTGCCGTCCCTTGTGTGCAGCTGAAGACATGCCTGGTGGCGCCTTCAAGAGCTGGTCTTTTGCCCTTCTAGCCTTCAGCCTTGAAGTACGCTTCGGCGCTTCTTCCCCTCAACTTATTCCCGGCCGCTATGTCAATCTGGGATGCAACCCATGTGCTCATGGCCATGTCCCGTGCAATCACATGGCCTATAGACACGGAAATGCCCTGGGAGCTGATCTCGCGTCTCCGGGAACTCCCTGTCTTACGACTTTAGAGTTTGCTCGGGCCCTGTTTGACATCACGTCGATCCGCTAGGTTGCTCACTCACTCATGGTTGTCTGCACATCACTTTGCTCAAGGTCAGGTGTACTATCGAAGACGCTTCTCCTTTACCCAATTCTACTTTGGCTTGCTACTTGCAACCAATAGAGAATTTAGACTTTGCTAAACACCTGTTCAGGAAGCTCCCGCGACCCTGCAGATGTGGCATAAGCCGGATGCACACCTACGAGGCCAAGTGCCGTAGTAATGTTAATAGCTCCAAACACCAGGACACCGGACCACTCACAGTCGCCGTCGCTGTCATACGAGTCATGCTATTCATCGTCTGGAGGCTGATAGCAACGGTTACTCCTGTCCACTAATTCTCGACTTTGACACCGGCTCAAGGTCGGCCAGGCCATGTCTGTTGACGCCACAAAACGCTGCGCCTGACGAGGCAATGCGGCTCGGAAATTTGTTTCAGTATCTCGTCCTCTAAAACGGCATACAAACTCAAAGTCATGTACCTGTGTTGGACCCTTGTATTGTTGCTTTGGGGCGAAAGTCATCCATGAGCCACATCAGCCAAGGGCTCCTTGCGAAAACGTCCAAAAAAAATCTACGTCTAATTCAGCCACCAAGGCACAAGGAGCTGACTCCGGGGTAATGTTCGATTAGATGAGGATCGGCTATTTTGTTTGGAGACTTTCGACTGCCAGGCACCGCACTGGCCCCTTCAACGCAATACACGAAGCCTCTTCCGACTCTAGTAACGTGCCTAGCTACACACTAACGATATATCGTTCCCTCGCAAGCCTCTTTTGCCACGCTAGTCGCTTGTGCATACTCGGGCGACTCCCATGTCCAAGAATTGGGCCGGCTGGTTTCGTCGTCGATCTTTTCGTGTGCTGAACCCCTACGCGCAATGGTTCGCCGATGGCAATGCTGCCAGCGATACCCCTTCAGCGCAATGCGTCCGTATAAGGCACGACTTTTCCCGTAGCTTTCTGCTTACCAGTTTCGTCGATTGCGACGCTCAACACACTCCTTTGTACAATTTTTTTACACAACAAGATGGAGGCCCACGTCATGCTCGACACCCTTGGGTGGGTTTACACCAGCATTTTCATCACCTGGAACGTTGTCTTTGTCGCATGTCTTGTATTTCTTTGGTTTCATCGTCAGCACCCCTCTCTTCGCATACGAAGACTGCCGTTGTTATTCGCTGGTATTATTCCACTACACGTCTACGGCTCTATTTGCTGTCTCGGTAAGTAAAGTCAGACAATCCTGCCTTCAAGCCCTAATAGGAACTTGTCGATGACAAGTCGAGTGTTTCCTTCATCAAAGTCTATTCATCTTTGATACGTTGAGAGCATGAGCTGACTTTACTTGCAATAAGCATATGTAATTGGCCCTGTCGTCAGTTGCTCCGTAGAGTTTTGGATGATGTCCGTCTTGGTCCCAGTGGGCATGGGTACGTACTCTTGCTTGTTCAAGGACGCAAGTAACATACTAATCTCAATCAGCATTGTTCCATGCTTCCAACAGTCAATTTCTGCACATCGCCAGCCGTCAAAAGCAGTTTGCTCGCATGAGCTCGCTCAAGGACCACGCGCCAATCGATGAGAAGGCGGCGCAAGAGGTTGCCAATAGCCGATGGCGAAGAATCGCGCAGGGACTTGAGCGCGCTGACAAGATCAAACGAACACTCATTTTCATCGGAATCGGCATGGCTTTCCAAGTAAGACTGTCAGCATGTAGTCGAAATAATTTTCATCTAACACTGTGACCAGTTGGCACTCGTCGTCTTTGTTTTCTTCGCTTCAAGGAAATTCCACTACAACTACGGTATCATCGACTACACGGTCAAAGGCACCGGCATGGAAGTACGCATGAACTGCAGTAAAGGGTGGGAGTGGTGGCTGTCGATTGTATGGCAGTTCTTCTGGTCTTGGATATACGCACCCTGGATTCTCTTCAAATCTCGGGGTATTCGCGATGTTCACGGTTGGCGTCTGCAGACCATCTGCTGTTGTCTTGTGGGGTATGTCTTTCTTAAACCATGCACCACGCACTCTGCTGACTTTTCGTAGTCTTCCAGCATCCCCTCTATGGCTTGCTGGTCTCTACGCACCTGAGTTCGGGGTTGTAAACATGGTCTTTCCCCCACCACTTTGGTTCTCTGTCTGCTTCGGCCTAGTAGAGGTCTTCACAATTGGGTCTACCATTCGCGATGTGCTTCAGGGCAACAAGCTTCGCCAAGAGACACTAGATGCTATTGCTGATTGGGAGGCGCGTCAAGCGGCCAACGGCTTGGGCGCACCTACTGGTGAGGAGCTGAAGAAGAGCCCTAGCGAGTTCTCGGGATCAACTGCCCTCCAGTCCGTTGGTGATTCCAGCTTCAGCAAACAGTCGTTTGATTCGAAGTCAGACATCTTGACGATGACTGCTTTGGAGAACGCTCTCCGAACCAATCCCATGCCACTCCTTGAGTTTGCTGCATTGAAGGATTTCTCTGGTACGTACTCTCTCGATGCGCATTGTCTAGTTGACCATGCACTGACTGTACAACAGGCGAGAACGTCAGTTTCCTTACCCATGTGGCAGATTGGCGACGCCAATGGTTTTCGCAAAAATCATCGACCGCGGAGCACAACCGCAATCAATTTGTGGCTGCTGTCCGCATCTACGCTCATTTCATCTCTCTCGAATTTTCAGAGTTCCCTATCAACATTTCTTCCAAGGAGATGAAGCGACTTCATCATGTCTTTGTAGAAGCTGCTGTTGCGCTATTTGGTCGTCGCCGAAACTCACATTCATCATCGTCAAGCGACGATGCGACACCTTTCGACAATGTTTACCCAGACGACGCTTCTGATATGCCTATTCACGACAAGAGCGCAAACAATTCTATCAAGGAACTCAAGGGCGCGATCAGCCTTGACAACCTCGGACGTGCCAACCTGAGAGCTGTGGCGCACATGGAGCCAGGCTGGCTCGATGGCACGCTGGCCGACATCAAGATTCCAGACAACTTCAACGAGATGGTTTTCGACGCCGCCGAGAAAGAAATCAAGTACCTTGTCCTCACAAACACCTGGCCCAAGTTTGTTCAGATTTCACGCGCAAACAGCGAGATGAGCAAAGAGGATCCGGAGAAGGGTAACAATGCCTGGATGCACAAGTTTTTATGTCATCACCCTTGATGAATTGCCAATCACGCTTTTCAATACTATAATCATTTAATATAATGACACGCCGGTTAATCGTCGGCACAATCTTTCCTTTCTACATCATGAAGTTCATGAATATAACTGAAGTGTTGATTCGACCTCGTCCATGTATCTTCAAGGAAATCTCAAATCAAGAGCTACACAGGTTGGGCTGATACTTTGCACAGAAATAAACGAGTCTATTCACATACAATGGATCAAGAAATATATACTCAAAGACCACACTATCCACTAACCCCAACACAATAATAATACCCTGGCCAAATCTGGGTCCCACAATTCTCGCCATTGGCACCAACAACTGGATTCCACTTATAAAACAACGCACTCTCAATCCCTGCGTCATTCGCAAGCTTCCAACACCCATCCCCAGCCCCTGCTCGCACAAACTTGTTGCAACTCCCCACGATCCCCGCTTGCGTCTCACTCGGCTTCGCCGGGCCCGTCGTACTCGGCGCCGACGTCGTCGAAGAGCGAGACGCAGAGGTAGTAGTCGTAGGAGCAGGCACCGACGAAACACTAATACAATACGCATACCCCGGCCAAATCTGCGTACCGCAATTTTCGCCCTGCGGCCCCAGAACCGGGTTCCAAGCGTAGAAATCCGATGCTGCGACGCCCGAGTCCGTGATGATGGCCCAGCAGCTCGACCCGTCGCCGGTTGTGTGCCATTTATTGCAGGAAGCAGGTTGGCCTGCTTGCGTATTTGTTGGTTTGGGGACGCTGGCTGTGCTAGAGGTGCGAGTAGGACTCGACGAAGGGCCGGTTGGGAGACGCGAAGTAGTAATTGGTGCGCCCTCCCCGTTCACGCCAACACAGTAATAGTAGTCCTTCCAGATCATGGTATTGCAGAATTCGCCGGTCGGACCGAGAACGGGGTTTAATTCGAAGAGCCGTGGTTGCGTTATGCGGGCGTCGTTGGCAACTTTCCAGCAGTTTGCGCCGGCGCTGACGAGGACGTAGCGGGTGCAGTCTTCTGGGGTGCCTTCGTGCAGGAGCCAGGGCGAGATTGGGGTCGAGGGGTTGTCGATGATTTCGAGGGTGGGGGTACTGCCGGGGCCGCCGCGGATGGGGCCGTCGTTGTCGTCTGGGAGGCTAGAGTTGGAGGGAGGAATGTAGGAGCCGCCGGGGCGGCTGGGGGGTTGGTTAGTTGGAGTGGTGAAAGGGAAGGGGGGTATGACTTACGAGACGCAGATGTATTGGTCTTCGACGAGGTGGTCGCAGGCGCCTAGGATGTTGGGATTCCAGGTTGCTAGTTGGGCGCCGTTGACGGGATTGGTGCCTTCGGACACGGCAGCTGCGATGGATGTGCTGCGAGAATGTTAGAGATTTTGGTGATTTATTACAAGAACGGGTGTTGGGAGAAAGGGGTGGCAGTGTAGACATACCAGGTTTGGCCTTTGGTTACGTGGAAAAGCGAGCAACCGCGAGGACCACAGATTTCTTGGGCTTCAACGTAACAGGCCTCGTTTTGGGTGAGATAGATAAGGTTCCCGGTTGACACGTTGTACTGGCGTGCAATGTCGTTGCAAGCTTGCATGCTGTTATTGGACGTAGTGCCCATGACATTGATGATTGTCTGATCTGCCGCGCAGGACAATTGAGTTGGTTCTGGTTCCGGCTCGAAAAATTCTCCCGGGCCTTCCACAAACGATGGCGTTGGAGTCAGGACGACCATGTAGTTTGGTAGTGATCTCGTCGCTATGTTGGCTGCAATAGTGGTTTGGCAGACATTCTGGATGTCCTGGAACTCCTGAACAAGGTAGTCAGAGTGGTCTTCGTCAGGCAGAAACTCTGATGAGATGCGAGCATGCATCAGCTTCAAGAAGCATTCTGAGCATAGGAGGTCGTCGTCGTAGATGTTGGCCATGCGACTGTTTTCAGCGGATACATTCGCCGGATTGATGCACCAGGGGTCAGAAGGGTCGGCATTGCAGTCTGGTCGGATAACGTCTGAGCCAACCCATTCTTGAGACTCAACAAAGCACCATTGGTTTGAGGAGGACTTCAGACATGCAATGTCAAGACCAGCGACAAATCGGGTTGCAAGCGTTTCCGCGTCAACTTCACGATCTCCTGAACGGAGGAACTCGCCGTCACAAGACCCGCCAACTTCATCAACCCATTTACGACTAGATTCGATACACCTTGTGGTGCAGAGATCAGATGTGTTGCTTGAGCTCCAGTAGATGTTATCCACGTTGGAAGTCCATTGAAACAGGTTCGGTTCACAATCTAATGTTTTGTTCCTATCTCATACTTAGCATTTAGTTATGAAAGCGATTGAGACAGAGTGAATCCAGAGTCAGATGACTTACAAGGCAGCAATACATGTGGTAGAAATGTTAAGAACGCCGGAGAGCCCCTGAGGATCTACCAATGGCCATAGTGTGAACGCAGAAGCGTACTGTACCAGGCCAAAGGAAAGTAGGAATGAGAGGGGTTTCAAAGAAGTCATGAGTATGAATCTACTTTCATAAAGAGTGACACTTCTGTAGAAAGCATCCGGCAATCGAGGAATCAAATGCCAAACGGAGGAACCTCAAGGTATTAGGACTTGGAGGCACTGACTTTGATATCACGCGTCCTCTTCCTACACCAACTCCAGAATCCACAATTTCACATGGCCTTCACTAGAGCTCTCTATGCGCCACAGCCGAGCGGCTTACATGCATCTCTTGTCCTGGTTCTATCGCCATTCCCGTATGCCACATCGCGTAGGAGAATGAGTGTCTCGGCATCTGTCCAGCCTTCACCATTCCAAGCTTTCCCAGCTACTAGGTTTTTCCCTAAATAGATATTTTTCTTCCAATTCAATAAGATGAAAATTCCTTATATTGCCATACAGTATGCTGGTGGCCTTGCCAAGGTGTTACCAAAGTGTTTTAGCGTCTCCGAGCGCAAGGATGCGAGTTTCGGTGGGGGGCCAACTAATTTCAACAGGGTCGCGAGATGCTACCTTAAGAAGGACTCGCAGCTCGGAACGAGCGGCAACAACGCGGGCCGTCCGCTGCTTTACTCTTTCGGGCTAATAGTTGTATCTTGGCCGCCCGCCTGGCTGTGGCTTAGTCTATGGTTCCTGCAGTCAGCGGCACGTGGGCCACTGAAGGATGTGACCACTACTGCTGCAGGAACAGATGTACATCTACTGGTCTATTATTGACATCCGCTTTCTCAGGGTCTTGGTTTCTTAGCATATCCTTGTGCTAATCTACCGTTGATGGCCTTAAGAATCGAGACAAGGCTGGCCAGCTGATTTTCCAGGTCATATGGTTCGATGGAACCCAAGAAGTAACGTCTCGGCGGGGCGTAACTCTGGTAACTTGTATGCGAGGACGGAGACGATAACCTTGGCCTTTTGTTATCCCAGTTCCGGTATATGCGAACTACTGAGAAAATTTGCATGTCTCCAAGCGAAGTGCGCGTGATACCCGTTACTCCTCGGCATGGGAGTTGGAAGTGGTCAGACTGAGCTGCACAGGCTATACTTGGCAAAGACTGATGGAGTGGAGGATGTGCCCCTGGCTAGTATCCAGGCTTTTGTGGCGCATTTCATATCCGGTTGACATCTACTGTTCTTCTTATTCATAAGACTTGGGTACAGCAGAAGTCGTCCGATGGACACTCCTCCTTTCACTCGTTCTAGAAGTCCCTGATCCCAAGTCATGCGGGCTTCTTTGCTCAGCTTGCTGTTATGGCCGACTCTGTCTTTTGCAGTCGAGTCAAATACTTCCTTCGTCCCGACGAACAGGACGTCAGATCACTTCAACGTCAGTGAGGCTATTGAACGTGTCAAGGCTGAATCTGGGATTGAAGCAAATTTTCTGCTCAATTCTGCATTTTCTGTACTTGGATCTGATGTCTCTGCGGAGCTGCTGGAACTTCCAGTTGGTACATGTAACGCCCAAACACCCTGCGTCAATGGGGCTTGCTGCAGCGGTGTACGTCTAAATCCCTATCGAGGCTTGTTGACTATGTTATTACTCGATCTTTCAGCTTACCGGTAAAAGGTCTCTGGACTCTGTGGTTACTCACCATCCGAGTGCGGTGTTGGTAATTGTACCTCGAACTGCGATGCCAAAGCCGAATGCGGCCAGTACGGCGTTCCTGGAAAGCAAACATGTCCCTTGGGTGTTTGTTGCTCCAAGTTTGGGTAATATCATCATGCTTTTTCACTTAGTTTGGGACTGATCGAGACTCTAGATTCTGTGGTTCGACCGACGATTTCTGCGACGTCGACGCAGGCTGCCAGAAGGACTTTGGAGGCTGCGGTCCTCCAAAACGTCCTTCGTGTAGCAAGGATGGCACAAGTGGTAAGATAATTCAACTCCAAATTTCCATATATGTTCTAATAAGGTTTTACTCGCTATAGTCAACAAGCGTTCCATTGGTTACTATGAAACTTGGGCCAACACAAGACCTTGCAGCGCAGTGGCACCGGAGCAGCTCAACCTCCAGGGCCTAACCCACATCAACTTTGCGTTCATGTTCTTTGAGCCGGACACTTTTGAACTCACACCAATGGATAGGAATGCGGGTTCACTGATTAGCCGCTTCACGAAGCTCAAAGAGAGGAAGCCCGGACTAGAGACTTGGGTTAGTGTTGGTGGATGGTCTTTCAATGATCGTGAGTAATATAAGCTGTAATTCAATAGTTTCACGCTAACTAGTATTTCTCACTATAGCCGGGAAGTATCAGCAAGCCTTTAGCATCATGTCGAGTACTGCTGCCAACCGCAAAAAGTTTATTGACAACTTGATCAAGTTCATGGAGACCTACGGGTTCGATGGTACGTCGAAAGTGCTCTGGGGGATATAAGTCAGAACCCAAGACTTATTAGCTAACCTTTGACAGGTATGGACATGGACTGGGAATACCCAACCGCAGATGACCGTGGCGGTAAGCCCGAAGACAAAGCAAACTTTGTTCTTCTCTCCAAGGACATATACAACGCCTTTGAAAAGAAGGGATATGGCTATTCCCTCACACTACCCGCGTCATACTGGTATTTGCAGCATTTTGACCTTGCAAAACTGCAGCCATATGTCCACTGGTTCAATCTCATGTCATACGATCTACATGGTACTTGGGACGCAGCGTCAAAATTTGTTGGCCCGTACGTCGCCACTCATACGAACTTGACGGAGATTGATCTTGGTCTCGATCTTCTTTGGAGAGCTGGTGTCAAGCCTGAGAATGTCGTCCTTGGCCAGGGATGTGAGTACATATATTGCAGTAACATTTCCATCGACACCATAAACTAATTCTGATTAGTGTACGGTCGCTCCTTCACTCTTACTGATCCAAAATGCAACAAACCCAACGGCGTGTGCCAGTTCTCGGGCGGCGCCAAAGCCGGCCGCTGTTCGCGGGCATCTGGTATCCTAAATCTCCAAGAGATCTTCGACATCATCGACGACAAGAAACTCAAGCCGACACACGACAAAAAGGCTGGAGTGAAATGGATCCACTGGGATGATGACCAGTGGGTTTCCTACGATGATGACGAGACATTAATGCAAAAGCGTGAGTTTGGAGCGTCTCGCTGTCTTGGTGGCATGATGATCTGGGCTCTTGATCAGATAGATCAAGATACTGCAATTGGAGGCAGTTTATCACCAGAAGAAATGGAGGAAGCAGAAGCCATGTATCAAGATGCAGCTGCAAAGGGTGTCTGTTACACAACCATGTGCGACGATAAATGCCGCAACGGCGACTACGAAGCTGCGCAAATGAGGGGGCAACCTGGTTTGTTGTCTACCATGACTCGTTGTCCCAAAGATCAGGTTCGTCGTCTTTGCTGTTCCAAAGGCGTCACTATGGGAACCTGCAAATGGCGAGGCTTTCGCGGCTTGGGGCTGTCTTGCACAGGTGGTTGTCACGGCGATGAGACTGAGGTTACTACCAACACCAACCATGTCGACAAGAACGAAGACCAAACGTGTACGGGAGGCACACAAAGCTACTGCTGCTCTGGCTTCAAGCCTCCTATTTCAAAAGAACAAGTCAGCGAAAAGATCAAGGACGAAGCTGCCGACCTTGCTCTTGCAGCTGCTGAAACTCTTGCAATGGAAATAGCAGCAAAGGCCTTTTGTCGTGTTGCAATCATGGCTGCAACGCTACCTCTACGTGTCATTCCGTTTGTAGGCTGGATAGCCTCTATCGCCCTTCAGGTTGCAATGCCAGCATTGGTCAATGTCTGCGCCAAAGGAGTCGCCAAAGCCGGCAAATCAGTCTTCAATTTCAAGGGGAAAGACTACGAAGTCAAAGTCGACAAGCCTCTTACAAGCAAGGTCGACCGGCCGGCATCTAGTTCACCGACCAAAGCTTCTGATAGGCCAAAGACTTGCAAGACAAAGAGGCTCGCAGCCAGGGACTTGAGGCCTCGCACTGAGTGGTTGACAAATGCATATGACCCGCCCGGTGTAAGAGTTACCCACAAAGTATGCAATGGCGCGAACGCAAAGCAGGCCTGCTACAACTACAGCTCTATCATCAACCGGCGACCTGATCTCGCGCGTCTGACCTGCCCCTCTTTCAAGCACCCTCGTCCAGCACGACCCCAAGTCGACGAATACAACCGACAGCACAACACCGACTGGAGCAGCGGCTGGCTTCGCTCTGCAGACCTCGAATGCCAACGCGACGAATACCCTGGCGCTGCAATCTGGCAAGCCCGCGACAACAGTGTCTGGATTCGCCTCATTCCCCGCGCCGACAACGCCGCAGCAGCTCATCTCTTCGCGGGCTGCCCCGATGCAGAAGAAGAAGAACTCGTCAGATCAAGATCTATCACTAAGACCGTCCTACCCTGCGGCAGCACCCGCGAAGTCTGGCAAAAAACCTATCGTAAAATGGAAGTAGTGATGAGCATCAACTTTAACAACATGCAAAACATGCCTCCTGATTTCGGCATGACAGCCAACCTATGCTGGCCCGAGACACTGGTAAACGACCCAGGCTTCGCCCTTTTGACAGACGACCCTTGGTACAACCGCGGCAACAATAGAGGCCAATTCACGCGGTACTATAATCAGGCGCCGTTGGCGCAGTTTACAAATGGGAAAGTCAATCAGCCCACGTGGGGCTGGACGAAACCGAGGGCAAACAACGGCGGTGGCGGTGGTGGTGGTGGTGGTGGTGGAAACAATGGCGGCGGTGGAAATAACACTCCAGACCCAGACTCAGACGACGACATGCCCGATGTACCAAGCGACGACGAAGACAATGATCCCACGTTTCCTGGTGGCCGCAGTGCATTAGACGGTCTAGACAAGTTCAAGCGGTCGCCGGATGAGCTTGTTATCCACGAGGGGAACTCGACAAGGAAACCGACTGAGGAGGAGTTGTTTGACGAGTTAGGCCTGTTGAAGTGCGAGGAGAGGTATTGTCAGAAGGAGATGGAGGAGCTGGGATTTGCATCGTTGCCGGTTGTGCAGGAGACGCAAAAGGCGCCGGTGCCGGTGCAGGCGGAGGCCACGCCGACGGATGGGAATGCGGTGGTTGAGGCGAAGGCGACGCCAGTGAGGGTGCAGGAGGCCGATGTGTCGATTATTACGCCTGCGCCTAGGCATCCGCATTATCGGTATGAGTAGGTGGGTTGCATTGTATATATCTAGAGACTCTACGTGTATATTTCCTATGTAGTTCGGATCTTTAGCATTTTGTAGCTGTTGAGCATCGAGCATGTGATATGCTATTTGAGTGTTTCCCAGCCAACTTACTATGCTTGAAGATATTTGTTTAAAATATGACGTCGTTTATCTTTTCCACCACCATCACATCTCCCCTCCATCCCTGTCCTACTCGCCAGGATCCGGCCCCCAAGTATCCATTCTGGAAAATGAAACGTCCAAGCCAATAAACCGAGGTCCCAAGAAATTTCCCTAAGCGACATATAATCAACTTCAACTCCGTTTCCCCCAACATCTAGTCTCCATCTCACCCCTCACCCCTCAACCACCACCACCATGTCCAATCCAGACCCCCCACCACCACAACAACAACAACCTCCACCCCCAAACCCAGGATACAACCGCGCAGCACTAATCACAAGCCTAACCAACTACTACACCCTCCTCTCCAAAACCGTCTCCATCCACCACTCGCACATCCACCTCGCCCCACCCACCGGCCACCCCCCCTCTTCCCTCCCTATCTCCCAACTCCAGCGCCTAGGCTTCACCCCCATCATGCTGGATCTAATCAGCCACCTCCCCCTCATCACCACCGGCACGCGCCCCGTATACCCCGGCACCACCCCCATCGCCTATACCACCAGCCTCTTCGACGACTACAGCGAAGAAAACTTTGACATAAACGACGCGCACGCAGTAGGCTTGTGGCCGCTGCCCGAGGAGCGGATTCCAGAGGGTGTGGTGCCGATTTCTTGGCCGTTGCAGGGGGATCCGGGGGGTGTGTGGTGGATGATTGATACGAATACTGGTGCGTTTCTCCCCACCCCCTCTTTTTTATTTGCCCCTTTGGATGTTCAGAGTATGCGGTGGCGTGGTGTATGTATTTCATGGAGCCAATGAGCTGATTGAAGGGGGGAAAGGCGAGGTTACGCCTCACTCGGGTTGTATCACGAGACCGCTAGATGAAGTACCGGAGGATGAGCAGTGGCGGACTGCGCGGCCGGTGCCGGCGACGGAGTATTTCGATGGGTTGGCGAGGGATTTGATGGAGTTGGAGTTGCTGCCTGTGCCGTTTAATCCTGGGTTGCTGGTTTGGGAGATTTGGCATGCGAAGGGGCATAGGGAGTTTCAGGTTTTTGCGGATGTGAGTTTACTTTGTTTATGTTGCTGGAGCTGGGGGTGGTTGGGAAAAGGTTGCGGTTTTCGTTCTAACGGGAGGGAATACAGGAAGCGAAAGCGATATATCGGCAGTGCGGGTGGCCGGATTTGGAAAAGTTCAAGCGTGCGAGGTGTAAGAGGTTGTTGGAGGAGTTGCAGAGGAGGGTTAGGGCGTGGGAGCAGGAGAGGATGGCGGCGATGCCGAAGCCGCCTGCGTATACGGATGCCCAGGGCAATCCGGTTGAGCCGCATTGATGAATGAGTAGTCTTTTCAGATGTAAGTCGTACGATGGGCTTGATTGATGTGTATATATGAGGAACAGTCGACTCTATGCAACCAGACACAGTTGTACCTCCAAGAACTCGTTACTTCATCTACACATAGGATATAGCAGCTATGTGATAATTCCCGTTTACATACTGTAGAGTGCTACAAAAAGCACAGTACATCGTGTAAATACTCCGATCACCCTTAATCCGCTCTCTCAACTCATCAAATAACCGCCTCATCCACATTCCTAATCCACCCCACCATCCACTTTACCGTATCCAAATGCGCTGTAACCCCGACCTTCTCATCCACCGTATGAATATTCCCCAAGCCAACTTGCTCCTTGTCCCAACCGGGCCCATAGCGGAAAATATGCTCGCTCAAATCCCAGTAGAACCTCGTATCCGTATTCCCCGTCATAAGACCCGGACTGACAATCAGATCGCGGCCATACAGTGCGCGCGTAGTACCTGCGAGGAGGGCAAAAGGAGTTGTAGTAGTCGAGGCCGAAGCGTTAGAAGAAGACTGGACAAGCGATGTTGGAGTTATGGGTGCGGGCTCCAAGATGGTGGGACCATGGGAAAGAGAGATGCTGGAGGGTGTTTCTTCGCCGGTGAACGCGTGGAGTGTGAGGTTGTACTTTTCAGCTACTTGAGCGGCCAAGGAGGAGATGTGGGATTTGACTTCTGAAGAGGTGGATCCGACGTTGATACGGTGATTCACTGTGAATTGGGTGCGCTCGGGCAATGCGTTGGTTTTAACGCCTCCGTGGATGATGTCGACAGCGACAGAGGTTGTAAAGAGGTATTTTATACCAGGTCCTGCTTTGGCGGCTTCGAGGGCGAGATCGTCTTTCTTGCTACAGGTTGCATGGCGTCGGGAGCGCTTGTCCAAGAGCTTTCCCAGCTGTTGTGGGAACTCGGGTGCGTACTTTTCGCCACATTGGAGAAGGCCTAGGTATGGGTTTTCGTCTGCGAGATGTGGTTCATAACGGTTCGCTTCAATCAGGGTAATAAGTTCACTGGCAACCCCTATCCCATTGTGCGGAGGAGGAATACTACTATGGCCACCAGGCATACGAACAACAATGTCAACATCGACATAGCCCTTCTCTGCAACACCTGGAATGGCAAAGTTGGCGCCCCAGCTTTCGATATTCACCGCGCCCTCATCGACGATAGCAGCGATTGAATTATGTCCCAGTTTCTTCAACATGTAGGCTGAGAGATGCTTTGCTCCCTCACCGCCAGAAATTTCCTCGTCAAAACCAAAAGACAAGATTAGTGTTCGTTGAGGTGTAAAGTCGGCAGCAATGAGCGCCTCAACAGCATTCAGGATAGCCATGAGCTGGTTCTTGCAGTCACTTGCACCTCTTCCCCACACAAATCTTCCATCGTAGTGCCCTGAGAAAGGCGGGTACGTCCATTGCTTGAGAGTTGAATCTGGGACAGGCACGACATCTTGATGCGCCATGAGCAAGTTGGGCTTCAAGCCGGGATTGGTGCCAGTCCATGTGTATAGCAAGCCATGCGTGTTGACCTTTTCGAGCTGAAGTGTCGCATGCGCCAGTGGATAGGTCTTGCTGAGATATTCTGCAAACGAGTAGAAAATGTCCCATCGGGGGTCCGCGCCGATGTCGCCCATATCATCATAGCTCTGGGTGGGGATCTTCACAGCGCCTGATAAGCGCTCGATAGCAACATTGCGGAAGTCGTCAGAGGTCAGGTAGCTCTCCATATCATCCAACTCTTTTGTTTTCCTTGAAGGAAAAAGAGGCTCAGCTTGGTGGCATTGCGAATCTAGTCTAGATTTGCTCGGGTTCGAGAGAAAGTTCCATGTTGATGTCGGTGTGCTGGTACAGTTTCTAAGCAATGCTAAAGCTGCTAAACAAAGCACTGCACCCGTAACAAATTTGCGTTTGTGAGAAGTGGTACTAGGCGATGCATGAGGCACCGCATGCTCTCCCAAGTCCTTGCCAGCCATCTCGATAATTGGTGTTGGTAGGAGAGTTGGTGGCCAAACCCGACATTTGACGGGAATAAACAACGCAAATGGACTATACCACATTAGGAAAGTCTTGGACACGACGAGGCGATCATGTCCGAAAAGGGCTTCAATCTACAGTGGATACTGATACTGTTCCATTACTCCATATTGTTATTCAACCACATTTCCAATCTGACGTAACAGATCTAGACTATTGCAAACCTATTTCCTACAAGTCAATAGACAAATCTCACACGGTATGCATCGAGTACGGTAGACTCTTGTACATGGCATATGCATAGCTCCTCTCAACAAACCACCTACTCATCAATATCTTCAACCTCGGTTTCGTCTTCTTGGTCATGAACCATGCCATGTAACCCCTCGCTTTCGGCTCCTATCAGTGGAGCTCGTTCGCCCTCTTTGCGCGCAAAATGGCCTCCTATACTGACAGCAAGCGTACTGAAGCCATGTACCATTGTGCTACCGAGCACAACAAAACAGACAATTGGCCAGATTAAGGTGACGGTTCTCTGCCTCTCGATGGGGAGATCGTTTGGTGGGTTGGGCAAGGGTAAAGAAGTGCCAGTTTCAAGCTGTGCACGTGCCTCAATGGCAAGGAAGAGTGCCCCAACTCCCATAGGTCCAAAATGACCGACAAAGAGAGCTTCGGTTGTCGTCTTGACAAATGGCAACAAATTTGCCTGGAAGAGAATGAAGACGATGGGGATGCGGCGGAAGAGAAGGATGAGGATGAGGAAGCCAATGAGCCGAGCGGGTGTGATGGCGTCGAAGGCGCGGAAACTCTCCCAAGGTATCATTGCGCCAAAGAAGACAAAGAATGACGAGTTGATCATCATGTCGATAATGACAGGAAGAGCAGTATCAGCCATGGGCGATTTTTGCCTGTGAGAGAATCCACGGCCTGCAAAAAAGGCCACAAGGAAGTCGTCCACTCCAAGGACTGATGCCAATCCAATTGAGAACACGGCTGCAAGTAGATAAAACGTGAGATATGAAGCCTCGCCCATCCATTCGCGCGCATGCGAGAGCCGGTAGAGTCGGTTGAAGATGTGTCCGAGTATAATTCCTATGAGGATACCGACTGCGCACTGGTACAGTATTGTAACGAGGAACCATTTCTTCAAGACACCACCAGCAGTGTTCTTGAGGAGCAGACTGATGCCAATGTACAAGAAAGGAAACGAGACGCCATCATTGCAACCGCTTTCCGCACTCAGAAGATCTCTGATACGTTTCGGTACTCGTGTACTGAACTGGCTGTTGGAGAGCACAGAGGCTGCGAGGACGGGGTCGGTGGGCGTGAGGCAGGCAGCGATTGTCATGGCCGTCACAAAGTCTGTCTCAAATATAATGGTAACGAACAGGGCGCAGATGAGCCAGCCGAAAGTCATGACTGGTCCTAACAGGGCTAGCAATGCATACTTCTTTTTGGAGAGATAGCGATTCTCGAGCTCGAGGCCGACAGCAAAACATTGGATCCCGACAATCAGGCGAGTGGTTTCTTGAATCGTGTCATCCTGCTAATTGTCAATATTAATTGCTTGTTGGACAGGATGCTGTCTCGCGTACGGAAAAGCCCCAGTCATAAGGCTTCAAAAGGCCGAGGGCACGTGGTCCGACAATCTGTATTGGTTGCAGTCAGGAAATGCTCGTTTGTGGCTTGCGCTTGTGCAACACTCACAATACCGAAAAGTGTGGCTAGTGGTGGCTCCGAAAGGTGGAGCCGGTTGCGTATCATGAGCGAGAAGAGGGCATAGAGTATTAGAAAGAAGGTGAGCACTAGGTATGTGACATGCGGGCCCGTCGGCTCGAGCTGAGACCAAGCCATGATGATAGTATTAGTCGAGACGACGAAGATAGTCGATTCGAGGTTGCGAGAGGTAAAGACTCTGCGAGGCTGCAAGCTCGAAGCTTGGGTAACGCGCTCTGTGCTGGTGACGTCAGACGACCGATGCAATGGCTAAAAGAGAACTGGTGCGCTGTCTGGAAACGGCTCTCTGTGCAGAGAGACAACCTTGACCCGGGAATTGTGGCAGCATCGGAGGGTGCGTCTGTATTTAATGTATACATGTTAGACTCAAAATCAAACAATGATGCGTAATGGATGACGGGCGGTTGACCGAATGTTAGCTAAAAAGGTGCGCTCGGACTGCGCTATGCATATTTAGAAGACATCGCATACTGCAGGTCTAACTGCACGGTGTCGAGCATGGTGGTGCTGAAATATTGGCCAAGTTGGTTGGGCATTGCAGACACGACGGAGCATCCAGGGGGAGAGGTTAAGGTAGAATGCGATGTACGGCTGAACCAGCCACAACCTTGGCGGAGAACCGCGAAGGATGAATTCCGCTACTTTTGTATGAATAAAGCGCCTTTTCCCCTACAGTGCCCAAACGCCGCCTGCCCGCGCGGTAGTGCTACTCAATTTGTCCATGGCCTAATGCGGGTAGTATTAAAAATACAGTCAAAATTACAACCTATGCAACCTATGCAACCTATGCAGATATGAAAAGAAAGGGGTCGACTAGGCGTCATCGGGCGGGTTGTTGAAGAAAGCGAATCGTATCCTGTGGAGCTGTCGACGAGTTAGTGTACTGGTGTTTGGATGTGTATGGGCAAACATACCGAAGGCAGCTTGGGAATAACTACTGCAATGGTGGCGAAGCAGTTGATGAGGAAATATGTCAAGCCGTAATTGGTATAGTGGGTGCTGACAAGGAACAGCAGGATGGGCACACTGAGAAGGAACTTCTTGGCCGGGGTATACTGGTCGCCGTTGTCGATCTGCTCCCACATGTTGAGGTTGTCGTAGGCACCCGAGTTGAAGTCAAAGGGGACACCGCGGACGTAGTGGAACATGAGGTAGGAGCCGGCCACGTATGAGAGATTGACGAGGGTCCAAGATGCTTCCTGCGACATGCCTGGGATGATATCAAACAAGATCTTGCCGAAGAAGATGAGGACAAAGTGGATAGCCCATGCACCTGCGAGAGTCAGCCAAGAGGTCGCATTGTACATGGCTGTGGTGGCTCACCCTTTGCATTGACCCATTCCACGTTGAGATTGGGTAGTGCCGACTGGTCGCTCAGCTGCTCAAGCGACTCCGGGGGTTCCTTGTAGACAAGACTACTGCTACGTCGGCGGCGCGCGTCCTTTGAGTTTGAGGGTTGCAGCGACATGTTGGAGTAGGCAGACGTCGAGGGCGATTGGCGGGGCCGGGGATCGCCAGCGAACTTGAGACGAGTTGTGGGGTTGAGAAGTATGGACGACAGTTTGGCGGTATTGATGTATGTATGCAGTAATAGCAGTAGCGGTAGCGGGCGGACGGGCGGGGAGGGTGAAGGGGTGGTGGATAATGGATGGTAGAGCGGATCAGAGGCCCGGTGGCTGAGTGACGATATACGGGTCGGCTTGACAACAGAACTAGAAGGAGAAGGAGGAGTGGGAGGAGTGACAGCAGTAGCAATACAAGCACCCGCACCAGCAGCAGTCGGGACAGTGGTTGTCGTGGTTGTGGTCGCAGTCGTAGTGACCTGGCGGAAATGGTCCAGAAGGAGCAAAGCGGCAGGCGGGACGTTCAGGGTCTTCTGGCAATGCAACACCCTCCCGGTCTTTGTCCGAGCTTGTAGGGCGAGGCTGATCAGACGCAGGGAGAGCAGGTGGCGAGATGGAGAGAGGAGAGGTGATGGGAGACAATGGCGGCAGCGAGGGTGAATGATGCTTTTCCGTGACCAGCAGTAGTAGCAGTAGCAGTAGCAGTAGTAAAGGAGGAGCCAGATCCACCTGATGCTCCCAGAGGCCGTGTGTTGCTCACAACCACCGAGGCCGTGCACCGCGCGCAACCATGGCCCTCTAGAACACACGCGCCCTCGTCGCCCACCAGCCCTCGCCCAGCACCGCCCATCTCCCGCCTCTCCTTCACCTCCCCCATCCCCAACCCGCCGCCCACCATGGCTTCTCATCCGCCCGCTGCGGCCAGCGACGCCAATGACACCACTGCCACTGCTGCCACTGCTGCCACTGCTACCACGACTACCACCGCCACCAATCCCGTGCAGGAGCAACACCAGACTGACGCCGCCGATGCTACACATAGACCCGTCAAGCGATCGTGGAGGTAAAGGACGCGCCATCACATATCGACGACCCATCAGCTAACCATCCTCCCAAAGACGCAAGTATCGCAAGATGCGCATCAAGTTCGACGAGGCTATGACGGAGAGCGACAACCTCATCAAGCACGAGTGGAAGGCCATGGGTACCGCGCGCCGCCTCCAAGAGAACAACGACCAGCTGCTGGATATCCTCCTCGAGCTCAACGACCAGGCGCGCGTCAACTCCCGCCTGCGCTTCGACCTGCGCAGCCTGTCCCCCGCAGACACCGCCGTGCCTTCACTCGAGTCGGGCCCCGGCCCCCAAGTCATCAAGCAGCAGCTGCAGGCCCTGAGAGACGACCTCGCCCGTGGAATCATCACGCCCGAGCAATATGCCACACGCGCCGACCAACTGCACTCGTCGCAGTCGATACACCACACGCTCAAGTCGCTCGCCAGCCTTGAGCACAAGGTCCCTCACACCACACGCCAGGACTTTGCCGAACACCCAGTCCCCGGCATCGACCTCAGCGAGCATGCTCCCGGCTACATGTCGCCCACCCACGAGGACGAGTACCTGCTGGCCACCGATCAACTTCTCGAGCAGCCCGGCTTCGACCAGTCCCTGCAACACGGCCGTCCCATCCGCCTCGCCTCAGCCCAGCCACCTCTCAGCGAAAAGGACCTTACTGTTCGCAATCCCGACAGCGTCTACAACTGGCTGCGCAAGCACCAACCCCAGGTCTTTTTGCAGGACAAGGATGGCGCACACCACGAGAACCTCTCAGAGAAGTCGGCAGCCCCAAAGGCAACAAAGGCGAGCGCAAAGGCCAAACGAGAGTCAGCCATAGGTACCCCAGGCCCACGCGACCACCACGACGACGAAGACTCAGCCGCGCCAGAGACCGCAAAGGGACGGCGGAAGACTGGCGGCGGAGACGACGACACAGCCTACCGGCCCAAGGGCGGGAGCAGTCGACCCACCAAACGCAAGCGCGAAGAAGGTGACACGCCGGCGCCCAAGGGCAGGAAGAAGACGCGTCCAAGTACTGGACCAGTTGGCTGAGCCAGCGACCAACGCCGTGTACTGGACATTGAACGTCACTACTCGGCGCCAAGTTGAATCGACCATCGACTGTTTCCAGCAAGGCGAGCCGCTGCTACCCTATCCTGTCTCGAAGACAGCAATCACATATCCCTTTTTTTCCAAAATCCATGTACTAGTACAGAGCCATTGAGGAACAATGGATCGGGTGGGGGGCGTCATTGGCGTTTTCTTTTTCTGAGTCTTCCACTCTAGGTGTTGCAGGGTTTAGATATACCCATTGGTATCTTCTTTTTTTTGCTGTTTCCCTTTTTTTTTTGGCTCGTTGCTCATGCAAGAGACACACCACCCCCCACGTTAGTCCACCGTGTATCACATTCCCCGGTCCATACGAGCTTCATTTTTTCCATCATCTTCTTCCTCTCTCTCTTGTTAGGAGGGGACGAAGTTTCCAAATACATGATCCAAACATACCTTTGTAATCATGACCATTCTCTTATCCCACGCCCCCTGGATTGGGTCGAAAAAAAATACACGAATCTAAGTCACATCTTTTTTTTTTGCTATCACGGTTGCCTACAGGCCATCATCACATGTACACAAATGCGCCACGGCGTGCCCGTAGTGTGCGAAGTAAGAAGGAGAGAAAGGGAGAGAGGGTGGGGGAAATAATACACGTGAGAATGAACGAGTTTTGTCAATTGTAATCGTTTCTTTTACCTTTTACAAGATGTAGTACATGGTAATTATTGTGCACACTGCTTCCCCAAGTCCATCACCATCTCAAACTACCTCACTTGCTTCCTCGCTGCGCCAACCATGACGGGTTCCGCGACTCCCTCCGTAAACGGCAGATTCGTCTCAACAATCCTCTTTCCATCCACCAACTCCCCATTGCCCGCACGCTGATCCTCCAAATACGCAACTTGGCGTCTCTTCTCTTCGAGATACTTTTTCCTCTCCTGCGTCAGTACCCATTCCTTGGGGAACTCGTGCCTCTTCTTGGGGGTGTGATGGCGAAAGTCGAATGGCACATCTTCAAACATATCTTTAGAATCTTTCGCTTCGGCGATCAAGGAAGAGATTGTTTCGCCGAGGAAACGCTTGTTTTGAGGCTGTGTGTCGAATTTTTCGCAGGAGAGCTTGATGATGTTTGTGGAGGGGTTGTAGCGGGGACCGGCTAGCTTGATGAGCTTGGAGATTTGCGGGGCGGTTAGAGAGTGCGATTGGGTGAGATCTGAGGGTGAGAATTCGACAACGACCTTGTTGGCGGCGGGGTGGGATTCTCCGAGGTAGGAGGTGTAGCGGAAGCGGAAGGGGGTGGCTGATGTTGGCGGGGTGAAGGGTTGGGCGAGATCTGGGGAGATTTGGTTAGTATCAAGTAGGCTTTTAGGAGTAGATGTGACGTACGACTGAGAAGTGGTAGCTCCCAGGCTATCAATCGAGCGTACTCCCTTAGTTCCCTGTGCTGTTGCAATTCGCCGTGGCCGTGGCTCGTCAGGTCATCACCATAGTAATCCTCATCTGGCCCCATGCTTTCTTCTCCTTCGGCCCAGAATCCCATTGACGCTTTCCTCTTGTCATCCTCTTCAATATCAAAGTCCTCGTCTGTTTCCAGGCCAAAGTCTTGCGTCTGAGGTAGTCCTCGTTTTCCCTTGCGAAGAGCGTCGGCGACAACGCTTGGATCGATTTCTGCGAGTGAAGCCCGGAGATTGTCCAACATGGCTGCGTCACGCTCGGCCTGAGACATTTCCTTGAAATCTTTCGTGGGAGTCGTATTTGAAAAGTTCAATTCCGGGCTGAGTTCATCAAGCGTTTCCGTCGGTGGCTTTGCGTTCGCCGAAGTGGCAGAGCCCTCTTTGGTGGGCTCATTGGCATATCGTCGAGGTGTTGTGGACAGCGGGCGCTGCCATTGTGTGGTCGTATGCCTTGGTGCTGCTCGAGGTCGTATCCGCGACGGGCATTGTCTTGACTGCAAAAGCAGCCTTCGTGTGGTCGACGCCATTGGGTACGGGTCAGTGGTGATGCCGTCGTCGACTTTTCGCGATGCGGGATTGCTTGGCAGTGGAAGCAAAGTGCCACCGCGCGCCGGACCAATTGAAGCGAAGACAGCCCGACCTCCGCTTTCATGGTTACGGTGCCCCCGCATGTTTTGATTATCAACTCTAACGCATCGTTGACCTGTATTTTGGATAATACTTTCAGCAGAGAAGCCTGATACCAGTAATCTAAACTTACATCGTCGTCACCATGGCCGACAGCTGGAAGTGGACGCCTGACTCGAAACTCTGCTTCGTCACTACTGGAGCTACCGCTCCATTTACTGCTCTTATTGAATCCGTACTCAGTCCCTCAAGTCTGGATGCTTTACGACAAGGTGGATTCACACATCTACTAGTCCAGTATGGATCAGCTAAGGACATCTATACAAAATGTTCCAGCGATGCTCGCGCCCACTTGCAAAGCAGCCAAGAACAGCGAGACTTGATCGTTGATGGCATCGATTTCAGCCCAGACGGACTTCAAGCACAATTTCAGCTTGTTCAGAGGTCCAAAGGCTTGGTCATCTCACATGCTGGTACTGGGTGCATATATCAATTAGACACAGTCATAGACTAATTCTCCCAGGCTCTGGCTCAATTCTCGAAGCCCTTCGGTATCAAATCCCACTAATAGTCGTGCCCAATACCGGTTTACTTGATAACCACCAAGAAGAGCTCGCTGTTGCCATGGAGCGAAACAACTATCTCATTCGCGGCGATGTCACGTACGCTAAGCTTTCTTAAAGACAACATTTAAGCTAATGAGGCCACAGAAATCTTGCTCCAGCGATCGAGCGATCTGATGAATTTCGAATCAAAATGTCTCAGTTCCCTCCAGTCACTAGTGGGAAGCATCGTGAGACTAAGAGTTTTGCTGCCATTATGGATGAGACAACTGGATTCATGGATTGATGGTGCTGATTCTAAGACACATATTCTTGGTGTTTTTATTAACCTACATAGTATTACTTGTAATGGTGCACTATGTTGGATTCTTGACGATGCTGGACAACGACTCCCACGGTATAGTCAATACGTCGAATCAACACTTGTTATATAAGGCAGGGTCGAACGCATCGTAGCAAAGACGAAGAGAGAAAACGACGGGTAAAATTAAAAGAGGATGTTGAAAGTGAACCCGTTTCATGGATGCGGCAAGAGTAGGAAGAGATTACAGGTTCACTAAGGGAGATTACCAGTGTAGGAGATCATTGCAGCAGTGTTACGCAGTTTGCGCCTCGTATGCAATGGTCTCTTTACGCGCCTCGACGACTCCACACACAACACGAGACTGAAGGATTGCGGTGGAGTAAGGTCTTGTCGCATCAGTACCAGAAGGTGCGACGATAGATTCACAGAGTGTTAGGTTTTGAAAGACAGAAAAATACGACAAGTAATGTTCGAACCCACGATATTAGGTTCAAGACAAAGCCTATCATAAACGATCATCTGCACTCGAACATGGAATGTGAGAACTCAGCAATATTGGTATTGCGACATTGTCAGCATGCGCATGGACATTGACATGAGAGCAGAATAGCCTTTTCACTTTGCTCTCATCCGAAGAAACGAACAACAGGATGACACACCGTCGCTTTTCGAAAACCACGAGACGCCTTTCACAGTCACGGGACCTTACGCCAAAGGAACCACATCCTACCTCGGTGCTCTTACCAACCTAGGCAAACGAAAATAGTCTCAAAGTACCCATTTGTCACGTGTCACACCGGAAGTCTTGCATGGGCTCGATCGCAGTGGGCATCGTGGACCTGGACTGTGGGGCGACCCCAACATCCTTCATCACATGCTGCAGTCGCAGCAAAAAAACTCTGAGCAAAAGTATGTGGACCCCAACGCGCAAGATGCCGTTCTCACTACCCAAATTCGTCATTCCGTTCATGAACCCAAACACTAAATGACGAAAAATATTCAAACAAACTCCACCGCAAGGCATTGCTGCAGAATTCTGCATCGCAAAACCCACAGCGGGTTGAACTCTGTCTTTTTTGCACCCAACTCCACAAGAGAAACTCCGCGCCCGGAATATCACTCCATGGAGCACCAAGCCGATTACACAATCACGTCTCCAACTCGCCCCCCCCCCCGAACGACCACCATAGTATGCCCGTTCACCGTTTGACTCGCAACCCCGAACCTCGGCTACGACTCATTGCCCTTGCCCACGACTCTTTCTCTCTCTCTCCCCATCCCTCCCATCCCTCGCTTAACAAACGCTCACCCAACAAACCCTGTCCCTCCAAACCATCGTTTCGCAAACCTCGCAAATAACTCTCTAACAGGACAATAGAAGAATAGCCACGTGATGATACCCTACCAACTTACCTCCTCCCCCCAATAAACTGCCGATCTTATTCCCCCCGGCTTGGCCTTGCCCCCGACTCCCCCGAAATATAGTGAAGAACTTCGAAACAAAACAATACTTATCTCCTTGCTCTTATCACATAGTAGTTAATAATCGCATCACATCACATGTTTTTTCGCTGTTTCAATATCACGACAAAAGATAGTAAGTAACGCGGCATGTAATTGCGCATGCATGTGTGTGCAAGCTGGGTCCAAAAAGCCGCGTACTATGGGGCGGGTCGTCGGCCGTAATCACAGCGCCCGCTCTTCTTTTCGAGCGAAAACGACGACTCGTGGCGCACGCAGCGCGCAAACTGGCTCGCGGCGAGCGCAGAGCGGTTGCGGGCATTTTGACCGACATATGGGAAGTATTGTGGCTTTTTTTCTTTTTGGTTGGCTTTACGCGACCCGCACGTCGCTCAACGGTTTCGAGGGCCGTTCGTGTTCGGAAGGGGGGAACACGTGGGTTGCGTTCCGTCCTTTCCCCCCCCCCCATCCCCGGGTTATGTGTAGGTGTATGTTCGGGATAGTTGCTTGTGGGGGAGTTTGGGAAGAAGGTACTTACAAGCCATGTACGTAGGTATGTAGTAAGTGGACGTGTGTGATTTTTGTGCCGTTGGGGTGCCGTGTCGGGGAAAGTGAGGAGAGGGAAGGGAAAAGGGGCTGTGTGGGAGTACGGCTTACGAGGGTACGAGAGAGGGGGGGGGGATTCGCCGGTGTGCAAGAGAGAGGTTGGGGGGTTTGGATAGGAGGTTGCCAAGGTTGAGGTTGTGGTTGTGATGGTTGGGAGGATTCGATTGTGACAGTCTATTCTTACGCTGTCATGTATCATCGCTGTCCCTCTTAACGCTATTTTGCTTTTTTCGCTTTTTGGAGCCTCTTCACTATGCTATTTTTAATTTACCAAACCAAAGTCTTGTTAGTGGACGTGACGATGGGGGAAAATGTTGAGAACGCAAGATGATGTAGAGTAAATGCCCATTGTCCTTTGACTAACAGAATGGATTGCCGAGGATCGTTCTTGGTCAATTCTTACAATCATATGTAATACGGTCTAGATCACGTAGCTTCTTGGCTGCGCAATGCCGTTTTTGATGTGCATGATTACTATCTTCCTGGCAACTTCCGAAATGCTTTGTGTCGGTTTTTGTCCATTAGAATTCTTCTTTCTTTTCCAACGAAGGCAGCTCACACTGCAGCTGAATGTACAGAGTTTGCCAAGAGAGCCCTTTCTGTTAAGGCCAGTGTCATCGGTGTGTTGCTCCGTGGCGGAGAGACTATTGGAACTTAGTAGCAGCAAAGCAGCTGTGACTTTGGAGACGTGTATAGTGAAACCGATGATATACATAGGAGCTTCTGTTCTATATTTAATATGGTTAGGAGTATACCTGAAGCTGCTGTAAAGAAGTTTTAACAGACGTGGCACTAAATCTGTCTCATATGCATCTCAGAAGCTAAGTACGTAGTGATGCGCATACCTATATTTAATTCCTCGCCATGAACTTTCGCACCAGTGGTTTTCAAAGACGATGCAAAGCGATACATGAAAAAATATGACAAAGCTTATGTGAGAAGCACAAAAAGATTTGTCCAGCCATAAAGTTAACAGCATTCAAAGATACTTTGGAGACATGCGACATGATTCGCCAAGTACGAAAGTTAAGCGGTAAATATAGAGGCACATCGCTACGGATCTACCCATCGGTGTGCACCCTCGTACCAGAGAAGCATAATATAGTAAAGATCTGCTCTGTCAAAAAAAAAAGGAACAATGTCTTTACCAAACTCCCCCTTACTATCTCACTATGGTACAAACCCCTCGCGTACGTACCCTATAATTAAATTAGACGTTACCCTTCCGGCGTTCTTACATGCTCCGTCCCACGTCGCGTAACCCGCTAGCAGCGGCTATGCACTGAAAAACACCCAAACTACAGCGGTGCACCTGTCGTATCTGCAGCTACCATCAATCACTCCGACATTGATGTTCAGGACACTATTCTGATGTGCTGTGCAACAGGCGGAACCCCACAGTGCTCGCGGCAAAAGTCGGGAGTGCGTGTCTGGGCGTATTTTGTTGGTAATATTCTACTAATCCTCGCATGCGAAGATGATCAAGAAGGGTAAGAAAGTAGTGCAACAACTTGCTGACCGAGGTGAAAGTGGCTAGAACAACCCTTGGCTGTCATGGCCAAGTGGGTATGTGCAGTTGTACACTCGTACTTGCGTATGTAAGGCGTTCTAGAAACAAAAGGGGATGTCGCGCCGTGAGTACTACCGGTTTACTTATTCAGGGTATATGGGCGAGTTGGGGTAATCACATAGTAATGTAGGGCGTTCCTTGCTTGTCAGCGAGGGACGTTGGACAGAGAGAGACCATTGTGTTAATGGCGCTGACTAGCTGCGTGGGCTGTGCCTAAGCTGTGCGTAGCTGTGCGTAGCTGTGCGAAGCCTCGTTTCCTACGCAACGCCTTCGTCCGCGTCGTCCGGACTCCAAAGTCGAAAAGCTGGGGCAGCGACAGGTGTTGTGTCTGGCAATATCCCTGTTGGCTGTGTACTCAGACAGAACGCGTTACCTGCAACCATGTGTGGGTGTGTGACCGGGCCGTGCGTTTACTAACTAATTAAGCAGTGGGAAAGGCGAGTTTGTATGGTTTAGCTTTCTGTCAAAGTGACACTAATTTTGAGAGCGCATTTCTGAAAATGCCCTGGTGGTTTTGTACACATGTGAAGTCGGGTGGTGTTCACACAGGAGATGCAACTTTCTGATTAAGACGTCGGAGCGAGCATTCACCCTCCCGCCTTGGCGTCAGGTACCCGAGATGTGCTGACGAAAACCCGCGCCCCCGAACCCTGCGCAGCATGTGCATCTCAACAAAGAGATTGTGCGCGCAGTCTGTATGGTCGTCAGGTGCTTTGGTAAGCGGAAAACACTTTATCGATGCCACGGGCTGTTGAACTGTACCCTAGCAGGCCGCTGACGGGAGAGAAGTTTGCGCAAGTGAAGCAAATTTCAGGGCACAGGCAGCGTTGACCAATGGATGGCCGAGTAAAGTTTGGCCCAGCTGTCTCGACGTGGAAATTCGATATTTGGAGCCAAACTTCACCATGCTTCTCTCTGGCATGGCATGAAACAACAGGACACAAGCGCTCGTGGCACGGCCCGACTAATATTGTTGGGCAACTATGGTGCAGCGCCTCGTGCAACGCCACTATCAGTTCCAAGGGCGAGGCTGGTGTGAGCCAGAAAAACAATCGTCTTCGGCGACGACTAGGAGAAAAGGGACTTGTTCGCGAGAGCTTCGAAAAAAGTACGGCTAACGGCATGTTCCCAAAATGAAGCGTACCCCAAATCCCCGGAGAGTGCATGTGTCGTCATCGAATTTCCGACAGCTAGTCAGGTATACGGCCTGGTACGTCCGGGTGCGCGGTAGCGGGCATGGCTTCCCTGTAGATTGGCGTAAGTAGCCGGTGCCGCGCTCGTTAAGACGAGCGAGTGTAGCAACGGTCCTCGCGACAAGTATCCCGAGATCCGCGTGCGCCTGCCGGACAGGTTGACGGCCAATATGCGTACGTCTCAGGCCCAAATTGGTTGCAGTTGAGGTGTTTTGATGAGAGGTGCGACATGGCCATGGCCGTGGTAAGGGGCGCACAGCGAGGCTTGTCGCTGCCCAGCTGCTGTGTACAAGCCACTTGACTCTGCGCAGACAAAAAACAACAACAAGGACGAAATGCCGCAGCGTCAGGTGCAAGGAGATGGGCAGTAGCTTTGGGCATGAACCGAGACGTAGTCTAGCCCGTGTGGGAAGTTGCCTTGCGCCGATCTACTACGGTTGGTGATCAGGCCGTACGCGGGTCATCACAACCAAGACGATGCTGGTAGATCGGTAGTACGACTTGGAAGATTTGGGCGGCTGGATTCCACCAGCTTCATCCTACAACACGAAGTCGTGGCGGCTGAGACACTGCGTCACCAGCGTCTGCGTATGTACGTAAGTAGGTATAGTTTGACAAAATTATTTTTGTTAGAGCGTAAAGGGGGGTTTGATCTGCATCGGGGCTAGACCAGAGGATGGATGCACAGGGTGAAAATACTGTACACGACTGTGGAGCGCTGCGTAATTCTCACGAAACGTGGACGCACAGACGACGTTCACCCAGGGCAGACGTGAATTGAGGGGATGCAAAAAAAAAGTTACAGGTGTTTTGATTGCCAGACGCAGAATTTGCTAATAGCCAGACAGAGTTTCGGACCGGTTTCCAATAACGGGCAGTTCATGGATCGACTCATTTGCTAGTGACCTCTAGTCCACAGCCGGGCTTCACCTGGTCGGCCTGTCCAACGGCATATCTGCACGCACTCGGGCAAGTTGGCACGTGCCTTGGATCGGGGATGGGGGAGCGTGGTCTGGAACGTGGCGGTTAATGATGCTCTCCACCCCTTCATTCCAAGGCATCCCGGCTGTCGTGTTTTGGGGTCCGTCGTTTGTAAGAGACGACCAAGGTGTAGTGGTAACCAGGACGTGTGCATGTTACACATGTGGCAGGACAAGCGCAGCTGCATGCACCAGGGCGGGCCACCATGGCCCAGTCTGCACGTCGACAGTTGCGCCAGTGGGTGGCTGCTTTTGCCGTCGACATGTACTGCAATGTCAAAGTACTTGGACATGCAAATACATGCATGGCAGGGTAGGCGAGCAGCCGTGTCCCGGAGGCGGAGGCCGAGCAGTGAGAGAGGTTGAGGTCATCGCCCTGGCCCCCGAACACTTACCGGATGGCCCATGGAACGACTCGGCCCAAGAAACGTCGCACGGCCAATCAGCGTATCGTCGGGGGTTTGCAGTCTGATTAAACCCAACCCTCGACTGCATGGATCAAGCGTTTTTCTCAGCTGGGCTGACGAAGACTATTGCCCCGCCTTGCTTTTGCTAGTTTCCCCTAGCTGTCCCGAAACGCGCAGCCAGGCCCATTTGTATCCAGTACGCCCCGTCGTTCCCGTCCACAAAACAACATCACAACAACAAAAAAGCAAGCCTAATATGCTCGCACAAACATAAACACCGCCCATCACCTGCACACCGTTCTTGTCGTCGACTCTCCGCCACTTTCACACGCTAGGCAATAAGCCAACATGACCACCACTATTGCTCTTCCCTATGACGACTTGCGGCCCCATGTTCTCCGGCCCAAGAAGTCCTTCTTCCAACGCCTCAATACCCCCGACCACCTCATATCTCGCATGCGCTCCCTCAAGGTCGATGACTCTGCTTCCCTCCTCAGGCTGTCGACCGACCGTTCACGAGTCTCTACTGTATCTCTCCTCTCGACCCCGGACTTTGACCGCGACTACTTCCCCGACGTGACCAAGCAAACCGAACTCGACCGACCAGTCTCCTGTGCTGTCCTTTCACCCCCAACCTCACCAATGGAAGGAAGCTTCTTTCCCATCCAGCAGTTCCTTGCGCCCATGGACCGGAAAACCAGCAAAGAGTTTGTCCAAGGCATGCAAACCTACGTCCACTGGAAACAGGCTACCTACGAATCAACCATCAACCAAGCCTCATCCACCTCGCCACCTCAAACCCCCCAAAGCTCCTATTCCTGGACCTCGTCAAAGAGCTCCCGCAGCGAAATGTCCGACGAGGAGATGGACGACTGGCTCGACAAACCTATGGATGCTGATGTCCATCGCTTCCGCAAGCTATCCGCTGCATCTCTCGAGAGCCTGCCCTCGTCCGATGAGTCTGACATCAAGATTCACGTGATCCAAGAGCAGCCCGACGAAGAAGAGATTGCCGCCCAGGGCAACCGCCGACAGCTTTCCAGCATGTGGCGCGAGACCTGGTGCTGGGAAACCAACAGCCAAAACCGCACTGCCAACGACCAAGGTTACGAGATTGTCCTGCCAACATCCACAGCTGACGACGATTCCGACTCCTCGGCCAAGTGAGAGCGTCGTCGTAGTTTGGCTCGCGCTAAATTTCCGTGAGCTTTTTTTAACCCACCTGACTTTCTCCGTGAAAGCCACAAACGCGCATCCGCGCCGTCTCAGCTGCATCAAGCCGAATGACGTAGCGCCCGGCGCCGGCGCCACTGCGCCACCTCCCGAGTACCAGAACCAAGGGATCTTACTCGGGAGCCTATTAGACAGAAACACTTGGACTCTAGTTGCGACACCTGTAAGCCAGTTTCACCCAAAGGAGCGAAGAGAAGAAAAAAGAGATGAGCACAAGACCACCCCCCCCCCCC